>JBBBDQ010028584.1:65000-452500 GCA_037127315.1 Ascarosepion bandense | reverse complement strand
TGGTAGTAAAGTCTCATCATTTTACAGTTGATATGGCTAGAAGTAACTGTATGCTCTATGCTAACAGTTCATTCTATCACACTTTTCCCTCCCAGCTTCTTTCCAGTCAGCTTTGATCTTCAAAAAATTAAATCCAATACCAATCATTATCTTTTGTCTTCTTGTTCTTTTAATGTCCTCTCTCCTTCATGGCATTTTTTCATATTCTGTAACATCTTGCGTCTTAGTGGCTTTATTGCTTTGCTTAGTTTAAAAGTTTTTCACCACATCCATATCAAGTTGAAACAAACTAGTGATCAATGACAACCTGCCTATTATAATCCTGCAGCACCCATTCATAACAAATTTTAACTCTAAGTAACATGAAGAAGCCATTAAATAGCTTTATGCATAAAGCCACTCTCAGATGCTTTGAACCGTGTAAAACTAGTCACAGTGAAGTTTTGTGCTACTAGTTATGAAATGTGTTGCCATTCTTTCTTTGGTGGTGTTTCTAGTCTAGACTATTAAGCATTGTTTGCATTGATTTTAAGGGGTTTTTTGTCTCCTTGTCTAATAAGCCAGGCTTATTTGTTTTTTCTTGTTTTAATATGGTCATGTTTATTCTATCTATATACCTGTATATATATTGCTCAAACTATTTTTTAGTGGATACTCATAACTAACCTGAATATTTCAGAAATCTTATTTGAGAAAAATATGCTGTCTCTGGCATTGTTCAAACATGAGTTCTTCTAGGGGAAACCATCATTAAATCTAATGTGCTTTGGACGCATCGGCTGCAATGTGCATTGTTGGTCAAGCAGTTTCCCATTATTAATATAAATTTTAGCTCTATTATTATACATTGAGCATTATTTTATCAGCACTCGCACTCAATGTGCAATACTTTATGTTTACACACACACACACACACACACATACACATACGCACACACACACACACATATATATTTCGCGAAAAATTTATGACGAAGTGGTAAAAGTTTTCATGTGATGCATTTCATCCTTTAGAACTTCATCAGACTAAATTTAATTCATTTTTTATTATATTTTCCCAATTTCTGAATAATTGTTGAATATTGTCTCTTAAAGTAGTGGATAAACTAGTTATACAAGACAATTTCAAACTTCCAGTTTCCCAAAGAAAACCAGGATGTAGACAAAGAAATTCCAACTGCAAAACAGACACCACATTCATTGTTGATTCTCACTGCAAAAGTTGAAAGAACTTAAACAAAAATAACAAAATATGAATTCTGGACAGTTTATCGACAACTTCAAACACAATACTCAATACCTTATTTGAAAATTAGAAAAATACAATAGGGAATTAAACAGACAGACCTTGTTGGTTCTTTTTAATCAAACTAACTTGTTTGGATTAATAGTTGCCTAAATATATCTTACTTGCTTTGGCAGTACATATATATATATATATATGCTATTAAATATAAGAGACAATGAATGTCTATTATGTTTAATCATGAGCCGTTCTAAATGTCATATTTTTGCTTTAATTTCAGTTGAAAATAAAGACAAAAATTCTCCAACATTTGGATAATTATTTATTGCTTTTTTTCTAAGCTTTCGACTCACATGAGCCATCTTCAGAGATGTAGTTTAAACTGAAATATTATAAAATCCACCATCACCAATGATTTTATTTTGTGTTGACATAAAACTCCGCTTGGCAACGGCAATAGTTACCAAAAATAATAAACGCAGTTATTAAGTTTGTGATGCGGTTTTATGACATCACACCGCGGGATAGCGTGAAATGACAACAAAACCATGTAGTCAAATGCAATGTAATATGTTATTTCCTGTTTTAAAGTTGATTTTATTGAGTGTTGGTTGTTTTGATTTGATGTACATGGCCTCCAATATCTGCAGGTTCCTCTTACTGTGTGTATGAGTAAGGATCACCGTATTGTTGACCAAAATCTGTCTGATATTGCCTACATGTTTATGTTTTTCAGAGAAATGTTGTTTAATAGTACTCTGATCAGAAAGATGACATGTAAGTCTACGGGAGAGCGTGGTTGTAGTAAAACCAATATATGTACTAGGTTTTTGATTAGTATCAAAGATGCAATCTCTGAATGGGCATGTAAATTGGTACACTACATTGGTTTTTTGTAAAGAATTTAGTTTAGTGCTTGTTGGGTTATTATAGACTATGAGGTCAATTGTTTTAAACTTTTTATAATATATAATGAGTTTAATTTGATTATTACTTTCGACTGGTTTAACATTTCTACGTATTATGTTTTTGAGAGTTTTTTCATCTTGTTTATAATTATTATGTATTTGGTTGCAATAGTATAAGTTAATAGTGTTATGTTTATTTTGATGTAAACCATTATTATTAATATTATCATTATTGTTAGAGCTATTGTTAATTTTGTTGAGATACATTTTAATTTGTTGATCAATAACAGAGTTAGGAAATCCATTATTGACTAGTGTTTGCTTAATGTTGTGTAATTCTTTATAAAATATAGATTTGGAAGAAGATATCATTTGTGTGCGTTGAAGTAAGTTTTTTATAACAGCTAACTTATATAATGCCCCAACGATATAAGTTAGCTGTTATAAAAAACTTACTTCAACGCACACAAATGATATCTTCTTCCAAATCTATATTTTATAAAGAATTACACAAGTGATGTGTTATATATATATACAGCTCAAAAAATAGAAGAACATTTTTTAATCAGAGTATAGCAACCTATCATTCAAACTTTTGGGATATTGATCTGATCAGTTAAGTAGCAAAGGGGGTTGTTAATCAGTTTCAGCTGCTTTGTTGTTAATGAAATCAACAACAGGTGCTTCATAGGGGCAACAATTAGACCCCCCCCCAAAAAAAACAGGAATGGTTGAGGCCACTGGTACTTATCCCTTCTCACCTCTTTTGGCTTAATTTTTACTGACTGACTTTCTACTGCTGTAGTTTTTCATTTGTCTTGGATCAACATATTTGTTGATAGTATGGTGCAGTGCCTGGATGCTACAGAGGTTGCACAAGGAGTGCAACTCCTCCAGGATGGCACATCAATACATGCCGTTGCAAGAAAGTTTGCTATGTCATCCAAAACAGTCTCAAGAGCATGAAAGAGATTGCAGGAGACAGATAGTTATTCCAGGAGAGCTGGACAAGGTTGTAGAGGATCCTTAAACCCAGAGCAGGATTGATATCTGCGCCTTAGTGCAAGGAGGAACAAGATGAGCACTGCAAGAGCCCTACAAAATGAACTCTAGCAGGCCACTGGTGTTAATTTTTCTAACCAAAC
Organism: Ascarosepion bandense; assembly: GCA_037127315.1. Lineage (NCBI taxonomy): Eukaryota > Metazoa > Mollusca > Cephalopoda > Sepiida > Sepiidae > Ascarosepion > Ascarosepion bandense. Next base: position 449,201 of record JBBBDQ010028584.1, on the reverse strand, counting down.
AAAAAGAAACAGGCTCTATAAGGGTGGCCTGATGGCCCAATGTCCTGTAGGGGGCTCCATGCTCACTACTCAGCACCATAGAGCTTGATTGGCAATTGCCATAGATCACTAGAATTGGCAACTATGCCACTGGCACCCTGTGTTTTTCACCGATTAGAGCAGGTTCAATCTGAGCACATGTGACAGACATGAAAGGGTCTGGAGATGCCGTGGAGAACATTATGTTGCCGGTTTAGTGGTGGGTCAGTGATGGTCTGGGGAGGCATATTCCTGGATGGATGCACAGAACTCTACAGGTTAGATAATGTCACACTTACTGCTATTAGGTATCTGGATGAAACCCTTGGATCAATTGTCAGAACATATGCTGGTGCAGTGGGATCTGGGTTGCTCCTGGTCCATAACAATGCCTGACCTCATGTGGCTAGAGTATGCAGGCAGTTCCTGGAGGATGAAGGAATTGATACCATTGACTGGCCCCTATGTTCACCTGACCTAAACTCAATATAACACCTCTGGGACATTATGTTTAAGTCCATCCGGTACTACCAGGTTGCCTCCCAGACTGTTCAGAAGCTCAGTGATGCCCTGGTTCGGATCTAGAAGGAGATCTCCCAGGACACCATCCATCGTCTCATTAGGAGCATGCCCCGATGTTGTCAGGCTTGCATACAAGCACATGAGGGCCACACAAACTACTGAGAATCATTTTGAGTTTCTAAATGACATTTTGGCAAAATGGACCAGTCTGCTGCATCATTTTTTCCCTTTTATTTTTAGGGTGTCTTTGATTTCCCCCTGCCCCCATAGGGTGATCATTTTCATTTCTATCAAATTATGTGGCATCATTTTGTTACCAATACATCACCAACTTATCAGGAAAGATATTCAAGATCATTTTTTCCCTGTTTAAATCTTTTTTGAAGTGTTCCTGTAATTTTTTTAGCAGTGTATATATAGGGTGCGATGGGTAGATTTTTGGCATTATATATTTTTAATTTTGCACATGCACCTTGTTTGTTTTTGATTTTGTAGACTACACAGTATAGTAGGGTTATTTGGACATAATACCACCATAATGCAATTTACTCTCTCTCTCTCTCTCTCTCTCTCTATATATATATATATATATATATATATATATATATTCTCTGTATTTAGGCAGCAAATATTCAAGGCAAATGCTATTAAAGATGGCAGACATTTTGTGGTGATTAATTATGAATAATCCTCCTCAGACAAGTATGAAATTCCATCAGAAATTGCCTGAAGTTCATTTTAAAAGAAATATAGTCCAAGATTTTGACTTTCATCATCAGGCTTGGCAGAAACAAATGTTGAGTTTCATTTATATATATAAATGCAAATTTATCACTATACTAATTTTGAAAAACACTCTGCACAAGGAAAAAATGGTTGTAAAAAAAGAAAGAGCTAAACACATGAACATCAGCCAAAGCGATTTGGACTGAGCCAGTACGTAGCCCAAAGAAAAAACCCAAGATGAGTAATCAATAGCAAAAAAGTGCTCAATACTTAAGCAGAGTAGAATAAGCAACATTCCCTGAAGATCCATTTAGGTGAAACCATGGTAGGTTTGTTGGCTCACTAGGTTAATATACTTACTTATATATATATATATATATATATATATATATATATATATATATATATAACAAAAATTAAAGGCATAAAAGAATAAAAGCTCCAAATATAAGTTTCATGCTGCATGATCTTTAGGTTCATATTATTCATTCAGCCCAGATTTGTACTATTCAATCATGGAAAACTCATTTCTCCTTATCTATAAAACAAAAAGTACCATCACCTGCCTATTTTATGCACTTAGAGTGCAGTTAGTATAACTTGTTATTATTTCTTTATAAGGATAGGCTATTGAACAAAATGTCTGAAGTGCTGTCTGGCTGGATGAATTCTAAATATTAAGCTTTTCTTCCAGTACACAGTTTTTAGATCCTGCATTACAGTGATACACTTTCCTTAAAATTCTCTATTTCACCTCTACTGTTCTTCCTCTGTACTTATCTTTTAATTCACAGAAAAACTTACAAAGAATTACACTACTGGTGTACTTATTTTCCCTGGAAACTGCTTTAATGTTGTTGTTTTTTTTTCTTATTTGCTATCTTACATTGATTGTTTCTAAATAATAAAAAAAGAACTCTGTGTATATTGTACAAAACTAAACTCTGCTTCTAACTTCAGGAATAGAAATAACTGCCCTCTGGTGTGTAAATATTTAACTACTCAGATAGTTCACCCAGCAACTGTGAGTGAACCACAGATGTCTTACATTGGTGCTACTGAAGGTCTATGAGACAAAAGTTACAATAACTATAAGGCTTCTTTTATGAGAAAATAGTATGCCAATAGTACAACAAAGCAAAATAGCATGCCAATAATACAACAAAGCTAAATAGTATGACAATAAGCATTTTTCTAGCTCATTTTTTTATCCATATTTCTTCTAAAAATTGAACTAAGAAGCAACTCCATCACTACACCCTTAGTTTGTATGTAGGTGCCATCATAATTGTCATAAGAAAGTTATTTGTATGGCATAGTGTAACCCTATTTCCATACGGCTGGTATTAATTTTTATTAATTTTAAAGATAAGAAGAGATTTCTCTAAAATTGGAGAATACAATTATTTTTGTCAGGAAAAGTAGCCAAAGTGATAAAACTGAAAAATAAAAATTGAAAAATACAAAGAATACAATTGCTTTTGTCAGAAGTAAGTAAATTTATCAAAGCTGGTTACCTAAAATATAGTCATAATATTGTCTTCCAGTTTTGACAACTTGTGACACTAGGTCAAAATTAAACCATGAGAATTTTCTGTTTACTGCCTATCAGAATGGCTGATTGAAACAGGCAGATAATAACAAGGAGTAAGTTTTCTCCCTCTCCCTATGAAGGGCAGAAGATCCTTCAACACCTAGGTTTTGTGGCTTTTTAATAAAATTGGGTGGAAAATTAAATTACAAGAGATGGGGACCAGCAATTGAATGATACGGTCAAGCCAAAATAGCTCACCACCAAAAAAGTGATTTGGGCCTGAGATACTGCAAGAGATGGTCAGTCCAAATTTGGCAAGCTTCAGACTGAACAAATCTCCGTCCCATGGAGATAATGGATCACGAATATTAGCATGCTACTGAAATACCAGCCAACTGATTTTTTTGTGTCACTTAGCATTGACTTGTTTATAATTTTGTATCTATTCAATATATATAAATATATATAAATCTACACCGTGGCATTGCAGTCTTAAATTTGGTTTTCATTATATACCATTCCCTCACGTGTCTCAACTAAGTCAGGTAATGACAGGTGATCCTGCTTTGGCTGGTCCAAAATGAACAAACACAATGTGGGTGGATTCAACCAAAGGTTAGGAAGGTTGGCTGAACTCAGCCAGTGATCATGTTATGAAAGACATGAAAGAAGTTTATACAGAATTGTAGATTTATAAAATAGCTGTTATGAAGAAAATTATTGATCTATAGGCGCCACTCAAACAGCTTCTTTTCTTGTACTTCCTTATACTTACTTTCCTGATCGCTAGTCTCCAAAAGTTTAAATGCAATGTCAATTGCAATCTTCTATTTCTTTGATTCCCATCTTTCTCTTATCTTTTCTTCAACATCCCCTGTACTTTGTTATTTTTGTCTTTCCCCCCACTTTTATCTCACTGTAAACCCCTGATCAGTGATGGTCTCACTTTGCTTGGGGCGAAATGATTATAAAAAAGAAATAATAATCATGAAGTAGAACCAGTATTTAAATTCTGAAGAATAAAGGGAAATGTCATTTCATGACTGGAACTTACCATGGCCATCTTTAAATTTAAGTTGAATATATTTCCCAAATCGACTGGAATTATCATTCATAAGTGTTTGAGCATTTCCAAATGCCTCCAAGAGTGGATTTACCTAAAAAAAAATAATAGATTTAATCATAATTTTTATTGTATATAAAAATATATTTTTCATATTATATAGCATTATATTATAATGTATTTATAATATTGTGAATGTCAGAGCCAGTGCAAGGGTCTCATACCCCCAAATCTATGATATGGGGAGCCCCAATCTACTATATCTCAATTTTTGTTAAGTACCACTCATATAAAATACAATTTTTATTGTAACCTAATTATGTATGATAATGAATCATATGCAATATAGGTGAATAAATAAACTGGAAAAATTGAAAATATATACACTGTATCTAAACAGAGATATGTCATAATAGATTATTCCATCTTAAATAAATCAACAATGTTTTGCAGCAATCTTTAACATCAGCTTGAGATTTTTCTTGTTTGTAGAATAATTTTAACACATTTAATGTTATGGATAAAAAATAGTGAGTTTTTTCAAAAAATTAGCATGACCAAAACATTTGAAGACTTGGACAAAATAAATCTCAGAATTGTGTCAAAATCAAAATAAATGTTTCACCCTTTAATAATCAGTTATGTTTAGTTTAATTTATAACATCCATAAATGTAATTAGAAAAAAATCAAATAATGATAAGATAGCAAGGGTCACAAAAAAACTGTAAAGGATCTCCAGTCAGGCATGCGCCCTGCTTGTTAGAGGTTCAGGGATAGTATGGGCAGCACTGGTTAATGTTAATATATGAGTGAGCCCGTGGTGTCAAAAATGATGGCAAAATATTTATTATGATATGCCGTCTAAAATGATGGCAATATATTTTGATGTACCTATTATTGAGTATCTTAAATTAAGACATAAGATTAAAAAACAACAAAATAATCCAACTGCCCCCAAGCATGAGGGATATATATATATATATATATATATATCCCTCATGTTGGATTATTTTGTTGTTTTTTAATCTTATGTCTATGACTAATATATATATATATATATATATATATATACACACACAACAAATTTATTATAATACAGAGTGTGTGTGTATATATATATATATATATATATATATATACATTGGTATAGAAGAAAAAGTGCGAGAAGTTATGAACATTTTGTTTAAAGTGTAGATTTATTGTTGCTATTATTATTATTAATATTACTTAAAATTTTGAAGACAGTTTTTAAGCAAAAACCTGCAGAAATTAAGTATTTATGTACATTTTACAGGTAATCTTTTAACCTAAATGCTCAGAAATTAATAAAAGCGAGCAAAGTAATTTTTGGTGTCAGCAATTATTATGTAAAACTCCAGCTTTTAAACCAAGTGCTATGTTGATTTTTTTAAAAATGTTAAAATTCAAGATGCCCTAATATGAGTATATTGAGGTCAACAATAAAGAGGTTAAAAAGGAGAAGATAAAAATCAAAATTACAGTCATAAATGAATTTAATAATGTGACAACAGCTTGACTAGAATCTTGATTACAAAGAAGTGTTGTATATCGACAAACAACAAACACGCATATATATAAAAATATAAGTTATATTTTTATTAATGACGATGAACCGTGTAGCCTAGGGAACAGAGAGTGAGAGAGCGCGCTTCTAAGGGTTGACGGGAGTGTCGTCGTATCTGTTGTGTCTCTCTCTCTCTACTGCTACTCTGGTCTGTCTAGTGAATCCGTGCGCCGAGGTCTTTTTATAATCTCCAAACCGGGACTTTTTCTTCCGGTTTTGCCTCACCCACGCACGCCCACGTAATTCTCAGAGACACCTGTTCTGTTTGCCTCTGTAGCCATTTCCGCTACTGCCGGAAATAAGGTCAAACAAACATCCGTTCCTTTCAACGACCGGAAACACCCCCGCTTGCATCAGCCTTCCTCGGGTGGGGCCAGATTGTTATATTACAGAAGGTTTATGTGTACTTTTGACTCCAGATTTAGAAGATAAATTATCCTACCATAATTTTTATCTTGTAAATTATAATGAATCAAGGTTAGGTATTGCTTCCAGTCTGTAGGTCTTAGTAAGAAACATCCTTCTATGAACATTGTGGACTACAGAATCACAAACAAAGATTATTACCAAATAATAGAAATTGCATTATTTGAGGACTATCAATAGCAGCAACAACTAAAATGAATATCACATATAACTCAAAGAGAAAATAATGAAATATCCAAGATTTTGATGTTTCACACTACTTCATGGAAAAGATTAGGAAGGAAGTCCCCCATCAATACTGAAAACAGCTATAATGGCTAGTAGATATAAGAAAGCTATTTTTCTGAAAAATTGTTTTAATAGAAAGGTTTTATAAATTTCAAATTGCAATATCATTGGCTGCTCACACAGTGAATACTGAATGTTTCCACATAAGGAAATGAGTGCTATCACCATTACCATTACTCATTAGAAATTATATCTTTAATATTAAATGTGTGATATGTGTGAAAAGAGTCATATTTTGAACTGTTTCTTTTCCCTTTAGTCCTTGTAGTTGGCTTGACATTACATCAAATTTCTGTTGGTAGGAGAGTATTTTGGTTAAAATTAAAATATTATCAAGACATGCTATCAAGCAAATGAAACTGAAAATAGAATCTTCTTCTATATCCTGCTTCCTTTCTGGACATAGGTGATCATGTCTTTCACATCTCTTTATCACGTATAGCTCTTAACACCCTTTTTATTGTTACCCCTCCCAAATCCTGTTTTATCATTCATTTGCTCAAGCTCATCACATATGTCATATATTGCTTTCCCATTTCTCTCTTTCCCTATATCTGTCCTGTGAGTATCAGATTCTCTAAGCCCTTCTTCTCCATTACCTGTCTCAGAAACTTCAGCTGTCTTTTTCTGATATTAAGTATAAGTTTCCTTTTCATTTCCATCCTCTCTGAAACTTTGTTGTTGCTTACATGTATGGTCCATGGTCTCCTCAGCATCCTTCTGTAGAACCACATTTTGGTTGTTTCAAGTCTTTCCTTCATCTTTGATGTGATTGTTCAGCATTCACTGCCATATTGAAGGACAGACATCACATAATAATCCAGAACTCATTTCTTTGTTTCCAACAAAATTTTTCTGTCTGTCAATACTCTGCTTAGCTTTTGGAATATGCAAATATGCCTTCAAAAAATAGGATAAAGGATTGAAAACATATTTAAGATTATTCTGTAGTGAGTATGAAATAACTCCCTTCACACACTCCATTCAAATTCAGTGGTCTGAGGAAGAAGAACAAAAGAAATTTGCAAGCATATGTGAGATTTTTATCTTTCACAGAAATTAATCAGTGAGCCAAGAAGAAGAAAATAAATTTCTGGGCCTATGTGAAATTGTTTTTGAAACAATGAAAACCTTGCCTTCACCAAAATTGGCTGGTGAGTCAAGAAAAAGAAGGAAAGAAAGTAGCAAGCTTATGCAAAATTATTTTTTATATAAAATGAGAAAAATCAAACTAAAGAGAAGAATTTCAGAAGGTTTCATTCCAGTTTCTTGTGAATAGCATTAAAGTACTTGCCATTGTCAAATTACTTGCCAATTGTATTACCAGCCTCTAACCAGCACACACCACTTTAAAGCATTTTCTCTTAATCATCCAAGAAAGCTAAGTATTTCAAACTATCTACCTTCATTTACTTTGAATGTATGCAAACCATCTATCCCTTCAATGAGAAACAAACTCTCTTTCCGTTTTCTTAAATGTTTTTAATATTATTTTGTTTCAGGTCATTTAATCTGTTGAATTAGCTAAACACAGGCTTCAGATCCTGCCTTGCAGACATATGCTTTCCATCATGGTAAAATGGTCAGCTCCTCGTATCACTCCAGTAAGTACCTGATTTCTCATGTCATCCTCTATATTTACCAGAGTCAGATCAGGTCTAAAATGGGTTACTGTTGTCATGTTTGACCAGGAGCTACCCAGTTCTCACTTTCCAGTCTCAATAGAGTTCAAAAGCATCTCCAAGTCCTTGTGGGTGATAAATGATTTGCCACCCTACAACCTTTCTCTCACAGGCGAGCCTCTCACTGCTTTATCAACACTTCCATGGAAAGTGCTCAAACAAACTACATTCTATGGTTCTGCCAGGTCTAACTTTCCTGGCTAGGACCTGCCATGCTACTTACATTGTTGCAAACCATCCAAATTCACTCTGTATTTCAAGGGTGAGAAGTAAGTTCCAGTTTCTTCCTGTTAACCACTTTTCTGCAGAACCAACTCCTAAGAAGATGTTTCCCCAATCACTACAATCTTAAGCTGCTCAAACTTAGGGTTAACTGTTATTTTTCCCTCCCATCTATATAAACTGCCCCTTAACATAACTCTCTTTCAAATAACCCCTGGGTCTTGTACAATGTGAACATTCTGTAAAAATAAAAATAAAAAAATCAAATCAAATCTTCTTTCTCACCTTAACAATTCTTCTCTCCTTATCTTTTAATTCTCATAAATACTTTTTTTAATCATTTCACCCAAAGCAAGGAAATAAAGCCACTAAGACACAAAGAGTTATAGAATGTGAAAGAATATGGAAGCATCATTAAGGAAAGAGAACAAAAAAAACAAGAATTAAGCTACATTAAAGTAAAAAATTGGGAAGAGTGGCCATTCAAGACAATATTCATTTTGTGATTTGATAAGAAAGACTGAATCAGTTCAAAAATTTCCCCAGAAATACCATAGCATTTCAACTTGTGAAGAAGACCAGAATGCCAAACCATATCAAATGCCTTTGAGATATCCAAAACAACAGCTCAAGCTTCACAATTCCTATCTAAGGCTTGATAGACTCTTTCAGCAATAACTGTTAATACATCAGCAGTTGACTAATTGGAATCAATGGTTGTCACTCATCACATTTAAGCTAAACGGGTCTTGATACCTCTATTCTCTCTCAGATATGGTCTGATGAAGCCTCTCACAAGACTTATCACTTACACTAGCATTAGAGAAAAGTGAGATGAAAAAAAAATTGAATTTTATCAGACATCCTGTAACCTATTCTTCAATACACTGTTAGTGCGATGTTTATTAGATCTGCAAAGACACTACAAGACACAAGAACTGTCTAAACATATATAATGAATGAATCCCATGCTGTAAACACGAAATCACAGATGCAACACACTTGACTGAATGTGAGTGAATGTGCTAAAATTGATGGCAATGTGGAGTTATTGCACCAAGTTTATGTGAATCTTGCAAAGCAGATCAACCTTTGTATTGCAAATGATGGAAATCATATTGAAGATATTATTTGTTACTATTCAAATTTAACAAAAATGTTGTTGAAAATTTTCTTTTCTTAATAACATGCATTTTTGCCTATGTGTTCAGACTTTAGAAACATCCTGTATATTCTGATTATATCACAAAAAATACTAAAACAATTTTGAATACAAATTCATAACTAGATTTAGTCTAAAATGTACAATTTTACTCCAATCACAAAAGCATTTTTACCCAGTGTAATTAATATGAGGTCTCTTCAGTCATGCATATTATACTTAATGCAAAATTATGTCATATTAGAACAATTCTGAATACAAATTTAGGACAGGTATATATGATTTAGTTTAAAACATACTTTTACTACACTGGCAAAGCTGTTGTTAACCAGTGTAATTTCAATATCTGTCTATATTTCTCAGATGATGTTTTGTAACTAGTTACACTATTTACATTGTTCAGACTGTTATCCTCAGCATATCTACAACATTTCGGCTGTTGTACACTCTAGCCTTTGTCAGGTGATATACATTAAAATTTCAAGCTGAGCCTTTTATTTAGTCAATGGGGCTAAATTGTTCTAGTTCCATGTGCCATGCCTTTTCTGGATATCTCGGTTTTATTTAATTCCCTTTAATAACACAACTATCCAAGCTTTTGTTCACATCTGCTGTGGCCAGATATTGAACTCATAATACTTTGGGTCAAGTCAAGACAAATTCCAACATATGTCACATAAAGAAGGTTGAAGCATACAATAGCCTAAATATTATGGACATAACAATAAAGATAAGGACAACTGTCTGAACAATGTAATAGTGTAAACTAGTAGTATAATTGCTTGAACTTATTTAGCCAATTGTTGTGATTTCAAATATACATTTTGTTTGATTTTGTAAGTTTTTTTGTTTAATAATTGGTCATGTTGAAGAATTAATATTTTTATCAAGACACTGTGTGTGTGTGTGTGTGTGTGTATGTGTGTGTGTGTGTGTGTGTGTGTGTGTGTGTGTGTGTGTGTGTGTGTGTGTGTTGTTAGTGAGAATTGATGTTCATATAAAAAATGAATACAGTACAGAAAAATCTTGTAAAATATTCCAGTGACTGTTGTCGCCAAAACTGGTGAAGCATGGAAAATGTCATTCATCGAGGAAAGATAAGAATGAAAATTGAAAAGTAGGGTTTTCACACCAATCACAGCAACCTCTCAAATTGGCCTAAAATAAATAAATAGATCTTCAAGAAATTATGTTACAATCCCATAAAAATAACAAAATTATATTCATCATTCAGTTACATCAGCAATTTCAAAAGTGAAAGGGGGAATCTAACTGCCAATCTAGTAATGCACTTAAATCCATGAAGTCAACATACTAGAGAGGAAAGGTCATCAGGACAGTAACCATGAAAGTGATTGAAAGTGGTCAAGATGCCAGGTAATGACCAACTTTGAATTTTGTCAAGAATCTTTGATGTATAGCAGAAACACCAGACCAGATGTGTCAGCAATATTCAATACCAAAACAAATGGTAGACTTAAAAATGTGCAAAATAGATTCTTAGTAAATCCTTTTTTTTTAACTATAACAATTTTTTTAATATCTTTTAACCATAACAAATTCTTTTTTTTTTTTAACTATCAGCATATTTTAATTTTTCTATTATTTTGTATATTGTTTCAGCTGGTTCATTTTCCAAAAAATTTCTGGTACCATTTCTTTTTGTCCAGTACTATTTAATATATTTCTGAATAAGTAGATTTAAATAACTGTACCAGTTAGAAAAGATTATCTTAAGGATAATTTTAAAGTATATGATTAATGAATAAGAATAGTGTCTGATATTGTTAATATTTCAATGTTTGTTTACATCAGTGATTCTCAAAGTGAATGGTACCACCTTGGTTAGACAGTAGAAAGATCCAAGGAGGAAGTGAAGAAAAAGGAGTAGTAAGGAATATGATGAGTAAAAGAGGGTGAGTGGGTGTCTAAAGGATGGCCATAGAATGGTGGAAACAGTTTTCATTTTTGTTTATCTTACAAAATCTGCATGAATATATCTATACTACAAGCACTTAATGATTAACAAAAAATAAAATTAACATAGTTTTATTTACATTTGAACTAATGTTCCCATCTTTGATGTTTTATCATGTTTCAGGAAATCAAAATTTGACTTACATCCATTCATTTTTCTTTCAGTCTACAGTTTCGCTTTAACTGGAAACCACTATTGCTTTTTAGTCTTTCGTACCAACGTCCAAAGAGTCTGAGCTCCAGGACCATGGATTAGTTTTAAAGCTTTCATTACACCCGAGCAACGCCGGGCTATACTGCTAATACACAGATATTTGTGTACATTATATTTTAACTGATTCTTCTTTTCCATTTAAAGCTGTGTCCCTGCTGGATATTGGCAATCATGGATCTTTACAATTTCCTCTTCTTTGTAGCTTTTAGTAAATTTTGTCTTTTTGCTATCTCTCCTGTTCTGCCATCTATTTCCATAAGCTCGTTAAGTAGTTTATAAATAGATTTTCTCTGTCCCTCTTGCCTTAAACATGTCCTATGAGCATCAACTTTTCCAAGCCTTCTTTCCTTATTTTGGAACCTAGAAATTTTCAATTCACTCTTTCAGATGCTATGTATAAGTGCCCCTTGTGTTTCTATTTTCTTTAAAATTTTGTCATTGCTCACACATTCAATCCAAGGAAATCTCAGTATTCTTCTGTAGAACCACATTTTTATTACTTTGAGTTTTTTTTCATCTATGAGAAGATTGTCTAGCATTCACTTCCACATAGGAAGACTGATATTATGTAATAGTTTGGTACTATTTTATTTATTTCTAACAAAATTTTTCTTTTCCTTAAACTTTGATTAGCTTTTTGGAAGGCATATTTTACTACGCCAGCACACCTTCAGATTTCAATGTCACACTTTCTCTCCTCTGTTAAAACACTTCACAGATATTTAAATTTTTGTACAAGCTTGATTTTGGTATGGCCATTTTGTAATTTTCATGTTGCACTGTACCTTTTACTGACAACCATGCACTCTATTTTCTTGCAATTAATGCTTAGTCCTTTCTTCTCACTTTCTTTCACTAATTTCTGTATGTGTTTTTGTAGTTTCTTTTTTGTGTCTGCTATCAACACTGTATCATTTACATGCTCTGACAAGCTTTTTTCCCTGGTGCCACAAATACATGAATTTAAGTGTACTACTAGACTGGCATCTAGGTCCTACCCATTTAGTGTTGAAATAGCTTCTACTCTACTTCTACTCCACAGTTTCTTTTCTTGCACTTCCTGCTTGTGGAACTCACTTCCATTTGCTTGCTTCCCTGATATCTACAAGCTTAAAAAATTTAAATGCAACAACAATCGCCATCTCCTATCTAAATTAAATCCCGTTCATCTTTTGCCCTTTCTTCATTTCTTCCTATACTCAGACTTTTTTGTCACTTTCACTCCCTGTAACCCTACCCCACATACTAGTAGATTTCCCACCCTGTTTGGAGTGAAATAATTTTTAAAAAATTTTATGTTGTTAAAATCGTGGCTCCTAATAATAGGGCTTTTTTTCCACAAAAATTAAATTAATTTAATGTGCAACACTGAGATCTGAAGGCCTATTGGCATGGCCAAGGATGCATTTCAAAACCTAAGCAGAGTACTGAGAGACAGGAAGATTTTGTTGGAGACAAAGAAATAAGTATTAGACTTTTATGTGGTACCTGTCCTTCTATATGACATCAAATAAGGGACAATCTCCTCAAAAATGAAAGAGAAAGTTGTAGCAACAGAAATGTGGTTCTTCAGAAAGAATACCATGGACTGAACATGTGAGCAATGATGAAGTTTCAGAAAAGATGGAAATGAAAAGAAACTTATACTTAACATCAGGAAGAGACAGCTGAAGTTTCTGGGACATGTAATGAAAAAGGAAGGCTTGGAGAATCTGATACTCACAGTATGGATAGAGAGACTGGAGAAAGCAATGCGTGATATAATTGAAAACAGGAAAACTGCACCATCCCAGAGCACTATAGCGTTGGATCAGTGGTCACCACCAAAGCCAGCACAACTGACAGTTGTGGGGACCAGGTAATTTTTATCACTAGCCTATGTATACATGCCTTAAAAACCGACTGTGTCACAACTAGCCCTAGTGAGGGGAGCAGAGTAAATATCTACTTCATGGGTTTGAGCAAGTGGATAGCAGAGCAGTGTTTGGGAAAAATACCAAAAGAAAAGGTGTTAAGAACTACAATGGATAGGAAGATGTGGAGAGCCATGATCGTCTACGTCCTGAAGGGACACGGCACATAAAAGATTTCACATTGATGTACAAGAATTTCTTTTAAAAATATTTAAAGCAAAAATATATTTTGATTCACACAACACTAACAGCTATTTCAGATCTTTAAAAATATTCTAAAAACATGTTTTTACATTTCTCTTCTTTTTTCATCCCCAAGTAAATTTTCTGATTTATTGGCTTCTAAGATATCTGGTGTCTTTTTCTCTCTTTCACTCCATTGAAGTTTGTCGCTTAGTCAGAACTATACACAATCCTGTTGCTTATACAAAGAGAACAGAAATTAATGTTTTTTTCTATTCTTAGTAACTGCAATGTAGTATCTCATAATTATAAATATTTAAAAAAGCATCAAAAAGTCACAGATCAACTAAATGTGTTGTACACTCTAACTGCTTTTTTAATAGAAAGTTAGTTTCTTCTAAATTGAACATAGTTGAATTTTATTATTTCTAGTGTGATATAACAGAATCAAAACAGATACCATAAGTTACTATTTTATAGAAAAGTTAATTTTTATTAATATTTAGTCTTTGGTGTAATAAATAATTATTTAGCGTGTTTTTTGCTTTTTTTTTTTTGTAAACGTTCTTTTGAGAGAAGTTTATCTCTAAGAAAACCAGACATTACGTGTAAAAAATTGTTACATGTGTATATCTTTTTAGCCCTAGTGGTTAAAAATCTTACTTTTAAATCTCTAGTATAATAAATAAATACTTAATTATCTAGTTTTTGTTCATGTTCTCTCAAGAGAAGTGTATTCTTTTTAAGTAAGCCAGACAGTTTATGCAAAAAATTGTTAGGTATGTATATTATAGGATACAAATCTTATATCATCCAACAATTAACTAAAATGCAAAAAGTAAAACTGCACTCCCTCAAAATCAGATCAGAATGACTAAAAACATTTTGTAAAAACCAGACCAAGGTAAAAATTCATAATCAAGTATGAAATTTAATTTTGACAAATAGGAAAAGGATTGAACCCTGAAAGAAAAAAGACGAAGCCATATTTCGCGATCTGATGTGAAATTTATTTTCTATTCAATAAAAGGAAGCAATTTGCAAAACTGAGAGGAAAATTAGTAAGTCTATGTTAAAAGGTCTTTTAGTATAAAAACAAAGAAAGTCAAAGCAGGGAGTCAGAAAGGCGCAGAGATCAGCGAGGCCAGGGAACCAACAGACAAGTCCATCACAGATTCAAATAGACACTAAAGAGAAGAAGAAGGAAAGGAAAACAACAAGAAGACATCTTCAATTGGCTCTTAAAAATTAACGTCCAATAAGTACAATTTCCTTTATTGCTTCACCTTCCACTTAACTCACTCACCAACCTTAACAAAAGCGAAAGGAACACAGACTTTATTGGTAACCTGTTAATCTTTCTACTTACACATATTCTCCTACTATCAACTATAAGATCTGAATTCATTTAACTTCTTACTACCATTTCTATAGAACATTTAACTATGTATATTTTTCTATTTGAACCTTGTCCCTCTTACTGGTTATTTTTCACTCACACTCTCTTTTTTTCCTTAAATTGATCGCCCCTTTTCCTTTCCACCTACTCAGCAGCAGACACAAAGAGAAAAAGAAACAGACATTACTCTACTACTCTGTTGACAGCCAAACATAGACACTTTTTAGTTCAAACCACATTTGCTTAAATCTAAAAGGCATTTTTTTCTATCAAACAAGATATAAAAAATATACAAATAGTTTATTCTGCATGTATGTTATCAAATATGTGATTTTCTAATTTTTTACAAACATTTCTTATTGTTGTCTTTTCTTGAAATTTGTGTTTTATTGTGTGGACAGGATATGCCACATTAAATTCTCCTTTTAATCTGGTGTTCTGTACCCAACAATATCTTCTTAGGAACAACAGTTAAAAACAACCGAAATTGTTCAGAATTCATTTCAAGTTTAGGGAACATTACTTTTTTCATATATACTGACTAATTTGAGACATTGTCTCAAGTCCTGGTAAGAACTAGAATGGGTATCTTGTATGATCCTCTTTTCTGAATAAAAGGACTCAGGTCAGTAAATAACACAAAAAAGCATTTCAGCCTCATGGGCAGATGGCTTTTGACATCAAGATAAGTGTCTTTAGAAAACATTTAGCATCAAGAAGAGAGCAATAAGAAGGCAGAGAGTTACAAGTCAGTTCCAGAGAGCCCAAAAGAATTTTAAAGTTCACAAGTGGAAGTTCTCTAGGACAAAAAAGAACAAAAAAGAATTCAAAAAAATTTTCCCATGTACAAGTACTTCAGGGTGAACATAAAAAAGACATTTCTAAAATTGTTATATGTTCCAGAGATGCTCATAAGATAAATAAAAATAGGTGTTTTCATTTTTACTTTTTATTTTTATTTGTTTTGTTTTTTTGGAGAGATGGTTGCACCTTTGTTTTTCTGCCACTTCATATTGATTTTTCTTTTTGGTTATTTTTTAAAATCGTAATTTTTTCCATTTTTGATGGTAATACTTTTTTTTTGCAATATATTTATAAATGTTGTGCTGCCTTAATTATTTATAAGATGCAAACAGGAAATTTTTGTGCAAGGATCTCATATTTTTTACCTTTGTATTTTTTTCTTTTCCTGTATACTGTAATGAATGTTTGTCCTTTAAAATTTCATGCAATGGTTTGAGTCTTGATTGCCCACTGTACAACTTTCTATTCCTACAAACTAAGTTTTTGTGTTTGACTCAAGAATTTAGATTTGGTAGGAATTTAAAATTATCATAATTTTTTTTACCAGGATTTTATATGTAGAAGGATATTATATGCTTGAAACAGATATTACCAACTATATCAGGATTTTATTATTTCTAGCATAATGTTCTTCTTCTGCTATCTACTAAGTCTTTTCTGAACATAGGCAATCATGGACCTCCACATCTCCTTATCCCTTGTAGTACTTAACACCTTTTCTCTTGTTATTTCTCCCAAACCTGCTCTGCTATCCACTTGCTCAAGTCCATCATGTATACCATATATTTCTTTCCCCTGCCTCTCTTTGCTTCTCTTCTCTGTCCAGTGAGTATCAAATTCTTCAAGCCCACCTTCCTTATTGTGTGTCCCAGAAACTTCAGCTGTCTGTTCCTGATGTTAAATATGTTATTTTCATTTTCATCCTCTCCAAAACCTTTTCATTGTTTACATGTTTAGTCCGTGGCATCTTCAGCATCCTTCTGTAGATCCACATTTCGGTTTTTTCAAGTTTTTCCTTTATCTTTGATGAGATTGTCTGGCATTTGATGTCATATTGAAGTACAGACATCACATTACAATCAGATTCTCTGAGCCCTCCTTCCTCATTACATCTCAGAAACTTCAGCTGTCATTTCCTGATGTTAGGTATAAGTTTCTTTTTCATTTCCATTTTATTTTTGCAGCTTATCAACCCTTGGTGGATTATTTAATACTGAAATATATTTTGGATTGTATGAGATTGTTTACTAGTGTACCGAAGTGGTCCCCCTTCTAAATACTATCTATACTTTTTACACTCAGCCAAACCACTGAACAATATTCTCCTTATCAGTATCTGTCCCTGTGATGCAGCTATCTTAACAACATGAAACACAGGCTATCTCAGCCCTACAGAATTCCTCCCCACCCATGGCTAAAGTGATGTCTGGCTCTTCTGGTTCTACCTAAATTGCCTTCAAGCAGCTGTTGTTCACAATAGAGCTAATCTTCAAAAATGATTATATATCACCAATGGTGATCCCAATCACCAATGCAGGTAATCAAATACTAACATCTTCTAGTCTGCCCCATTCTTGAAAATCCATGCACATTTAATGACCTTGAAACCTTAGCATCTTAGGCAAGTCTCTGTGTGAAACACTGGATGGGTGTAGTCTAGTGACTCAATACGAAGCGTTTTCAGCATGATTTGATCCTAGGAACATCGTTCAAATAGAGAAAATATATTTGTATGTATACAGACAGAACTCAGAAAAAGGAAAGACAAACACATATAGACAGTTGTGTGTGTGGGGGGGGGGTGTACATGGGCCTCATGGTTGGGTTACAATTAATGTTGCCATCTGGAGGATTATTTCCTTAGAGGGAACAAGACATCTTGCCACTAACACATTCAAGCATTGATAGATCAAAAAACAAAGAGAAAGAGTTTATATCATTTCCTATTATACAACATGCTACCACATCACCTTGACAGATATGGTGTGGTAATCCCACACTGGTTCTGTTCAGAGTATATTTTATTATTGTAATAGAAGCATTCAAGATGAACATTTTTTTTTAGTTTATCAACCAATCTAAATCTAAATCTAGACTTATTTATAAATGGAACTTTGTCTGTATGTGTGTGTATGTGTGTTTGTGTGTGTGTCTGTGTGTGTGTATGTCTGTTACCTATAGACTCCAAAACAGCTGAACCGATTTTCTTGAAAATTTACACAGTTGTACTATAAGCGTCTACGAGTGTTCTTAGATAGATTTTGTGTCGAAGAACCCCCAATAAATATCAAAAATCAATAATCGAAAAAATCGGGTTATAGAAGAAGTGGTCCAATTTTAATCAAATTTGATACACTCATAGACAAAAATATAAGAAACGATATTCAGAAGTTTCAAGGTTGCAGTTCTTACAATAGTGCAGAAAATCGATAATATACATATATATATAAAAGGTAAGATGTTTGTGTGTGTGTCTGTTTATCTGCCTGTATGCCTGTATTTTTTCAACCCTTTTATTTTAGTTTTTGCTTCAGGTTTGGCTCTAAGTAGGTATAATTGTAGTTCTTAGTCTCAGCCATGATACCATTTACTCAGAGGATTTATTTAGCCTTCAAAATTCAGTTTACAACAAAAAAAAACTTATTTGATATTGATACCAGAAAATCAAAATTGGACTTGCATCCATTCATTTTTCTTTCAGTCTATGGTTTTGCTTTAACTGGAAGCAACTATTGCTTTTTAGTCTTTCATGCCAACGTCCAAAGCGTCTGAGTTCCAGGACCATGGATTAGTTTTAAAGCTTTCATTACAGCCAAGCAACGCCAGGCTATACTGCTAGTCTCCTAATAAAATGACTTTGCTGTCAACTTACAAAAGTCAACTCAAAAGACCTTGCTGTCAACTTACAAGGTTGACCTGGTCACTTCTATATTGATTTGACATTTAGATTTTCATGGGATTTTGCATAATTGAAGCAACCATGGTTTTGTTCAACTGCAAACTTCTAGCTATTGTTAGTTGCCATTGTTCTGTTTGTGGAAAAAATAGCATTACTTCAAATAGGAAAAGAATATTTTCCCATGTAGAGCCATTATTAAAGTAAATACCTGTATACTGAAAACTATGACTTTATAAGAACTATTTTAACATTGTTTATTCTATATTTAAATCCCCTATTAGAAAAATGGAGATAAAAATGGACACTTATACTGGGAATTAAAAAGAAACAGTTGAAGTTTCTATGATACATCATGAAGAAAGAAGGTTTGGAGAATTCAACACTCATAGGACATATTAAAGGAAAGACAAAGGGAAATAGTAAGTAACCTACCTAATGACCTTGGGTAAATAGATAGCAAGACAAGGATTTGCAAAGATAGTAAAAAATCAAATATGAGCTAGAAAGGAAACAAATTTGTGGAGGTCTATAATTGTCCATGCACTGAAGGGACACAGCACATTAAGATTAAAAGAAATATGAGAGTTTATAAATATACTTACTATTTCAAAAAAGGATCTGCAATGTAATCGATTCCAATATAGCAGTCACTTTCTCGCTAACACAAAATGGTGTCCCTCTGTCTTTTCTACAGATATTATCATGGGTTCTGCTTCAACGAGCTTCTTTTCCTGGTGTCCTAACCTCATGAATTTACTCATGCTACTAGACTGGTAACTAGGTCTCACTATTTTATCATCAACATAGTCAAATGTAACTATCACTTCTAACCTCATGAATTTACTCATGCTACTAGACTGGTAACTAGGTCTCACTATTTTATCATCAACATAGTCAAATGTAACTATCACTTCTACCCTATCAGTTTCTTCTTTGCACTTCCTTCCTTTGGAACTTCCTTCTATACACTTGCTTCCCTGATAGTTATAATCTCTAAAAGTTTAAGTGCAATGTCAATTGCGATCTTCTGTCGACATCCCCAGTAACTTGAACCCAGTTTCTTTTTTATTTCTTTTTCTCTCATTGTAACCCCCTGAGCACCAGTGGTGGTACTGCCTTGCTTGGGGTTAAATAATTATAAAAAGAAAAATTAGCTTGAAACATTTATTATTTTTGAATAAGTCATTTTTGAACATTTCACATGTGACTTAAATTTACAGCACATATATATATATATATATATATTCATATATATATATATATATATATATGCACACATACAAATTTCAGTATATTTTTGTATATGAGTTGTTAGAAAATTGTGAATTTTAAATGTTTTATGTTAATGGAGGAAAATGTGATACATTTTTTTCATTTGGTATTCTTTTAATTCCAGAATGAAAAAGAAAAATACTGTACAACCATCAAAAAAAGATATATGCCATTTACGTAAACAGTACCATGGCTAAGAATACTATTCATAAGTGTTTCACAAGATTCAAAAGTGGAAATTTTGGTCTGGAAGATCAAGAACATGTTGGCAATCAGGGATGATGAAGTAAAAACTCAGATTAAAAATAATTCCAGTCAAACCACACAGGACAGTTGGGCATTTTAAAGTATTTGAAAATAATTGGATGCATAAATCATAACAGTATTTAGGTAGTAGTCAGCACCTGTTCACATTGGGTCACAGGATCATCATCCTCTTCCCTTATTCCCTTTTTCCCCTCTGGTGGCAGTGGTGGAGATGGCTGAGAATGCCAGGACTACTCTTGAAGAGGAGTGTAGGTGATGGACATGGCTGAGCAAATTTGGTCCTCCTGACGGCACATAACAGATCCTTGAACACCCTCACTCTCTGATTTACAACAACAGTATCCCTGGTTGATGTTGACCTTTGTCAGGGATGTCTTCAACTGATCCTTGAAGTATCATTCTCTGTCTCCGCATAGTGTCTTGCTGCTTGCAAGTTCCCCAAACAGGATGATACACAAGAGTCAAATGGGACACATTCTGAATGCATGACCTGATCAATATTGAAGGATGATAACCTCAATGCTAGGGAGAGATGCCCAAGAGAGGACCTTATTGTTGGTGATGCAGTCATCCCTACTGATATGAAGGGACCTTCAACGATTCATTTGCTGGAACCTTTCCAGACATTTGACGTGCTGACAATATGACAATACAAAGTTCATGCCTCACAATATTTAGACACCTCAAACTTTAATGAAAATATATAATGAAGTGCATTTCCATTTATAATTCTCTGTTCAAATGCAACAATACCACCCATTTTTCAAAAGAAGGCAGTGAAAAATTTATTGCTTACAAAAGTTTAGACCAAAAATGTCCTGGAGAAAATAAAATGAGTCACCATTCTTCTTCTTCTTTGTGCTATATCCCTTCAGGACATTAGTGATCATGACTCTCCACAATTTCCTGTCCTTTGTAGCTTTCAGTAAATTACAATACAACCCATTTTTCAAAAAGGTGATGAAAAATTAATTGTTTACAAAAGTGTAAACCCTGTTCTGCCATCCATTTACTCAAGCTCTCTAAGGAGGTTACACACTATCAGTCTTGCCCAACATGTCTTATGAGTATTAAATTTTCCAGACCCTCTTTCCTCATTATGTGCTCTAGAAATTTCAATTTTCTCTTTCTGATAATATGTATAAGTATTTTTTTTATCTTCTCCAAAATTCATCATTGCCCACATATTCATAGTATTCTCATCATCTGTAAATTCACATTTCTGTTGCTTTGTCTTATCTTTATCTGTGAGGAGACTGTCCAGTATTCACTGCCATATAGAATGACCAATATGACATAACAGTTAAGTACTCATTTTTCTATTGCTAATGCTCCCAAACCAGTTTTGCATTATGTCAGAAACATAAGTTGGAAATAAAGAATGAGATTAGTTAATGGCTTTAGAATAATAACCAGAAAATTCTAGTAGGAGCAATAAAAATAAAATGAAAGAAGTGCTGTTCAAAAAATGAATGACATTGACAATACTTCATCCAACTAAGTCAATGATATAAATCTGTTGCATTCATATACAAATGCATAAATACAAATTCAATTATACTGTCACTGTGTCATGCCCATGAAAAATTAAATAAATAAAAATTAAAGTGTCATAAATAAATAAAATCCTCCTCTGTGGTTCTTGTATTTAAGAACTCTGGAGAACCCTCAGACCCCTCTAATTATTGCCCTATCAGCCTCCTACCAATTTTTGGCAAAGTGTTCAAGGCTATTATCAATGCTGAAATGGTTCAAGATCTCACAGCCTCTTCTCTAATAAACAGCATGGTCTAGGTCTACTGCTGATATGCTAATGGCCATCACATTATATATATACCAGGCTCTTGATAAGAACAGCAAAGCTCAAGCTGTTGCCCTAGATAATTCCAAAGCATTTGACAGAGTCTGGCATGCTAGCCTTCTATGCAAGCAACAGGGCTATGGTATAACTGGACACTTGTTTGATCTAATCCAGTCGTTTCTTTCAAATCACGTAATGAAGGGAGTATTGAATAGGCATGCTTCCAAATACTAGCATGTGAATACAAATGTTTCTCAGGGCTCTAGTCGAGAACCTACACTTTTTCTGATCTTCATCATCAGTCTCGCTGATGTAGTCAGATCCCAAGTAGGCATCTACACTGATGACACCACCATTTACTCCGGCCTCAATAAGAAATCTGCCAAGGCTGACAAAGTAAACCTCACTGCTGATCTTGTAAAGAACCTCTAATCTTTGATGGACTGGGGTAAGAAATGACTCGTAAATTTTAATGCTTCCAAAAAAAGCTTCTATCCTTTAACCACCACAGACAATTGCCCCCCCTCTCCCACTCAGGCTAGTCTCCCTGAAAACAAAACACTGCACCTCCTTGGCCTAACTCTCTCAGTCAACCTCAAAAGGAATGCCTACATTGAATCCATAGCTAAATTTGCTGCCATTAAGGTTAGTTCACTATGTAGGACTGGAAAGTTTTTCTTGTCTGAATCAATCTTGCACATATATAAATCTACCATCTGGCCATGCATTGAATACTGCTGTCATATCTAGTCAGGAGCTCTGCTACTCATCTTGGAGTTCTTGACAAAATCCAACAGAGAATCTGCAATGTAATCAATATCAACTTTCTCCCCGATATAATGATGCTTCCCTCTGTCTCTTCTACAAATACTTTCACAGCTTCTGCTTTGATGAGCTTTGAGGTAAAAAAAAACACACAAACTTCTTGTATTTTAACTTAATTATCTGAACACTCACTACACATATCTATAAAAATAAACATATAAAAAAGACTGTATACATTTTACTTATTCTTTATCTTATCATTCTGTCAGATTCTGATCCATATTGATTCTCCATTTGACCTCAAACTCACAATTTTACTCAATATTACTGTCTCTTGTATCTCCAACACCACAAAGCTAGGTAATAAATAATAATCCTTTTGTTGTTTTCACATCTTCCTGTATCTCAATTTTTCAAATATTTTTTGTCTATGTAAATGTAAATAGTTATATATATATTTATTTTTAACCATTTCACCCCAAGAAAGGCAAAAATACCACTAGTATACAGGAAGTTGAAAGGAAGAAAAGTGAAAGAAAAGACTGAGTATAAGATTGAGGAAATGACAAAAGATGAATGAGATTCAAAAAGATAGAAGATTGATGTTGCATTTAAATTCTTGAAGATTGTAACTATCAGGGAAGCAAGTAAACAGAAAGGAATCCTACAAGCAGGAAGTGCAAGAAAAAAACTGCTGGAGTAGAAGTGGTGTTTTCATTTAGCTATTTCAACAGTAAATGTGTAAGACCTAAATGCCAATCTAGTAGCAAACTTAAATTTGTGCAGTATTTCCACTATGGAAAAAAGCTCATTACAGTAGCTGCCATAAAAATATTTGTAGAAAAAGACAGAGAGAAGCCATGTCTCATTGGTGAAAAAGTGAATAAAGTCAAGCTGCCAGGTCAGGCTTGATGACTTCACACATTTTTCTTTGGATTTTATCAAAAACCTCAAGATGAATAGCAGTAACACCAGACCAGATATGGCAGCAGTATTCAACGCATGGATAAATGGTAGATTTGTAAATGTACAAGATAGATTCTGGCCAGAAAAATTTTCTGCTCTGACACAGTAACCCAACTTTCCTTACAGCTATTATTTGATGTAATCACCCTACTTCAACATTTACTGAAAGTTATAACTCCTCTTCTTCTTTTATGTACTATGTCTCTTCAGGATGTAGACAATCATGACCCGCCACATCTTCCTGTCCCTTGTAGTTCTAAATATATTTTGTCTTGTTGTTTCACCAAAATCCTGCTTTGCCATCCATTTGTGTAAAATCATCAAATTTTCCTCTGTCCCTCATGCCTACTATCTGCCTTTGAGTATCAGATTCTCCAAGCCCCCTTCTTCATGTGTGTCAAAAACATCAACTGTCTCTTTGTGATGTTAAGTATAATTCCCATACTAATCATTACAATTATTGAAAAATACGTTTAGGATGAAATAACTTACCTGAATGATTTGTTGTTCCAGTTGACTGTTGCTCTTACATAATTCCATCAGTTGTTTCATAATCAGTTTGGTACTTTCAGTCTTCCCAGCTCCACTCTCACCACTGGAAAAAATAAGATAGAATGAGAGAATTTTTTTCTTTTTTTCATAAATCCACCCCAAGTAGGACAATAATTAAGATGCAAAGGGATACTGGGAGTGAAAGAGAATGAAAAGTCTTCAGAAGGAACC
Organism: Ascarosepion bandense; assembly: GCA_037127315.1. Classification (NCBI taxonomy): domain Eukaryota; kingdom Metazoa; phylum Mollusca; class Cephalopoda; order Sepiida; family Sepiidae; genus Ascarosepion; species Ascarosepion bandense. The sequence goes on along the minus strand of JBBBDQ010028584.1, from coordinate 424,789 downwards.
GGAAACCTGATCCAAAAGAAGAAACAGAAGATAAATATCTACTCCTGTTCAAAACGACCATGGAAGAGTATGAAACAAATGTTAGGTGAAGTTATCTACTCCTTGAGATTTGGTGTGAACTTATGTCCTAATAAATGATCCAGGCAAGGAGTCTCATTGAGAGTACACTCTTTCATCATGAATAAAGAAACCTCAGGGTCAGCTATGTGATGATCTTGGTTTTATGGTCAAGCAGGCTGGTAAAATGCAACTAGCTTTATAGACAAAATTACAAGCTTCCTTTTTAAAATGACAGGATTTCAGAGAATATTTTTTATTGCATTAGAAATATCATTATTTTTTTTTTACTAATATTCACCCTATACAAGGCCCAAGAACCAATCATGGTAGATTTCTACTAAATGATGATGTTGTAAGGGTGTACATAAAGGATGCAGGGGTGCATATTATAATGATATGTAGCATAGATAACATTTGACCATAGATTTGAAGAAGTTAAGATTGTAGTGATCAGAGAAGCATTTTCTCAGGACTCCATTCAACAGTGCAACAGTTCTTAGGAAAAAAGTAGTCTGAATTGAACTTTCTCCTCACCAATTGAATATGAAGGGAATGGGTTAACTCAGTGTATATAGTATTGTGACAATATTTAGCATGGCAGGAACGGAAGAAATTGTGTTAGTTTTATTATTATTAATTATTACAGATCAAAAAGAACCAACTAGGAAAAATTTATTTTGTTCCAATATGAACAGACGGAAAAAAGATGACTTTTTTTTTGGAAAAAGATTCACCTTTTCAAGAAATGACTGCAACAAACTAAAAATTAAATATGACACGTGAAAGCTATTATACGGCAAAGCTAATATGGTCACAGAGTCGGACAGCCATTGTTGACAAAAATGGTATTATCTGCAAAACACAGATGACTGGGAAAAGTTTTTAACTTTTTAATTTTTTTATTCTCAATGACCCAGCTGATACGAAAGTGAAAGAAAACATCACCAGTCCAATTCCCCTACACACGGAGAGATGATAATAAAACTTTGTATTTAAAACAATATTCTTTTTTTTATTTTCAATGACCAAACTGATATCGAAGCGAAAGAAATATTACCAGTTAGATTCCCCCACACACAAAGAGGTGATAATAGAATTTTATTTTCAACACAAAGAAAGTTTTCCAGCTGTGATTCTATGGCTGGCGTGAATGAAGTTTCAAAGGTGTAGAACAAAGTGATAAATGAGTCTCAACAGAGCACTATCTGAGACAGATAAATAAGTGAAGAATGATGATTGTATTTTTTTCATATTTTCCTAACAAACTCATGCAGAATATAATCAGTGTCAGAAATCATAGGACAATAGAAACAGAAAATCCTAAATTTTTTATCTCAGCAAAATACAAAGCCAAAACACATCTGTGGAATGTCAAAAAAGGTTGTTACAGACTGAAAGATGGAAATTTTATGTATTGGGGGAGTTCAGACAGGTGTTGAGTTGATTTGTTGACAGAGAGAAAAGAACAATTAATTAATTATAAGAATGACTAAATTGGAATTTCCCTGAGAAAGGAATTGGAGTCCTGCCCAAAATGGGTAAAGAGAAAATTGTCTCATTCATTGAACAAAGGGGAAGAAGATAGAAAGAAGTGATGTCATAAAAATAGCTCTACTCAGTTGTCTGCATCAAAGGGAAGAAGACAGAGAGAGCTGACATTGTATAATGACTCCACCCCCAAAGATGGAAGTGAGAGTGATTTCATTGGCTGCAAGAGCCAGAGACTAGATTTGCATGAACAACCCCATGTCTATCATTCCCCACACCAGTAAAGCATGGACAAGCATAAATACAGAGTCCCGAGGGGCCAAAGTCAGTTGTGTCCCAGCTCGGATCCAAGAGTCAGTTCAAAGTTCCAGCCCATACAGAAACAAAGTTGATTGCCACCACTGCAGACTTTACCCACCATACTCCAAGACAGTTCTTCAGCAGTTTCCATGAGGCTTTGGTGTGAAGTGAAAAAAGTCAGATTGAATCACCACAAACTTAAAACTCCAACCGAAGGTGAAGTGATATTGCCAAGCAAAAACTTGAGATAATAACAGACAGAGAAACGCTTAGCAAATTATTACTTAGAGAAAATTGGTCAAAACTTTCGTTCCATTGCCAGATTGATAGGAACAGGGTTTGGGAAGAAGACAATTAATAATTGTTTTTTTTCTCTATTTTCCTTTTGTACATGAAGAGTTTCTACAACTTATTCAGGCGTCATTCAATTTATTTTTGGTGCCATTTTCATTTACCCAATTGTGCACGCATCCAGCTTAGTTTGACTTGGCAGAGAGACATCTGGCTCAAACACTGACTACTGACACCTGTAGAATATATCTCACTATTTTCAATCATTGGGATATTGCCTTTCTAATTTAGGGCAGGTTGATTTTTAAGTTTTTTTTTAGAAAATCAACATCACACTCAATGTAAAAACTGAAGCTTGTGATAAATACTGACTCTAAACGTTAGATTAATAGCATTTCCAAATGTTTTGAAGATTTAGTTTTAAATATCATCTGAAAAATATACAGAAATAACTAATTTCCAGAGTTTTTTGCTGACAAATTGACCTTCAAAATTTCAAGAATAAATCCAAATAAATTTTATAGTTTTTGTATTAGATATATTGAATGGAAAGTATATTAATACCAGAATTCTAATTATGAGTCATCATAAGCTATTTATACAATTTTTTGCTCTATTTGATAAGAAAAAACTGTGTAAAAAAATTCTAAGTGTTTACAAAAAAAGCTACTCAATGAATAATATTTGTTATATCATCATTTGTTCGATCATAATTAATAAAAACAAAAAATGAATAAAAGTGTATATACCATCATTATACTGCTGGGCACACATTATAAGACAAAATAAATAAAATTTGGATTGTTTATTGAAAACTACACTAAAACTACTGCATTGTATAACCTATTACATCATAATATAGATAAATTGTTCAGTATAATTTCCTTTTGAAGTAAATGAAGGTCTTATTTGATGGCACAATGATTTAGTAATAAAACTTAAATAGAACACTCATAACCAGTTTTCAAGTCTGCATTCATTTTCTATCAAAAACTGATAAATTATGCACACACCTAATATATGAAATATCAGAGCATGTTAATGTTGTATTTAAGTGTATTTAAGTATTTACAAGATAAACGAAAACTTAAATAGAACACTCATAACCAGTTTTCAAGTCTGCATTCATTTTCTATCAAAAACTGATAAATTATGCACACACCTAATATATGAAATATCAGAGCATGTTAATGTTGTATTTAAGCGTATCTAAACATATTGTTGTCTAATTCCAATCACCAAATTTGTGAAAACAAACAAATTTTTATTTTTATTTTTATTTTTATTTTTATGTGTATGGCTTTTTCTTTTTAAATAAAAAAATAGCAATTGTGAAATTCTGCATCTTGTTGGGTGCAATAATTAAAATAACTTAAGATCAAATTGCTATGGTTATTTAAGACTAAGAAAAGCAATGTGATTTAGCAAAATAAGGAATTAAAACAAAGCAATAAATGCAGAAAGCAAGTCAATCAAGATAATCCCAAACAGTTTACTAATAAGGTAGTTTTAAATAATCCACATTAGCAGAATGACTTCACAAAGTGAATTGTGTAGGATTTTTACACACAAAATATATATATATATATATTTCACCCATGTCTATTGTACAGGTGTAGAGGCTCATCCCTTGTTCCCTGTTTAGGATATGGTTTCCGGCTCTCTCTTTTCCAATCTTTTCACTTTTCTTTTTCTTTTTTTTTTTTCAATTGGAGTAGATAGTCTAAACTATCGCCTGGTTCACGCTCCACCCACGTATATTGTACAGGTGTAGAGGCTCATCTTTTGTTCCCTGTTTAGGATGTAGTTTCCGGTTTACTCTTTTCCAATCTTTTCACTTTTCTTTTTCTTTTTTTTTTTTTTTCAATTGGAGTAGATAGTCTAAACTACCGCCCAGTTCACACACCACCCCCGTCTATTGTACAGGTGTAGAGGCTCATCCCTTGTTCCCTGTTTAGGATATGGTTTCCGGCTTTCTCTTTTCCAAATCTTTTCACTCTTACGTAGCCCCCTGCACATCAGTGGCGTTACCGCCTTGCTCAGGGTGATATGATTAAAAAAAAAAAAAAAAATGTGTTTGTGACATACATCTTGTTCATATACAATTTGTAAAGCTTCAGTAAATTATAAATTTTATAAGGCTATGCTCCAAGTCTTTCACTGATCACCAGAATGAAATTGCAATGTTGTGATTTTGAACCTAAACTTTATCTTTAAACTTGACATCTCAAAAAATGGTATCAATTTAAGGGAAAAAAACTTTTGTGTCCTAATTTATTGTCAAATCCCAACTTTCAAATTGAGTTCAATACAACATGTACATATCGACCTGCCCTCCTCTGCATAAGAATGTCCCTAAAGTCTGTAAACATATGCATATTTTCAAGAAATTAAATTTTCAAAAACATTTTATTAAATTAACAAATGTCTTCAATATGATTTCCATGATTTGTTATGTAAAGGTTAATGCACTTTGCAAAATTCACATGAACTGGATGCAATAACTTTACATTGTCCTCAATTTTAGCTCATTTACGCTTTATGTATTCAATTGTGTTGCATCTGTGATTTTCATTGAGTACACCATCTCCATTAGCATACTCTAGAAAAAGAAGACAATTCTTTCTTCTTATGATAAAACCATGTTCAGTCTGTATAGGTAAAACAAATATAGTTAAAGAGATTTCCTTTGTGTTCAAACATTAGGGACACCCTGTAGAACACTAAATAAACAGAAAACTTCAAAATCTTATACTTTACCTGATAAGAATGCATTGATTCTGGGGTGCCTGGTTTGCAGTGCCCAACATGTTTTGGTAGGCAATATCAGCCATGGCAAAAATATGAGGAGGATTGGCAGATTTTCGTGCAAAGCCATATTTTTCAGATGTCTGCCAAGTAAATAAAAAGGAACAAAAAACATTTAATTATCAAATTAGTAAAGTTTTTGCTTATTCTATTGGTTTTTATAGATATATTTTATGAGATATATTTAGATTAAAGTCAGAAATAGACAATAATCTTTTAGTCACTATCAATTGGTGGAAGAGTGTCAAATCTTATCTACATCTCAAGACTTCTCAAGCTATACTATCACAGCTACACTACTTCTTTACCTATCACATCATATGTATATCATCTGGTTGAATCTATCTCTACAAGTAGAGAGGGCACAATCATCCAATGTACTGATGTCTCTAATGTTTTGGTACATCAGCTTAGTATGATAGTATGCTCTCTTCTTGAATCAGCTACAAACCCCTGTAGCCTCAACATTCTGTAGTCAAATAATGGTAAATCTTACCTGTCCTATATCTGTGATACCTATATACTGTCACAGTTACACTACCTTTTTACCTATTATGTCATCCTTCTGAGTCCATTTCTGTAAATGAGGGAAAGTCAGGACATCTGTGCTGTCTCTAATTTTTGGCACTTTAATTATATTTAAAAATACACCCCTTCCTGCCATTATAAGTTATGTATTACAACCTTCCAAAAAGTTTTAAATTGAGCTTCATGAATTTATTCTCATGTTTTTACATTAAGTTGATGCAATCACTTCCAACATTTTTTCTGTCTAAATCTAGCATTCATATAAATTCATAGCATTATTATTCAGTCATTAAAGTAATTTCCCTGACTTTATATGATCTTGTGTTACCTTTCAGATAAATTGTGTATTCTGTCATATGAGGTTGGAGTCAATTTTTCCAGTATATTTGTGCCAAAAAGCACAAATTCATATAGATTCATAGCATCATTATTCAATTATTAAAATATTTTCTCTGAATACATTGACCTTATGTCTTCTTTCATATAAATTGTATATTCCATTGTATTTAAAGATAAATTTCCCTATCATTATCAAATATGCATTGAAAACTTCTAGAAAGTTTTAAACTGAGCTTCATAGATATTTAAGAATTTAGTTTCCCCAACTAAATTCTTTATTCATATATATTCAAAGCTTCATTATTTAATCATGAATGTATTTTCTCTGACATCCTATTGGGTTGATGAAGAAGTTTCCAGCATTTTTTACCAAATCCTTTATCCATGAAAATTCATAGCATCATTATTCAGTACCAAACAAGCAACTAAGAAGTTGGTTCACTGTGTCAAGCTAGACAATTTTTTTATCAGAATCTCTCTTAATATTTATAACACTACCATTCATCCTTGCTTTGAACATTGTTGCCACATCTGGTTTGGTGCTGTTGCTATATATTTAGATATTCTTGATAAAATTCAAAGAAGAATATGCAGTGTTATTGGTTCTGATCTGACATCTTAATTTCAGTCACACAGTGAATTTAGAGTGTGTACCATCACTGCTTTTATTCCAATTCCAGATCATAGTTTCTGTTTTGGAAAGGTTTATCTTGAGTTTGACTTCTTGGAACACTTGGTAGAAGATGCAGTGTTTTGTTCAAGATCATTTTTGCCCTAACTATAGATGCCTATATCATCAGCCTAGACTCCCCTCATTATCAAGACACTAGCCTTTGAAGGGAAAACAGAAACTGTTTTCTATAAGTAGATTAAATTGGGATGTGGTATGAAGTGCTTAATCGATCAGTGTCCCTCTCTTCACATTTGTACTTGCATATGCACAGATCATAATCTAGGACAAGATTAAACAGACATTTTTCTATTGAAGTGCTATGCAATTTCTTAGAGTTATTTGATTTTGTTTATTTGATGACATATGGACCATTATTACACCTATTACCTGGACAAAAGCCAAGTTAGGTTGTTAGGACTTGGCTTTCATAGAATACTAAGAACCTAGTTAATAAAATATTAATTAGTTCTTTCACCATAATGGATCCAATTAAGATACATCTGTACATTGTTTTAACAGAAAGATTTTATAAATTTCTACCCAAATTAGTAAAAGTTATTTGTTTTAATATTTCCATAAAAGGAAAGCACTAATATTCTCACTACCATTACCAAAAGAACATATTTTTTCTTATGGTGTTATACTTAAAGTTATTTTTATCTATTAAACACCAAACATACTGCCTAAATCATAAGAAAAATTCAACCAACCTCAGAGAATAACTTTTTCTCTTGTAAATTCTATTCTAATTTATGATTCTTTGTTTAAGTTCCTCTTAGGTTTGTAGGAAGAGGGGGATATAGATTTGTTCTTTCACATCTCACTCTAAACCTGACTTCCTGTTCCTGTCTGAAATGGGGTATCAATGCCTCAATTCCATTGCAGGAACTCACAATCCCCAGTTACTCACCCATTATAATAAAATAAAACTACCTAAATCACCATGGACATGGGCTCAGTGCCTGTGGTAGGGACACAAAAAAATGAAGACTCTAATCTCTTGTATATGTGTTCCCATGTGGCACTTATCCATAGTACTGCATTTGAATTTTCTTTGTATCATCCTCAGGATGAAGGCTCAGTAATCTTCAGTCGAATATTCAAAAGGATCGACAGTATTATCACTGACCCACAGCCAACTTTCACAAATGTAGTGAATTCAGTGTTCACCACAAAGAGCGATTAGTCCAATCTAACAAAACCAATGAGGAAGACAGATATTGTAGAAATTCTCCAGCACTTATGATTTGACCCAGGTCATCGACGAACCCACCTGAGTCCCAGATATGAGATAGCAGGCAAATCTTCTCACACTTTCTCTAACATCTTGTGCTGAAAAATTCACAGCAAAAGTTCTATCCCCATTGACTCCAAATCAATGACATCCCCTGATTTACCATAGAATGATTTTCACTCTGAGAAGGCAGACTAGGACAGCTTTCGATCTAACATGACAGAAGCTCCTCTCTCAACCTTCTTCAAACATGCTGCCTCCAAAACTGCTGCTCTAATCTCCAAATGGATCTTTTCTGGAATGGATTGTTTTATAACCCAAAAGAAATTTCAGAAAAAAACAAATGACTGATCTGGTTCACTCCTGAATGTTCTGCAGCCTTAGTTCACCAGAATCCCTATTTCAAAATCTATTGTGAGAAATGGTGTAATCTGTCTAATAATTCTTTCATAACTGCCTGCAATCATTGTAAGAGAGTTTTGGAAAACACAAAGTGCAGCTACATGTGAGCTATCCAGATCAAGGTTGAAAAGAAACAAATTGAATCCTGTGAACTCTGGAAGATCACCCACCAAATTATAAACAGAGGTAAAGCAGCTGTGATCACTATTATAAATGGCGTCAAGTTCATATCCTCCTTGACAGACAAGGTAAAACTCTTTGCCTCAAATTTCATCTCAAACTCAACATTAGATGACAAAGGCTATCCCCTTCCAAACTGTCTGTGTCTCACTGAGCACAATCTTAGTAATATACTCATTTCAGTAAAAGAAATCTCTAGATTTATCAAAACCCTCAACCCCAAAAAAAGCCACTGACCCAAATAAAATTCCAGCAGTCATTCTTAAAAATAACAATTCAGAATTATCTCTAATTCTAGCAAATTATTTAACCACTGTTTGAAGGAGAAATCTTTCCTAAGCATGTGGAAGGTGGCAAGCATATGTCTGGTCCTCAAGAACACAGGCAACCAATCCTCCACTTCCCAGTACAGACTTATTAGTCTTCTCTGTATCATCAGCAAACATTTTAAGGCCATTGAGCACCTGGATAAGAACAACTTCTTGTACAATGAGCAGTATGGGTTCGAATCAGCCCAATCCACTGCTGATATCCTAACTACCATTATACATGGAATTAGTGAGGCCCTTAACACCACACATGCCACAAGGACCATAGCATTAAATCTCTCAAAGGCTTTTGACAAGCTATGGCATTAAGGTTTACCATACAAGCTCTCCAGCTATAGAATCCCTGGAAAAGTTTTCCCTATTATAAAATCCTTCCTAACAGGTAGAATCCTGAAGATAGTTACTAATAGCCAATCCCTGACAGTCAACACAGACATCTCCCGGGGTCACTTCTCAGACCAACCTTTTTCCTGAATTACATGAATGATCTACATAAAAATATACTTTGGTCATTTGTAAAAATCTATATTGATGATATGATGATATACGAGCACACCTCTAATGGTCTTGATGATCAGAGACTGGCATCTGACCTTTCTTATGATCTAACTTCCCATTGGGGTAAAACCTGGCTGGTTACACTCAATGCCTTCAAAACCTGTTACATTCCATCACCACTGATCTGACTCCAAACTATCACCAGTCAAGATGAAAGAATGTCCCCTTGAGGAGACCCTGTGACATGAGAGAATATTCAGCATTAGACTCACACCCAACCTTGTGGAATTTCTATATAGGATCCATCAATAAAGATACAGGTAAAAAGATCAGCTCCCTATACTGCTCTAGTATGTACCTGACTTCTCTTTTACTATAAGAGCCAGATTAGGGTGAAAATGTAGTACCATTGCCATATATGAGCAGGATCTGCTCAAAATCTGTCAGGAGCTGCCAGATCTAACTTTCCAGACTTGATAGAATTCAGAAGTGTCTCCAAGGTCTTGTTAGAGAAGAATTATTTTTCATGCTTACACCTCTTTCTTACAGGCTGGACACAGTGAATTTATCACTTCTCTATTGCTACTACCATGGAAAGTGCTCAGACAAACTGCATCACCTGGTTCCATCAGGTCTGACCTTGATGGCTAGGATCTACACTCACTCTGTATTTCATCAGCAAGAACAGCTTCTTCCTAGAATCCATGGCCCTATAGAGAAAACTCCTAAGAGGATGTTTCCCCAATCACTACAATCTTGACCTGTTCAAGTCAACTGTTATCTTCCCCTCCTATCCATATAAACAGCCCCATAATGTAATCCTCAACCTCAAGTGGCTCCCAGGCCTTGCACAGAGTGAACTATATTGTAAAAATAAACATAGTTACATAGAAAGAAATCACAAGGTGTCAACAAATATGGTGGCCATTTCAGCAGCACATTGTCATTATCACTGGTACACCCAATCCATTCTCCTGATAGATTCTCATTGTGTTAAGTTCACATTGGGGTGCTGGAGAATGTTACTCAAGACATGCTACAGTGCTGGACTACCAACTTGTGTCACAGGTGGTGCACATATTGAACATTTGTGAAGCTTTGTGAAATCAGTTATAAAATCTACATTCCTTCGAATATCTTGTTCAATTTTTAGTAAATAAGTCTTTTATTGTTCAATATGAAGCCTGTTCAATTTTTCTTTTCTGGAACTTATAATTATTTAGATAATCACATTTTAAATTATGTCAGTTTTCTCGCAATACCTTGTATATAATAGTATAGATATTGATAATAAATTTTATGTAATTGGTCATAAGAAAGATATAACCTCAAAAGTATAATCTTAAAAGAGAAGTAAGATATTATTAAGGTGCTGAGTGATCAGAATTCAACATGGCAAATTGTAAAAATATTAAACAGAAATTGCAAAAAAGTTAAAACAATCAAAAAGAAACTGAAAATATTTGTAAAATAAAAACAAGAAAAAGATAACTTTAAGAATGCCACAAAGAGATTGGTTGCTTGCTTTTGTTAAGCAGTATATCAACACCTCTATAGGTTATTTAATACAGAAATGTAAATATCAACATGTCTATGGGTTGTTTAATACAGAAAGCTAAATATCAACACCTTTATGGGTTATTTAACATGGAAATCTAAATATTTTGTATGCAGTATTTTTGGCAATAATCATGTTTTTCTGATAGAAGTCTTACGACTTAACCTATATCTGGAGGAAGAAGAGGTGGAATCATAACTTTTCTAAGTGTATTTACATGTAAGTGAACATAATGAACACAACTCAACTTGGAACTCAGCTTTTCAATTAACAATTACAAGCCATTGTCACTTACACCACCCACACTTCAAAGCTTGCAACACCTGATATTCCCAAGTGGTCAGCTATCTAGGTACTGACAAGACTTGATGTTGCTAAACTCGAGTGATGGTACAGAAACCAATGTTTCAACATGGTATGACCCCAGAAAAAGAGATTTGAGAGAAATTAACAGGAGTTATAAGCAACAACAAAAAATATTAACCAGGAAAAAATATTTGAAATTAGTATTGTGAATATAGACAGAGAGAGAAGAAGCAGAATATTAAGAACATTGGCTAAAAACATGAACGCAAACTGCCACTTTTAAATAAAGATCACAAAGAGAAGTTGAGCAAAGAAGCACATAGAAAATGATTTCTTAACAGCAGTTTTTAGTGATGAATATAGAGTTACATTGAAAGTTACATTAGTGGCTGATATACAGGTTAAATCTTTTAAAGAAATAGTCAACAAATATAACAATAGTTGAGAGGTGAAATAAAGTTTTAAGTTACTATTTAACATAATAAAATTATAGGTTCCTTCAAAGTTGATGATGTCAAGTTATATGTACAGAATTATTACAAGTTCTTGAGCAAGTCATTTTTAGAAGTACAGTAACAAGTAGTTAATGCAAAGAATATATTCATACCAGAAAATATTCCATCATATTTTGAAGCTAGCTAATGACCATTTTACCAAAAAAGATATCAAATGAGTAGAATAACCCTAATCTCTTCAGATATTAATCCAATAGAAAACTTTTAACCCATCATTAAAAAGGTGTATATAAATTCCAGTTGAATGTGTTACATTCACTTAGGTACAAATACCCATGGGGAAGGTATTAATCCATCTCTTCTCCCTCCAGCTATGGGTTGAATAGCACGGCAGATTAGGTTTTATAACCTTGATTGCCAACCAGTCTACCACAGAAAGAAATGGAAACCTACTACAAGAAAATCTTCTGCCTAATCAGTCATGTTTCATAAGTGACATGATTGCCCAAATGTGCATCACATATAGCACTTAACTGACTGACTGACGTGATAATGAAAAATAATATATAACAAATTCTTATAACAACCTTTAATAAGGTTAACTATTATAAATAGAAATTTACATTTATTTCTCATATGGGGAAAATGTAACCAGCATTGGCTGGATAATGCCAATTTCATTGTAAAGATATTGACTTGCATAATAAAACCTGACATAGTGTATATTCTTTTGATATTTACATCATATTAAAATCGATTTAAGAAAAATTTTAATCATAGCACGCAGTCATTTTTTGTTAATCCTTTCATCCCAAGCAAGCCAATAATGTTACAAAGGGTTCCTTGGAGTGAAAGATAATGAAAAGATTTTAATGAAGAGGAAGGAAAATAAATGAACAGGATTCAGGACGACAGATGGTGATTGCTGTTGCATTTAAGATTTTGAAGATTGTGGTTAGTAAAGAAACAAGAAACTGGAAGAGAGTTCCAGAGGTGAGAAGTGTGAAAAAAAACTGTTAGAATACAACTAGCATTTACATCAAACTATTTCAACAGTAAAACAATGAAAACTAGTAGCCAATCTCACAGTACACTTAAACTTACACAGTTGAGGTAACAAGCTCGTCCAAACAACTGCAGTGAAAATATTTATAGATTAGCCAGAGAAAGCCACATAATGGCAGAAGAAAAGTGATTAAATTTGAGACTGAATTTAACAAATAACATGATAGACCCTTCTCTTGATTTTGTTGAGAATCTTGTCATATATAGCCAAAGCACTAGACAAGGTATGGCAGTAATATTTAATGCAAATAAATGCTTACAGACTCAAATATACACAACCGATATATACTCATTCCTTAAGCAAAATATGTTTATACTCAATATAAACAACCAATATATACTTATTCCTGAAGCAAATAAATGCTAATGGGCTTAAATATTATTTACAAATATTTATTTATTTTGCAGCCAAATAAATGCTGGCAGACACAAATATAGAAAGCCACTATTTGACTCAAATATAAATTATCAATATTTGCCTATCCTAGAACTGATTATAAAATAGAAACAGGTACAAATATAATGATAAACAATTTAAAAAACAGACTCTAAATAACCCAATAAGCATTTACATGATATAAATTCAAGCTACCCAAATCAAAACTCTAAAGTTGATTACAAATTATGCTTTGGGTTATCTACTCAGTAAGCTTAGATGTATGCTACACATAAGAATCCTAACATTTTGCAGGTGCAAACATTTGATGTAATTGGAAAATATGCAACTAACTCACTCACAACTTAAGATCTCAACATATTTTATTGTAAACAAAGTTTGTTTTATTTCTCCATTTTTATCAATTACCTGCTTATTATAATTGCAAATCTTTGGAACATCTGATGCCAATCTGTCCAGTTTTCAACAATTTATTCATTCTTTTACATTTTTTCTTTGTCATCCCACTGTCCATGAGAAAAAAAACAGTCCTTCACCTATTATAAATTAATGCAAAAATGTATAAAAGAAAGAGGCTTTTCAAAGCTGACGATCAAACCTTTTAATAAAGAAGATTGTAATTACTTAATTGGCCTTTTCAGTCAAAGGTCCAGTCTTTAGGGTGTAACATTCACATGTATAAAAAAGGCTGAAAAAATACTCTTATTACCTTGAATTATTATTATTAGATGAAGCATTCAGAATATAAGAAAAATTCAAGATAATATTTCTACTAATATATAATGTTAATAATAATAACATGCATTGTAGTGTAATGGATATTGGCTCAGAAAGAGAAATCAGAGAGTGGAGTTCAAATTCCAAAATTCCAGTTGAATTTGTTTCATTCACTTATACACAGATACCCTTGGGAAAGGTATTAATCTATCTTTTCTTGTTTCAGCTACTGGTTTAAATAGCAGGACAGATTGGATTCTATAGCCTTGGTTGGCAACCAGTCTACCACAGAAAGTAATGGCAACCTACTGGGAAAATATCTTCTGCCTAATCAGCTGTATATTACATATGGCAATTTACAGTGAAACCGATGAAATGTAACTGCAATTTCTACTCCAACAGCTTCTTTTCTCGCACTTCCCACCTGTGGAATTCCCTTCCGCATGCTTGCTTCCCCGACGGCTATAACCTCCAGGAGTTTAAATGTAAGGTCAATAGACACCTCCTAACTCACTAACCCTCCCATTCTCTCCAACTCTCCCCCTATGTACATCCTAACTCATCTATCGCCCTGTGTAACCCACTGCGCTATAGTGGCAGTGGAATGCCTTGCTTGGGGTGACATGATTAAAAAATAAAAAAAATTAACTATCTGACTGACTGAATAATAATAAGGATGTTTGTTTTCTGAGCATCCCTGTTACAGATACTTGTGTTCCTTCAACACCCACAGAGACAACCTGCTATTTATACTTCAATTATGCTGACCAGATCTTAGTTATAGTTTATAGAAGAGAGTGGATAAGCTACCATAATCTGTATTTGAACAAGGCCAGTTCACTCAAACCTTAAGTCCCGATGACTTGAGACTTTGTGCTAGGATAACTCCTGATTGCATCTGAACAGTTACATTGACCCAATTTCAGTCACAAGGCTTTGGTCAACCCATAATATGATTTTTTCAGACACTTCTCAAAAGTACGACCTAGGCCAATATTTCAATCTAAGCATCCTTTACAAAGCAACAACAGTGAGATTCAAACTCAGGTTTCATGGTCAGAATGCCAATATTCTAAATCATTTTGATATCCCACATTACTACTAATAGACAAGGAAGAGAATTTGAGACCAACTGATCTCCTTTTTTATTCCAATTAGAATCATGAAATGTGAATTTGTATGTGGTGTAATGAAAAATTGAAGAACCAAGTTCAAATTACAGTTGAGTTTATTACATTCACTTATGCGCAAATACTCTTGGAAAAGGCATGAATCCATCTATTATCTCCAAAGTATGGTTTATATAATAGGGCATACTAGGCTCTCTAGCTGCCTGATTGGCAGCTAGAGAGCCTAGTATGCCCAGGCAGCTAGAGAGCCTAGTCTTTCTTCTAGACTTGTTGCCAATCAGGCAACAAGTCTAGAAGAAAGACAACTTTAAATTCAAAGCTGTAACAATTGTCTATGGTCTCTGACCCTTAGCAATGAAGATGGAAAGAAGCAAGCATTATAAATAATGCATCAAGCATGACATTGTCAGATTTTGGGGGATAAATAATGGAGTCTGTTTAGTTAGATTTGATTTTCTTTATATTTATCTCTTGTAGCACAATTCTTATGTAGTAGTAGTAGGCCTCTGTCAGTCAGGGTTGACCATGGATAGCATCCTAGTTGTCTGCTTGGTTTCTGTGACTGTAGAAGCCAATGTGGGAGTGACAATCTTTGTTGCAGAGGCTGCATTCATGTTTTGTTTCTGGTCTGTCAAAGCTGTCAATTTGCTTTCTGCAAACATGCCTCTCCATGGCGACTTGTGTCAGTTGCTCCTCCATTGATTTGAGTTGTTGGGCCAGGGTTCCTCTTCATTTGGTCCGATTGATTGCTGTGCTTTCCCATGACTCCATGTTAATGCCTACAGCCTTCATATCACATTTTATGATGTCATGGTACTGCAGCTGTGGCCGCCCGGTAAGTCTTCTTCCAGAGGCCAGCTCTCCATACAGGAGTTCTTTTGGAATGAGACTGTCTGGCGTGCAGAATCTGTGCTGTTTGTGAACATGTTGGGCAGACCCATGCGAGACAGGATGTCAGTCTTGGGCACCTTGTCTTGCCATGAGATTTCCAATATGCATTGGATACTTCTCATGTGGAAGGTGTTCAGACGCCTCTCTTGCCTGGTGTATGTGGTCCATGTCTCGCTGCCGTATAGCAGTGTGCTGATGACACAGGCATTGTACACTGCCATCTTTGCCTTTACTGTCAGCTTGGAGTTTGTCCAAACACATGTTGTGAGGCTCACAAGAGTTGTGGCTGCCTTCCCAATTCTCTTGTCAAGCTCTATATCTAAGGAGAGGTTGCCAATGATAATAGAGCTAAGGTAGGTAAACTGATGACTACATTCAGTTCATAGTCATTGAAGGTGCTGAGATATTCTGACCCAATATGCTTGTATTTTTTGTTTGTTTTCAAGCTAATGGTCAGCCCAAAGTCTCTGTATGCCTGAGAGAAATGATCCATCAGTGTTTGAAGTTCATGCTAGGTGTGGGGATGCTAATGTCATATCATCAGCAAACCATAATAAAATAATAATAAAATAATAAAATTGGCTTCCCAAGGTAAAAAAAAGGCTTAAAATCCATAAGGAAAAAGTGAAATCTTTTTCCACAGAAAAAGTGGTTAATATCCCAACCAATTTGACTTGTTTCCTGCAATATCAATCACAGAATAAATTGCTGACAACTGTATTCATTCTTTTTATTTTAAATATTTCCTCCAATTCTGAGAAGTCATTATCATTCCTAGATTCAATCAGATCACTGAACATATTATTTCATTTTATTTATTTATTTTTTAATGCAGTCTTTCAGACACTCTGATTTACAGTCATCGTCAAGTATTAACTCTATAAAGAAAAACTGGCATCTCTCCCTACTGAAAAAATGAAATCAACTCTAGCTAGAATTTTTACTCTTTTTTTTATTTACTGTGTCTCTTTAGGACATGCATGATAATGGCTCTCCACAACTTCTTATCCTTTGTAACCCTTAGTAAAGTTTATTTTATTGCTATATCTCTTAATCCCTGTTCTGCCAATCATTTACACAAGCTTGTTAGATAAGCTATATGTTGCTTTCCTGTGCCCTTCTTGCCTTCAATATATCCTGTGAGTGTAAAATTTTCCAAACCCACTTTCCTCATTATATACCCTAAAAATTTATTTCTTAGACTACCTATAAATGCCTTTTTTGTTTCTCTAAAACTTTGTAATTGCTTCTGTATC
The DNA here is from genome assembly GCA_037127315.1 of Ascarosepion bandense. Classification (NCBI taxonomy): domain Eukaryota; kingdom Metazoa; phylum Mollusca; class Cephalopoda; order Sepiida; family Sepiidae; genus Ascarosepion; species Ascarosepion bandense. The sequence continues at coordinate 407,884 of JBBBDQ010028584.1, read as the reverse complement.
CAGTCTATAGTATTCTCAGCATCCCTCTGAAGAACCACATTTCTTTTATCCTCAAATCTCTTCTTTATCTGTGATGAGGTGGTGCATTATTCACTGCCATATAGGTGAAATGATATTACATCACAGTTCACTTCTTTTTTCTTTGTTTCTAATGAAATTTTCCTGTTTCTTTATAATTTGCTTAGCTTTTAAAAGGCATCTTTCACTATTTTAATGCACCTTCAGATTTTGGTGTTGCATTTTCTAGTCTCTGTTAAAACACTTCCTAGATATTAAAAATTTTGAACTTGTTTCATTTTGGTATCTCCAATTTGTAATTCACATGTTAGGGTCTTTCTTTTGCTGACAATCATGCATTCTATCTTCTTACAATTGATGTTTAGTCTTTGCTTCTCACTTTTTATTACTTTCTGTAAGATTTCCTGTATTTTTCTTTCTGGTCTGCTATCAATGTTGTGTCATTTGCATATCTAATGCTGTTAATGTAGTGGCTGCCAACCATTTAGACAAGCTCATTAGGTAGGTTATGTACTGCTTTCTTTTGTCCCAGTTGCCTCCAATATGCCCTGTGAGTTTTAAGTTTACCAAGCCCTCTTTTCTCATTTAATATTCTAGAAATTTCAGTTGTCTCTAAGTACAGGTCTTCTTTTTGTCTCTATTTTCTCTAAAACTGTTGTTGCTCCCATGTTCAGTCCATGGTATTCTCAGCATCCTTCTGTGGAACCACATTTATATTGCCTCAAATCTCTTCACAATCTGTGATAAGATGGTAAGGCATTCACTACCATATAGGAAAACAAATCTTACATCACAGTTCACTACTCTTTCTTTTGTTTCTAATGGAATTTTCATGTTTCTTAATACTTTGCTTAACTTTTGGAAGGCAACTTTCACTATCCCAATGTGGCCTTGAATTTCAGTGTCATTTTTTTCCAAAACACCACTTCTTAGATGTTTCAGTTTTTGCACTTGTTTAATTTCAGTATCTTCAATTTGTAATATGCATGTTAGATTGTTTCTTTTGCTGACAACTTTACATTCTGTCTTCTTATAACCAATGTTTAATCATATACCGCTCTGCATATAAAAGATACATGGAATCATTCAACTACTCAGAATGGAATACCCTGTCTAGCTTGAATAACTGGAAATAAATTGAACAGTTCTATGAAATTGTCACCATTTCTTTCCTAAGTGCCATCATTTTTTGAAAGAAAATTCTCCTTACTTTTCTTATCAGTTCGTAAGGCTTTCATGAGTCACTGTTTGTTGAATATAAAAAGAGAGAAAGGGTTGCTGAATGTTTAAATAAAATTATGATATTTATTTAATGTAAAATACACAAATTCTTAACTTTAACTCCTATCATGAAATAAAAGTTTGTAAGTTTGTATTTAGAAAGTAAAAGGAAATGAACATATATAGGCTTTCAATGTGAAAGAAAGAAAGTGGAAATGGGAGACAAGATCAAAGGAATCTACTGTTGCTTTTGTGAAAAAGACAGGACAATAGAGTTGATTTGTGATACTCTATAACTGTAAGTCTTTATACTGAATTGAATGGATGTCTAGTTTATATGGCTTGGTGTAGGCTCCATAAACCTATGTTTATTTTTGGCCAGAGCTGATTTTATTGGCTATTCTTTATTTTTTATTAATTTGAAATATGTTTGAAAATAGAAGGGTTTAGGAGCATTTGCATGTAGTGTTTATTTTTGTCATTTGATCTTTTGATTTAAAACAGTTAACTTCCACTTACTCTAAAAGTTCTTTATCTAAAGAAGGTCATAGAATGGATTCTCCAAAACATTGGAAGAATAAAAAATGACTAATGGAATCAAAATTTCATGACTGGTTAAAGTAAATTATTTTATTTAAAATTTCCTGAACTCTGATCAGATTTACCATTGAACTATTTAGCAATCAAGATATTTCATTTCAAGATATTTATAAGCTTAGCCTAGTATAGAACAAGACCAAAGAGGAGTAAATTAGAATTTTAAAAAAATATATTATGATTTGGGCAACCTTGCTGACTTAAACACCAACCACAGACACCAGAGGGAAATAAAAAACTTCTTAACCTTCCAATCACATCTGATGTTTACTAAGTTAACCCTTGACTTTTTATTTGTATCTTAAAAATACATTAAAAACAAATTAAGTATATAATAAAAAAAATTTAAAAATTAAAACTAAGAATGAAAAAGTCATAAATTCATATTCTGATATGTGTGTGTGTGTGTGTGTTAAATATTAAATCTCCATGGTTACATAATTTTCATTTTTGACAGAACAATAGTGACACACCTAAAGCAATTTCTTTAACTACCACTCCCTAATTTTCTAAATAACCATGAATCCATCTTATATTTTAAAAATAAATCATTTTCACCATTTATTTTAACATATCACCTGAAGAAGAACAGTATTGTTCTGAAACATGAAAATGTTTGTGTAGTGATATTATGCTTTTATAAACCATTGTAATAACAAAATTACAATATTAAGCTCTACTCTGTATCAAACATTCTTTATAAAAGTAAATGCTCGAACAGTGGGTTTTAACCTACATGTTTTCCCACTTTCTTGTAATATATATATATATATAACATTGGGACTGTAACTAACATTTTTTGCTGATGAGTCTTATGGCCACATCATACTGAAACAATAGTTCCCATACAACCACAGAAGTTATGCAATGCTAATCTGGTCAGATGATTGACCACCTCAGTATCAGGTACTGTAAGCTTGGGTGTGTCAATGGTGCAATGGATAATGGCTCAGAATTGTTAAACAGAGGGCCAAGTTCCAATTCCAGTTGGGTTTGTTGCATTCACTTACATACAAAAACTCTCAGGGAAAGGTATGAATCCACCTATTCTCCTCCCAGCTATGAGTTAATTAGTGAGACAAGACCATTATTATCTCCAAAAGAAAAAAGAATCTAAAAATATTTTCTGGCTTTAAATAACCTGCAAAGGGTTGATAAGTCATAGAAAATGAATCAATCTGACACTGATAAGTGTTAACCAAGAATAGAACAATGTAAATTCCCTAGGATTAAATGCCATAACTTGCAAGCAGCTATTAGTCAAAACAAAAGAGAAGGACAAAATGAAGACAAGGTGCAAATTTCAAAAAGAGGAACATTATAAATCTAAAGCCATTTGGCAGTTAGCAGATAAAATAGCTGAAATCTTAATTGACATCCTTTAGAGCTGGAGATGTTAAAATTTATTACAAAGTATATAAAAATAAAAAAAAGTAAAAATCCCAAAATCAAAACTTGTCTTTTTATGTTCCAAATGACTACCCAGGTAGATAGCAACATCTACTCTTCAAACACTTTCTGCTTTAATGGAGCTTACACTATTTTTACATTTTATTATTTCTTGATTCAGTCAAATCATGATATTTCTTAAATTATTTTACCCCTAATAAGGCAAACTGGGTGTTACAGAGAGAGAAAAAACAGGGTACAAGGAATGCCAAAGAAAGGATAAAATTTGGGGATGTAGAAGATAACAGTTGACATTGCATTTAAACTTTTGGAGATTTTACCTATCAGAAAAGTAAGTATACAAACGAGAGTTTTACAAGCAGGAAATGTGAGAAAAGAAACTGTTAGAGTAGAAATGGGGGGTTAAATTTAACTATTTTGATGGTAAAAGGGCCACACCTTGATGCTAATCTAGTCAGTCAGTTAAGTGCCATACGTGATACACGCTTGGGTGATCATGTCTCGAAAGAGACATGACTGACTGGGCAGAAGATTATCCTGCAGTAGGTTACCATAACTTCTGCAGTAGACTGGTTGCCAGCCAAGGCTATAGAACCCACTCTGTCCTGATATTTAATGCATAACTGGAGAGAAGAGATGGATTAATACCTTTCCCAAGGATATTTGTGCGTATGTGAATGCAAAGAATTCAACTGAAATTTGAACTCGACACCCCGATTTCTCGTTCCGAGTCGATATCCACTGCTCAACAAATGAGTAAATTCATGTGGTCGGGGCACCAGGGAAAGAAGCTTATCAAAGCAGAAGCCATGAAAATATTTGTAGAAATGACAAAAGGAAGCCACATCTCATTGGAGAGAAAGTGACTGAAGGCAAGCTGCTAAATCAAGATCGATTACATTGCAGATCCTCCTTTGGATTTTTGTTGAGAACCCTGAGATGAATAGCAGGGGCACCCAGCCAGATATGGCAGCACTATTCCATGCATAGAGGAATGGTAGATTTATAAATGTGCAAGATGGGTTCTGACGAGAAAAAATTTCTGGCTAGTCACAATGACTCAACCTTCTTAGCAGTAGATGTACCTATTGATTTTATTTAGTCGTTCCACATGAAGTTGGGTGAGAAAGTAAGGCAAAAAAGACAGAGGAACTCCCAGCATCTCTAAACTATCATATATATTTCATTAACCTTTAAGTATAAACATTGATAATGTTAACACAAAAAATATCATTAGATTTTTTTTATTAACTGAATAAAATAATACAATCAAATTTGTACTCACTTCTTTATCATAGATTCCCAAGTCCCTAAAAGGATTCACGGCAATAAGGATATCTCCAATATAAGTCTGCAAAATAAATAATAATTCAAGGATTAAAATATATCTTTTTTTTTCAATCATTTCACCCCAAGCAAGACAATAAAGCCATTATGACACAAGGGGTTACTGAGTGTGAAAGAATGTGAGAAAAAAACATTATTAAGGAGTGAAAACTATAAAAAAAAACAGGAACTAAGAAAACAAAAGATAACAATTAAGATTCTATTTACATTTTTGAAAATCAAAGTTGATTAGAAAGCAAGAGGCCAGAAGAGATCTCCAGAAGTAAGAAGTGTGAGGGAAGAAGCTTTTAACATATTACATCTAACCATTTCAACTGTAAAATGATGTAACCTTGCTACCAATCTAGTCAGTCAGTTAAGTGCCATACATGATACACACTTAGGTTATCATGTCTTGAAAGAGACATGACAGACTGGGCAAAATATTTTCCCACAGTAGGTTGCCATTACTTTCTGTGATAGACTGGTTGCCAACCAAGGCTATAGAACCCAATCTGTCCTGTTATTTGACCCCTAGCTGGAGAAAAGAGACAGATTAAAACCTTTCTCAAGAGTATTTGTGCATAAGTGACTGCAACAAATTCAACTGGAATTTGAACTCAGCTCTCCTATTTTTCATTCCAATTCAATATCCATTGCACCACAATGCACATCAACGCCAATCAGTGCTTAAATTTCTAAAGTCAATATACCAAAGAGAGACTTAAACATAAATCTGCTATCTCTTTAAATAATTAATATAGTATTTATAAAACATATACTTTGAAAATTGTCTTCACTGTAATGATATACAAGGGATTGCTGAAAGTTCTCAATCCAACCAAGAAGGGATTCCAAAAATCTGATGCTTAGTCATTTGGTTAGAGTTTAGTAAGTGGATCAAACCAAGAATTTTCAGCACCCCCACAGAAATAATTTTTATAACAAATACTAAATGTATATATAAGAAGTAGATAGGTTGCAAAGTGCTTTTAGTACATAACCTGTGTGAACAAACATAGCAAATATAATGTTAATAATTTTTAAAAGTTGATTAATATTTATCGATGTTCTAGGCATGCCTTAAGGATGGGAAAGATACATTCTGGTCTCCCTCACAAAAGAATTCATAATAGCCCACTCTTAATGAGTGATGATCTGGGCTCAAGAAAATGAATAGTGTTCACAAAGCTTTGACTACATAAAATCATCATAATATCATTAACATTTAAAAGTAGGATTCGATGATTTAATAATTGAATTTTGCAACTTTTTTTGTAAAATTTGTTTACCCAAGTTTCAGCAGTCATTCTATATATTATATATCTATATACTAAAAGTCAGGAAGAAGGGGATTTTCAGTAGTCAAGATTTAATCCTCATTTCTTCTTTGCTGATTGTCTCCTTTATGATGATTGCATTGATAACTAAATTTGCCACCAATGTGCAGATTCAGAACTAGAAGCTTCCAGTTTCACTAAAACCTGCTCCTGTAATTCATTCTCTTTTACCATTTAGCTTTGTAAAAGTTGATTGACGATGAGAGAAAATCAGAGTAGAAGAAAGTGCCAATAGCATGAATTTGTTTAAGATAAACCTCAACTTGCCAGGAAGTGATCCACACACTAGATTTCATGATCTTTCTTTGTGGCACATATGGAATGAGACATGCAGAATCCAGTTATAAAACCTGTTATAATTTCATGTAGCATGTCCATCATGTGTAGCCCTCTTCATTTGCTGGTACAACTATTAAAATCTGTTGTTTTTATTGATTGTTGGTACTGTTTACTCCAGCATCCAGTGTAAAAATATATATGTGTGTTTATGGATTTATGTTCCTATGTATATACATCTGATGGCCATTCCTTGTGATGGGTGAAAGGGCTTGCATGATTCAATGACTTTGGGAGCTATGCCATCAGGAGTTCTAAAGTCCTGGTAGGCCCACCCTTGGCAGCAAGAATGATTGTATATATAAGGTAATTGCATTGCTAATGATATTACTAAAAAACTGCATTCAAAATCAGGAGAAAGTGGTTAGTTGTCAGGAATCAGTGCACGATTTTCTAAGAGAATTTGATTGATGTAAGGAGAAATGTATTTAATACAACTTGTCCAGTTAATTGATTAGAACTTGGGTCACTAGAAATTTCTGAATTTTGAAAGCATTTATGTTATAGAACATATCACAACTCTATTGTCTCATGCACAAACAAAGAGAAAGACTCAAAAGTGTTCTGAAATCAACACACAATCTACCTTCCCCTATTAATAAGTTGTAGTGATACAAAAGGTGATTGGTGGAGATAAGTCACATGGGTCACATGAAAATTGCTTAGTGATATCATTCCATACAGTGACAAAAATGGTAGTCAATTACAGTTTGTTTACAGCAGCCAAATGGTTTCTTTAGCTCAGGCTCCTCATCACCTGGGCAGAGGCTAAATCTGCCTCTCCAGCAGCTTACAAGCCCATGGTACTATTTCCCTATGAGATATCTCTTATCCAAATATAGAAAGAAACTCTAGCTTGCAGTCCTCAATTTTGGAAAACCTAAGACTTACTCTTTCCCATTTGTGGAATATGTCTCCACGTAAGACATAGATGGTTCTGGCTCATTTGAATCTAGAATCATAAACACAGCTTTTCCGGACACAAGAGTATCTTCATATTATATGTAAGAATTTTTCATTTCTCCTCACACTCTGCTTTGCCATTTAAATATGTGATATATTTTTTCTGCATGGTATATGTGTATATATGTACATACAGTTTTGTGTATGACCTAGTAGTATAAAAGTTTCTCTGAGAACAAAACATATTTGTCATTCCTTTTCCTTTCAGCCATTCCATGAAATATGGTGTTATTATATCACAGATATAATAATGTCCATAATAAGAGAAACATAAATGGGAGAATACATCTTTCTGCCATAGCTCTCTTCTCATTATAAAATAATGCAATCCATAGACACTTTAAAAAGAACTATGTGCAAAACAGAAATAAAAGCAATTGATGAGCAAATGTTACTATTTATCCTATTCTCTTACAGAACAACAACTAACCCAATTAATTCTATTATTAAATCATTGGTAAATGTAATGTTTAGTAAACCAATTCTAATAACTTGCTCAAACTATGTATACAACACCTACTTTAGAGAGACAAATAAAAGTTAGCTTTTCAGATTTCAAATGATATAAAGTAAAAAACATTAACCAGTTTTGTTAGAATTAGTCATTACTGGCTTATAATTTTCATGTAAAAACAATCACAGCATGTTATAAAAATAAAGACATTATTCAATTTTAAAAAAAGAAGCTATTTTTAAACTAATAAATTGCCATATCACTGTAATAAAAATTCATACACTGATGAGCCATTTCATGATTCAGTAAATTTTAAAACATTAAGTGCATTAACAGCAAATACCAGTCATCTACAAAAGTCATACCAGGCTGTCCAAACCTATTGTTGGCAAGAAATTATTTGCTACCCAACATAGCAGCTGCTCTGATGAGATTTTTTCCCTGATAAATTTAAGCTTGCTACTAGACTTGCATCTAGGTCCAACCATTTTATGCACCCCTTCTACTCAAAAAGTTTCTTTCTGTATTCTTCTCACTAGTGAAGCTCCTTTCTGTTTACTTGTTCCTTGACAGCTACAATTTCCCAAAATGTAAATGCAACATCAGTTGCCATCTCTTCTTGATTCCCATTCATCTTTTATCCTTTCTTCTATATTCTGGTATATAAGTTGTGGCAGTTCCACCTTGTTTGGGATGAAATGACAAAAAAAAACATGTTTAATCTTACAACTCTCTCTCTCTCTCTCTCTCTCTCTCTCTCTCTCTCAATTTAGCTTCAACTTAATTTTTTGTTAACAATCAGATCAGTACCACTCAATTTCTAAGTAAGAAATTTTACATTAACACTCCCACATAACTTAAACACTCTAAATAATTCCTTAACAAATTTTATGTAATCTTCTCATCAGATAACTTGTATTGTGTGTATGAATTTCTGCATGTTACAAAGTCATTTTAATCTATTCATGTATGTAAGATAAATTCATTTTAAGTGATTAACAGAATTAATAGGAGAGAAGTAGATGCTCACTAACCTTATGGAATGAAGTAAAAATATTAAACAATAAAGAAAACTGAAGAATCAGGCATGAGAAAGAATCAGAACATATGATAAGTTATGAAAGTCTCATCAGTAGGCCTAGCATAGATATAGATACTATATGACAGTCACTAAGAAAGAAAAAAGAGAAATTATGGCAGAGGGTGGCAACCTTGAGAGCAAAATATCAACAACAGTAGCAAATGAAATCAACAGTTTAATTGATATACATATTATTTTTTAAATCATTTCACTCCAAGCAAAGCAAAAAAGGGATTAGTGTGTGTGAAAGAATATAAGTAAAATAAAACATTATTAAGCAAAGACAACATTAAAACAGCAGGAATTAATAACACAGAATATAATTATTTAAATCTTAACTGGGAAGCATGGAGCTTGAAGAGAATCCTGCAAGTTAGTACAAGAGAATAGAATCTATGGTCATATCTAGCCATTTCAACTGTAAAATGATGAGACCTTGCCACCAATCTAGTATTGTGCTTAAATTTGTAAAAACAAAGTTCCAAAGAGATATTTAAATATCAGAACAATTACCATGAAAATATTTATAGAAAAGACACAAGGAAGTTTTGTTACCAGAGTGAGAAGCCAAGATGCCAGGTCAGAACCAATAACATTGCAGATTCTTCTCTAAATATTTAGCATAAATACCAAACCACACACTAACAATACATATATCAAGCAAATATTATATATATATATATATATATATATATATAGAGAGAGAGAGAGAGAGATCTATATTAGAGACTATATCAGAAATATTGAACAAAGAAAAATTATTAGTAAGCAACATAGAAAATCAACATAAAAATACAGAAGATGCCTTAAAAGTGAAATCATGTCTTTATAAAAAGCATATAAATCAAATATACTCCATCTATTGCCTCAAGTCTCTTGTTTCAGAAGGATATTGTCCAGCATTTATTGTCATATAGGAGGATCAATATTACTGATATTGGTTCATCACTCTTTACTTTGTTTCCAATTAAATTTTCCTGTTTCTTAATATTTTGCTTAGCTTTTGAAAGGCAATTTATGCTATTCCAATGTGCCTTTAGATTTTGACTTTTCACATTTTCCATTCTATGTTAGAACACTTCCTAGATATACATATTTTCTTACTTCTTAGATTTTGGTATTTCCAATTTGTAGCTTGCATCTTGAGCTCTTTATTTTGCTGATCACCATTTGCATATTAAGCTCTTCTTTTTAATGATCACCATTCACATCTTGAGCTTTGCCTTTTGCTGATCACCATTTGCATCTTGAGCTTGCTATTTTGCTTATCATTATTTTATCTTGAGCTACTCTTTTTACTGATCACTATTCACATCTTGAACTTTGCCTTTTGCTGATCACCATTTGCATCTTGAGCTCTTTTACTGATCATCATTCTTACAATTTATGCTTAATCCTTTGTACTTGCTTTCATTTACTAACTGTAGTTTGCTTTCTCTGTCTGCTATCAACACTGTTTAGATTTTCTAAATGATACTGGCTCAGTTACTATATTTTTTGGCAAATCTTGCTATTGATGACCATTTTTTGGTTATCACACACACAAGAAAATAAGCCCTCTTTCTATTCAAACTATATATCTGATAGAATGGATCATTTTGTTAATAAATTAAACAAGAAAGAAAATAAATAAAAAAATTCTAACACTTAACAAAAAGATAATGATTCATTTTAGAATTACAGAAGGAATCAAAATGAAATCAATAGTCCAAACAACTACTGGAATACTAATGATTTGTGTCAAAATTTCAGAAGCTATCTAAAACAAAATATAGGAGATCAATAATGTGAACCACTTCTGGAAAAATCACAGTTCATTTCAATATTACAGAATATATCATCACAGAATTAATTAATTAATGGATATAGTATTGGTAGTGATCTATTCTGGCTGGATTTTGAGCATAGTGACATGGAATGGGAAACAAATAGAGAAGCTGACCAAACCTCAACCAATGAAGTTCAAAACCTAACCAGTGAAGTAAATGTAATGACTGCCTCCTCTAAAGACAACCATGACCAAGCAAGGAAAAGAGAACTCCTTATTGATTTCTCTTAGAGACTAGTTGCTCACATGTTTGACTACAAATAAAAAACATATATGATTTATTCCTGACTGAATCTTATTTATTTTCACTAACATTTTGTAGCAAAGATCAAGATCTGCGGCAACAAAAAGAGTTCCAAACTGTTTGAATTACTGCTTTTAAATCCGGAATTTTACAATTCATAGAAATGGGGAATTCAGTTATGGCAATTGGCAGCAAATATTCTGCCTTACCGCCAGGCACCAGCTGTATTCTTGTCACTTACAGACCAAGCTCATGTAGCTGTATTAGAAATGGATATAACACTACTCAATGCCAAGGATGGAATGGACAAACTCATTGAAAAATTGGCCACACTCTTCCTATAAGACAAAAATCAGTTTGCATTCATTTGCTACAAAAACTTTGAGAATTACCACGAGAACAGAACACCTCCATAAATGACTATTTGATCCAGTTCAATCGACTCGGAGTAAAACTCAGAGAATTTCAAATAATATTACCAGAACCTGTCCTGGCCTATCATGCCCTAAAATCTGCTAACTTGAACTCTGAAAATGAGAGGTTAATCAGAGCCACAATTCCTAATCTCACTTTACCAGATATAGGACAAGAGTTAAAAAAGGTCAGGTGTGAAAATTCAATTTAGCCCAACACTTCACAGCAACCCATTTCTGTCAATGAAGAAATAGACGTGACCTACAATCACGGCTTACTCACTGAAGGGGAAATCTTATATGGCTGACATTTTGTCAACAATAAACCTCCCTTCCTCTTTCACACATCCAGTAATAGCAATGCTAGCGGCACTAACAACAAAAGAAGAAAGTTATACAACTTTACATGCTCTAACAACCACAAATTCAAATCAAAAGAGCTTAAAGGGTCAGCCTACTATTTGCTACATTTGTGGATGCAAATTCCATTACATCAACGAGTGCCCTTACTCCAAAATGAACTACTATAAAAGCAAATTACATAAAATATGGCATTGTTAAATGAACACAAAAACAATTACCATACAGCTAATGCTACTGAAACTTTTGAGGAAATCACAAACATAGTGTTGCTAAATCAAGAGAAGCCTGACAATTCTATCTTTCTTGGACAGACAATCAACTCCACCATTTTGGATTCAGGGGCAACTACAATGGCATGCAAAAAAAAAATGGCCTGATTGTTTCTTCAAAACTTTGTCCAGGGACACCAAAAATAGAATTCCCACTCAAGAAAGGACAAAGACTTTTAAATTCAGGAGTAGAGTGAAGTTAAAATCATTATAAAAAGTAATTCTATCTTATGTCATTGCTAAGATGAATGTAAAAATAATAAGTGATGTTGTTGATGCTGATATCCCTCTATTATTGAGCAAGACAGCAATAAAAACAGCCTAGACATCCTTCAACTTTAATGATGACACAGTGGAAATTTTTGGTAAAAAAATCAAATTACTCTGCACCACATCTGGCCACTACCACATCCCTATATTGAGATCTCCACTGGACTGGAGTAAGTGCCAATACACTTTATTTTAAACCACATTAATAAAAAGAGCAAGGCAGAAAAATTAAAAATTGCCACCAAATTGCATAAACAATTTAGACATCCAAGTGCAAAAAAAATATGTGATCTTGTCAGAAGTGCTGGTTTAAAGGACACTGAGTTTATGAACATTTTGACAGAACTTCCTCTTACTTGTCAGACCTGTATTAGGTATAAAAACTGCACATCTACCTGTTACTGGATTTTCCTTAGGAACTCACTTCAACCAGACTGCAGCTATGGACATAAAGGAAATTAAAGAACACAAAGTACTATTCTTGGTCGATCATGCGACTACATATAATGTCAGTGTCAGACTTTCTAGTAAGGAAAACTCTGATAGCCTTACTGCTATCTTCAAACACTGAGTTGCATATTTTGATGCACCTACTGAAAATGGCAGGAAATTTGACAACCAATTCTTTCAAGACATGGCTCAGAATCTAAACATTGTAGTACATGCCACTGCTGCTCAGTCTCCTTAGAGTAATGGGTTAAATGAAACGCATAAACATATTCTGGGAGAAATGGTCAAGATGACATTAGATGATGTTGGGTGCAATTTTGAAGTTGCAATATGATGGGTTGTCAATGTCAAGAATACACTTCACAATTTGCATGGCTACAGCCCTAACCAGCTGGTTTTTGGAAGAAATCCTAGCCTGCCTTCCCTTTTGGATGAACAACTTCCTGTAGTCGAAGGCATCAGTACTAGATAAATTGTTGAAAACAATCTCAACACCATGCATGGTGCAAGAAAAGGTTTCATAGAGAGTGAAGCCTCTGAGAAATTGAGACATATCATCTGTCATCAGGTTAGAACCAGTATAACTAATTCATACAAAAAGGTAACCTTGTTCTTTACAGAATATATGAATCTGATGGATGGCTTGGTTCTGGTATCGTCATAGGCGGGGAACACAAACAAGTACTTGTTAAACACAGTGGTACATATGTTAGAGTGCATCTCTCTCGTTTAATTTTATATCCTGAAACACACCAAAATACTTCAGAAAATCATGACACCAGTGAACTAACAAAGCCACAGAGCCAGGATAATGGAATCACAAAAGGGTCTGTCTCAATATATGATGAGAGTGTCACTGATGATAATCCTGAACAGATTCAACCTGATGCCTATGATAAACCATCAAAAATGGTCACAAAACCTGTCAAACTGTCTAAACCAAGCCAAACTATAACATGTAAATTTACAAATGATGAAGACCAGGAATAGAGGAAATTGAATGTGATCAGTAGAGCTGCAAAAGCCACTGGTAAAAAAAATATTTGATGAATGTTGCTATGGTGGGAGGTGATCCATCCTGGCTGAATTTTGAGCATAGTGACATGGAATGGGAAACAAATAGAGAAGCTGACCAAACCTCAATCAACAAAGCTCAAAACCTAACCAATGAAGTAAATGCAATGACTGACTCCTCTAAAGACAACTTTGACCAAGCAAGGAAAAGAGAACTCATTACTGATTTCTCTTAGAGACTGGTTGCTCATGTGTTTGACTAGAAATAAAAAACATATATGATTTATTCTTGACTGAATCTTATTTATTTCCACTAACAGGTTTTCTTTACTGGAGACTTTGGAATAAAAATAACTGACTCAAGATTTTAAAATAAGTAATATATTTTTATTTATTTTCTTTAGAGTAATGAGCGTGTCCTTTGGTATTTGTTGTAGCAAAAAATTTATTTATAAGGCAGATATTGGTAGCAACTGGGAGAAATGTTCATTTAAACTTGGTAGCTGAAGTTGCTGAAGTTAGACAATGATAGGGATAGTAGTAATATTATAAATAGATCAGTGTCCATCTACAGTATTTTTCTTGATCATAAACAGGGCAGAAATATCATTAGTAGATCACCTCTTAACTAGTTTTTTACGCATCATGCATTTGGTATTTTTCAGTCACTAATTATTTTCCAGAAATGATCTAAGAAATAAATGTTTGCAAATATGCGAATATCTTTAGAAATTAAATGTATGTTTTTCCTAATGTTGTATATATGTGTGAGAGCTTTTAAACTTTCCTTTAGCATCATTTACAGTATTCCACTATTAAGTTGTATCATAACTCTGACTTGATAAATGAAGTTGTACATTATGATTCATTGGTTCATATAATTATAAAAGCTTATAAACATACTAAATGAACAAAAACTGTAAAGGAATTGGTCTTTTTAAAATGGTTGTTCAAAGCAAAAAATTGTTCTTTGAAAATTAATTCTTCTTTGAAATAGTTAACTCAATAACTGAATCAACCCATCTTGCTAACCATTTTTCTTGGAAGGTATGCAGATTTAAATTTGGTATATATTTTTTTTTTTAATTCATTATTTTCTTCTGCCTAAGTTGGGTAAAAAAAAAATGTAGAATGTTCTAATTATTCTTCTCTGACATGGAAATCAGGGAGAAAAAAGAACCCATGATGTCCAAAAAGGTAGATCTCAGTTAAGATGACAGGGTGAAATTAATTGGTCTTTTTAGAATGGTTGACCAGAGAAAATCACTGTTTTTTAAAAATTAATTGTTCATTTGAAATAGTTTACTCAGTGATTGAAACAACCCATCTTGCTGATTTCTTAGGAGGTATGAAATTTTAAATTTAGAAAATTATAAATCTTTTGTTGTTTACTTATTTAATTCATTTTTTTTAATGAATGCTGGGTAAAGTATGAAAAAAATAAAAAACAAAGAAAAAATACAAAATAGTTTTGCATGTTTTTTTTATATATTAGTATGAACTGACACATTTTTTTATATTTATTATAAAATAATGCATTTTTTATATTTATTATTTGTCCCAGTGTAGGAACTTGTAACCCCAGGTTACTTGCCCCTAATAGTTAACCATGACTATCAAAATCATCACATCCACAGACTCAGTGCTTTTTTTTTTTTTTTTTTTAATCATATCACCCCGAGCAAGGCGGTAACGCCACTGATGTGCAGAGGGCTACATAAGAGTGAAAAGATTGGAAAAGAGAAAGCTGGAAACCACATCCTAAACAGGGAACAAGGGATGAGCCTCTACACCTGTTCAATAGACGTGGGTGGAGTGTGAACCGGGCGATAGTTTAGTCTATTTACTTCAATTGAAAAAAAAAAAAGGAATGACAAGATTGGAAAAGAGAAAACTGGAAACCACATCCTAAACAGGGAACAAGGGATGAGCCTCTTAACCTGTTTAATAGACATGGGTGGAGTGTGAACCGGGCGATAGATAGATCTATCTACTCCAATTAGATCTATCTACTCTTGAGACTTCTCAGACTGTAATAAGAATATTATTATTTGCTCAGGGTGATACGATTAAAAAAAAAAAGTTTTGACCCTAAGACAGCTACTGGTCTGTATAAAATTCCAGTGGTTATCCTTAAGAATATCAAATTGAAGTTATCTCTAATCTTATTGAAATTATTTAACTGTTGCTTGAAGGAGAAATTCTTCCCAAGTCTGGAAAAGTGTCAAATGTATGCTCTGTTTTCAAAAATGCATGTAAAGGCTCAACTCCATCACAGTATAGACCCATCAGTCTCTTCAATGTCATTAGCAAACTTTTTGAAGTAATAATCAGCAAGAAGTTTATTGATCACCACAATATAAACAACCTTTTGAGCAACAAATGGAATTCAGACAGGTTGATCCACTGCTGACATCCTAACTGCCATTACTCACAGAAGCAGTGAGGCACTAAATCACAAAGACATCTCAGGAATGATCACATATTTCAAAAGCCTTTGACAAGGTATAGTATAAAGGGTTACTGTATAAGCATTCTCTCTATGGAATCACTGGAAGTCTTCTCAATTCCTAATGGGTAGGTTCCTGAAGGTAGTTGTTAATGGCCAGTCTTTTGAGACCAAAGTGGTCACCTCAGACATTCTCCAAGGTTTGCTTCTCCCTTCAGCCCTTTTTCTAAAATATATAAATGATTTGCCAATCATACAGTGAATATCTGTGCTGATGATACAAAGGTATATGGGTATGTCTCCAAAACTCTAGATGATCAGAGTTTGGCAACTGATATCTCCTCTGATCTAGCACTGATAGCTCAGTGGGTTAGAAACAGGCTGATCACACTCAATGCCTCACAGACCAAACTAGTGACATTCCATCATCATTGAATGGACACAAAACTTTCACTGATTACAATGAATGTGTGTTTCCTCAGAGAGGCCCCTTACTCTGTGCATCTATTGGAACTTAAACTCAACCCAGACCTCAAGTGGAACTCATACATATGATTTTATCACTAACGACGGTCAGTTCTATACACCATTCTAGCAAGTACCTAGATCCTCCTGTTATCCTTTACCTTTACAAAAGTCAGGTCAGGTCTAGATTAGGTTTATTTTTGTGAATGTTTGCATGTCTTTTCAGCACACCAGATGACTTGCACATTTCCACAACTGTAACATAAACTGTTATTATTTTATATTGTTTCATACTTTAGTACAATGACATAATGTTCCTGATTTACTCAATTAATTCCTACAACAAACTTATGGATACACATCCCACACACAGACAAGGTGCTACCTAAAAGTCAAGGTATTTAAAATGAATAAGTGATCTGAATGTAGAACAGGTCTTTGTCACAATCAGCAACAAGATAATTACATCAAAAGGACTACTGGAAGCAATTAAATTTGATGACATATAAAACAACCATCCATTATGGTTTTCAGATATTTTGATCTTTCAGAATAATGATTTAGGGGATTTTATTTCTTTGAGATTCTGACCTTTTTAAAATTTCAACATTCATTATTGGGCAATCTTGGACATTCAGCAAAAAACTTAGTGTCAAAAGGAAAGATTTCTTCCTTGACCCTGCTATTATTTACTACATTCACTCCTCAGCAATGCTTATTGTCTTAAAAAGTGATTATTACAATTGTAATAAAGATTAAACATATGATGAAAGTAAATTTGTATAAGTTTTTGTTCTTGAGAATATAAAACAAAAATATTAAATATTATTAGATTATTTCTTTACAAGAATAATCTTATATTTAAAGCATTTGAAGAACTAATCACTCAGTTAAGTGCCATATGTGATACACACTCAAGTGATCATGTCTCAAAAGAGACATGACTGACTGGGCAGAAAATTTTCTCACAGTAGGTTGCCATTAGTTTCTGTGGTAGACTGGTTGCCAACCAAGGCTATAGAACCCAATCTGTTCTGGAGGGAGAAATGACAGATTAATACAAGGGACAAAACATTGAGATAAAAACAACAAAGATTTGAACAGTAGTCCTCATGTAAATAATGTAAATAATGATAACTCTTCATTCTAGAAATTCAGACAGAAACAGTAATTTTATTTAACCATAGAACAAAAAAAAGTGGCAACAAATTAGTAAAAAAAAGCCAGTCTGCTAATACTTTATTTATTTTTTTATTTCCATGTTAGCTTAGGATATTTTTACTTTTTAGTAATTTAAAGAAACAAAATGTTTTCTAATATCAGGTAACTGTATCAATAGAAATCCTTGATTACTCATGCAGAAATTATAGCCAATACATTACAAAATTATTTAAATCAAGCTGTAACTTTTTTCACACTATTGACAGACTACTATATATATATGTGGCATAAATATTTATCTATTATTTAGCATGAAAATGTATGCATCATTTATAAATAATTAATTTGTGCATTGAATACTGTTGCCATGTCTGGTTGGGTGCTCTTGCTATTTAGTTCAAGGTTCTTGACAAAATCAAAAGAAGGATCTGCAATGTAATTGCTCCTGACTTGGCATCTCAACTTCAGTCACTTTCTCACCAATGTGATGTGGCTTCCCTCTGTCTTTTTTATAAATATTTTCATGGCAACTGCTCTGATGGACATTTTTTCCTGGTGACCCATGTAACACCCCAGTGGATGGTCTGAACAATTTCTCCGGCGGCCATTCTCCATGCTGTGATGTTGCCGGAAGTTTGTTGAAAAAGTCAGAGCCTCAAGCTGGGGATACAAGATTAAACTATAAGGAACGAACTTCCACAACTTGGATGAGTTAGAAAGATGCTTTATTTCATTTAGAGTTAGTCTTTTTGGTTGGGGCAGGCGATGTGACACACATCTCTAACTCTAATTAATGGAGATCAAATGCCGAACTGACCGACTCAAGACGAACGGAGTTTCTACTTCAAGCACACGCCCCGCTGACTAACTTAACTCACTCAACTAACTAACTAACTGATCGGCTCGGAAAAATCACCTGTATTTATTTGAAACAAACCGGGAGTGCCTGGACCCCCCCCCCCACCGGACGATAAGCATTAGCGACTGTAAGTCCAAAATTTCAAGGTACTTAAATTTTCCTTCTTTTGATGTGTAAACATCTTGCAGACATCCGTCTGCACTTAGCCTTAGTAATTTCCAGGATTTTTTTTATCTTTTTATCTTAATAAAGCTTACGCCGGATGTTTTTATAGCCCTGACACTTTACCTGTAACCAGGCATTTTTTCATTGCCTGGAGAAAGGGAAAATTCTATTATTTTTTCTTTATTTTCTTAATGTGTGGTCAAGATACAATAAAGACAGTTTGTGACCTGCTCAACTTAAAAATCTATTTCCTAAAAGCTTATCTTTTTATCATATCAAATCACTTAGTCAAATATTTACCGGAAGACTGGTAGGATTTAACAGTAATCTGATACCCTTTTCTCTTCCCCAAATTTCCTTATAAAAGAAAAAGAGTTTATTTTTTTCTTCTTTTTCACTTTTGTTAAATGAAACACATGTTTTTAAACTATTTTCTATTCTTAACCATTTTCTATTTTAATCTATTATAATAAAATACATATTTTACAAATCCACCTTAATATACACCTAGTTATCGTGTCACACCCAACTACATGAATTTAAGCATGCTATTAGGTTAGCATTTAACCATTGAAATAGATAATGTAATAACCACTTCTACCAAAACAGTTTCTTTTCTTGCACTTTCTTCCTGCAGAATTCCTTTCCATTTATTTGCTTCCTTGATAACTACAATTTCCCAAAATTTAAATGCAATGTGAGCTGCCATCTTCTATCTTCTTGAATCCCATTCATTTTTATCTTTTCTTTAATACCACCTGTACCCAGTCTTTTCCCTCACTGTAAACACCTGTGCACTAGTGGTGGTCCTGCCTTTCTTGGGGTGAAATGATTAAAAAAGAAATTAAACATAAATTTAAACATACCTATTTCTAAGAGTAATTTCAAATATTGCATAGGGCATCCTAACATTGTTTTGTTATATTGTTTGCAGTTTAATTAAATGTGGCAGTTCAAATAATATGTGATTAATTTGTTGCTTAAAAAAAAACTAGTATGAAGAATTGTGAGATGATGAAATAGAAAAACTGTTTTTAATGTGTGGAAAACTTGTCAAGAGGAACAACCAACCTCACCAAATTTATTCCATGATTTTTTACCAGAAGCCATCAAGAAAAGAGTGAAGAGAAATACATGAAGAAGCATGAAAAAGATGGACATTTCGGATAGGATGCTAAGGAAGATTGTGAAAGAGAATTTAGTGCTAGAACCATACAAGATTGAACAATGACATTGGCTTTCAAGTACCTCCAAGAAAAAATGACTTGGCAAAGGTTAAAAAATGCTGGAATGGTGGCAGTGTGCCATAGATAAACAGTCTTTGTTTGGTTAGATAAGAAGTTTTCACTGTGAAAACTGAGTTTACACCACTTTACCAAGAAACATTTCCAAACATTTGAAGTGACAGAAACTAATTGGCGTCATGATTTCAAAATTATCCTTGTTGTTCATTGAAGAAGTGAATAGCAATGTTTACTACCAACTGTTTGGGAGATATGTGTTGCCCTTGTTGTCAGCCACATTTGGAAGTTGCCACGTCTTTACTCAAGACAAACTTCATGCACCCAGTGTTCAATTTAACAAAGAACTGGCGCAAGAGGTATTTCTATAAATTTTCTGGCAAGTTAATGTGGCCTTTATCAAGCCCTGGCATTAATCCTATGGACTTTGCAATATGACTCATTTAAAAGAGCAATGTTGCACATATCTTATACTTAAGTGTGTCAAACATAAAAGAAGCTCTTATGACATTGTGGTTGTGGTGAAGAAGACATGCACTTCAGTTGAGAAAAGACTCAGGTCTATGATGAAAGCAAAAGTTGTTTTTATTATTATGAATATATGTAAAATATTGTCAACTAGCAGTATAGACCAGCATTGCTCGGGTGTAATGAAAGCTTTAAAACTAATCCACAGTCCTGGAGCTCAGACTCTTTGGACGTTGGCATGAAAGACTAAAAAACAATAGTTGTTTCCAGTTAAAGCAAAACGGTAGACTGAAAGAAAAATGAATGGATGTAAGTCAAATTTTGATTTCCTGGTATTGATATCAAATTTTCTGCACTATTGAAAAAACTGCAACCTTGAAACTTCTGAATATCATTTCTTATGTCTTTGTCTATGAGTGTATCAAATTTGATTAAAATCAGACCACTCCTTCTATAAACCAATTTTTTTGATTATCGATTTTTGATATTTATCAGGGGTACCTTGACACAAAACCTAGCTAAAAATACTTGCAGACGCTTATAGTACAACTGTGTAAATTTTCAAGAAAATCGGTTCAGCCATTTTGGAGTCTATAGGTAACACACACACACACACACACACACACACACAGACAAAGTTCCATTAAGTTTAGATGATTATAACAAGCAACCTGTAAAACACTTTGACAAAGGGAAGGACATTTTGGAGAAGAGACTTTGGGCCACAAAGTCTTTATTTGGATGGATGAGAAATGTTTCATGGTGGAGGATGTGGTCAACTACCAAAACTATGAGTTTTACACCACTTCACCTGGAAGCATTCCTGAAGATGTCAGAACACATTTCAAGCAACAGAAACTTACTGGTGTTATAGTTTGGGCTGTTGTTACTTCTGAAGATTTGAAATCCCCCTTGGTTCATTAAAGAAGTAGCAAAAGAGAATAAGAGAGTTTACCAGCAAAGCTACTAAAACATTGTTGCCCTGTTTGACAACCACATTTCACTGTCACTTTGTTTTCACTCCAGATGAAGTTCCAGCACTCACAGACCATTTGACACAAATCTGGTGCAGAAGACCTTTCTGTGGATTTTATGGCAAGTCAATGTGGCCTCCATCAAGCCTTGACATTAATATAACCCATAAAGAAAAGCAGTGTTTCACATATCATATAAACAAGTGCATCAGACCTGAAAGAAGGTCTTATGTCATGATGGTGCAATTTGAGCAAAGAGGTGCCAAAGAAATCATTCACTTCAGTTGAGAAGAAATTAAGGGATATGGCGATAGTAATGGTAATATCAGCTGTTTCCTTATAAGGAAATATTCAACATTCATTGATCAAGTAAATTCGATTGAAATTTATAAAATCTTTCTCTTAAAACAATCCTTCAGAAAAATAAGTTCCTCATTTCCAGAAACTGTTATTATTTTTTCCAGTATTGAAGGTGACTTCCTTCCTAACCTTAAATTTGAAATAGTGTTATGGGGAAACACACCTATTCCTCAGATAATGGACTCTCCCTTCTATATTAATAAGTGTTAACAGGAAGTTAACGGGAGAAGTTCTTGAGAAGTTCTTGGGCAGTTCATAGGAGTTCTTTAGAGTTCTATTGGAGTTCAGTAGAACTACTAGTTATTTCTAGTTTGGACATCATTCGACCAAGGCAGTTGATATTAGTCAGCAGTTAGCTGAACACTAACGAGTCAGCTTTCAGTGGAAGATTACCAAGTTCCTAACATTTTGGGTGTGTTAAGTTGATTAGCAACCGACATAGCTCGATTATAACCTCCACTACTCCACAACAAATAGTGCGGAAAATCAATATCTTAAATATTTCATTATTTTCTCTTTGAGTTACATGTGATATACATTTTAGTTGTTGCTGCTGTTTTGATAATCTTCAAGTGATGTAATTTTATGTTATCTGGTACAGTTCTTTTTTTGTAACTCTGTAGCAATAATCTACAATGTTTGAAGAAGAATTGTTTTCATCAATACCCACAGGTTTTACTTGATCAAATCTATTTTTAAGCATTAATCTTAGAAAGCAGTTGTATACAGCTGAGAGTTTAGATATTTTTGTATGGGTTTGGAACCATACATGACATCCATAAGAAAGTTTTGATTTTACAAATCTTTTAAGAACATAACTCAAGATTAGGGTTAATGTTTTCAAGTCAATGACTCATAAACAAGGACATTGTTCTCCAAAGTCTGGCTTCAGAAAATGTACAGTCGTAATAGCAGTAACAACCTATATAAATTCATGCAAAGAAATTCTCTCTTTCTTTTCTTCTGAATAGAACACTCCTGAAAAATAGCAATGTAAGAAATATTTCTTTTTTTTTTAATGTAGACACATCGGCTCTTTGATCAATGAGAAAGGCATACATTTCCACAACTGAACTTTTTTATTTCATTCCTAAGAAAAAAGAGATGAATATATACTGATAAATGCAGATAGAAAGAAGGAGATTGATAAAGACATGGAGTGAAAGAGAGAAAAAGAGACTTTCACTCTGCATTAAAAATCTCATCTCAAAATTAATTTAAAATTTGCTTAATCAAAAATATTTTGTTTTTAATAAGCATAAATATTATAATGAATGCTTGTAAAAATTGTACAAATCCTAAATTTTAAACCATTTAAATATAATTACTCACAAAAGCAACAATCACTTCATAAAATGAATTATATATAGAAAACTGAAATATAAATTAATAAGAATTATGTCTTTTAATATTAAATTTACTATTTAAAGTTATGAAGTTGAAATAAATCTATATTCCATGAAAAATGGGGATTAAAACCATTTGGATTGTTTTCATTTTCTAGGTTTAAAAATAAATAATGAAAATAAATTGAACAAATTTATAAATCCATCAGTGATAATTTATTTCATGGATATTATAAAAATATTCAACTCATCAGACCAGATTTTTTTACAAAAATGAATGGGTTAGATTTATCCAGATGGAAGGAAAACTAAGGCGGAAGGGGAAGAAAGAAAACATTTTGTTGTTGAGAGAGGGAGTCAGATTTACAATGTTAATTTTTGAACTCAGATCTCATGGTTACAATATTGCATTTACAAAAAAACAAACTATAAGATGACCTTGGATTGAACTTTTCTTAGGGCTGAACATTTTCAAATACAGTACAGTAAATTTAGGGACTGTTTTTTAACTAGATAAACTGAATTGATGTTAATTCTGACAGCAAAAATAATATCTTTGTCTTATAAATATAATCATTTCAGTTTCATGACAATAATATTAATATTAATCTTTAGAATATAGTAGTATGCTAACAATGTTGATGATGATAAAAAAATTAATACTAAAAATAATATAAATATATAAAAAACTAATAATATTGTTATTAATAGTAATAATAATAACAATAATTAATAATAATAAAATAATAAAATCATATAAATGAAACCTATAAGTCTGGTGAAATAAACATCAACAGAGGAATATTTCAAGGTGACTCTTTGTCTCCCTTACTATTATTTTGCATATCACTAATAGCATTAACCAGCCAACTTAACAAGACAGAATGTGATAATAAAATATCAAAAGAAAATAAACCATCTATTTCATACTAGGAATGACAATGAGCTGGAAGGTCTTCTGCAACCTGTAAAATGCTTCAGTGAAGAGAATGGAATGAAATTCCATTTAGATAAATGTGCTAAAGTCACAGTTTTACAAGAATCGCTACAACAAACATTCTCTATTAGCTTAGACCCTGCTGTAATAATAAAAGATTTAGAGCAAGAAGAAGCTTATAAGTACCTAGATGTAAATGAGAGTGAAAGAATTCACCATAAGAAAATGAAAGAAATAGTGTATAAAGAGTACTATAGAAGGGTACGACTAATATTAATAACTGAACTGAATTCTCAGAACAGAATTATGGCCATCCCAGAGGTCCAATATAGTCTCAACATCTTCAACTGGATTATAAGACAAGAAAACTTCTTTCTAAGCATAAAATGCATCATCCA
This sequence comes from Ascarosepion bandense, assembly GCA_037127315.1. NCBI lineage: Eukaryota > Metazoa > Mollusca > Cephalopoda > Sepiida > Sepiidae > Ascarosepion > Ascarosepion bandense. The sequence goes on along the minus strand of JBBBDQ010028584.1, from coordinate 383,464 downwards.
AAGGCTGATGTAAACTGTTTATACATACCCCATAAAGAAGGTGGAAGAGGTCTTATTCAGCTAGAATTGTCATAAAAGACAACAATTATTGGCTTACTAACATACATGAAAACAACAAAAGGAGTGGATGATACAATTAGTCAAACAACATGAAAACAGAAAGAAAAAATATTCAATAATGAAAGAATGCAGTAAATACAAACAAGATTTATATTCCAGCAAAAAATATGTAAAAGGAAACCAAAGATAAAAAGCTCTTGAACAGATGAAACATCCCTAGCAAGACAAACCTCTGCATGGTTAATATCCAAAATGTGCTAATAAACCCAATGTTGATAAAGTTAATACTCATCAATGGTTATGAGCATCTGGATTAAAGTCTGAAACTGAAGGCTTTATTCTTGCAGTGCAAGACCAGAGTCTTTTCACTAAAAACTTTCAAGGAAATACCATACATAATAATGTGGATCCAAAATGCAGGTTCTGTGACTAATACCAAGAAACAATAGACCATCTAATCTCAGGATGTTCTGTACTTGCCTCAAATGAATATAAAAATTGTCACGATAGAATGAGGGAATATTTACACTGGACAATGTGCAAACACTGAAAAATATGTAAACAAGCACTGATATGAACATCACCCAGAACTGGTTACAGAAATAGAAGATGTTAATATTCTATGGGATTACACCATGTATACAGACAAGAAAATTGAAGCAAATAGGCCGAACATTATTGTCAAAAACCAAAAAGAAAAAAACTTGCCTACTAATCGATATGGCTTACTCAGCAAATTGTAACATATCAACCAAGGAAATTGAAAACCTATCAAAATATAAAGACCTGGAAATTGAAGTAGAAAAAAACGTAGAAATTGAAAACAAGAATAGTACCAGTGATAGTAGGTGCACTTGGAATGATAGAAAATGGAACAAAACAACATACTGAAAGAATCTCTGGGAACCCCAGCTTAAGAGATATACAAAAAAATTGTCTTGTTAAGTATAGTCCACACACTAAAGAGAACTTGTCTATATAACGCTAGGGATGTTATGGAAGATAGAAAAAAAGGAAATGTAGCCATAACAACATATCCTGACTTGCCTTAGGTCTTTCCATAGACTTGGTAGGTAGTGTGACCATAGAAGAAATCGAATTAGGATGAAAATAAGAAAATAATAATAATAATTTTTGTTAAATTTGAAATTTTAATAATAAGAATAATAATAATACTATAAATAATATAATAATTTTATAATACTATAAAATACAAAACCAATTTTTAAAAACGGCTTTTGGAATTACCAAGAATTAGAATATATAAAACCTTTAACAGGGAATTACATGAGTATTTTATGGAAACATTGGAGGGTTACATGAACACCCACTTGTTTGTAACCATAAAAAACTTGCATGTATATACATCCATATATATAAATATATATATAAACTCACAGACACACACATACACACACACACTTGTATATATATTTCAAACATACACACCGTAATGGGGGTGCTAGAGGGTGTCATCAGTGATGTCATCGCGAGGATCACTAGGGGGTTTCGGGTCTTTCAACATCATACTCCCCTCATCGAGCTGACCCAACCAGAGATGATCAGCCTCCGGCCCACCCTCGATAAGCACTTTCAGACACTGGAAAATTACATTTAGGCCCGGTAAAAAAACCTGCAAATGCTTCCGATTGGCAACAGTCAGAGCCACTTTCCATTTAGAGGTGAACCGCACATGAGCTCATCCAAAACATTAATTTAGACGCATATATATATATACACACAAATATGTACACTTGCACATATTTTTTGTATACATACATTTTAACATATAGATAAACTCACACTTATACATACACACTTATATACATATACAATTTACATAATATATACATACACATATTCATACATACATATACACATACATACTCACTTACATATTGTTATGGGGGCTTACCCATATGACACATGAACTTGTCCAAAATATATATAAGTAGCTTTGTAGAAACAGAATAAGAAAGAGAGTAAGAGAGTAAGATATAGAGAGCAGAGAGTGAAAGGAATCTATTTTAGCAGATAACACTGATAGCCAGACTAAACAGATATCAGACACTTGAAATTATTTGCACTCAATTCTGACAGTTTGAAATCATCACTATGCTTGTTCATGACTGACGTGAATGTAGTGAAATCTTTACTATCTTTTCTAGTTAAATTCATTCATTTCCATCTCTTATGAATGAGTGAATTTTTAGGATTAAAAAGTTCTGTAAGAAGTTTAACCATTTAGGACTCGTTGCAGCTAAAGATGCTGAAATTAGACATAGAGTTCTAAATAAATTGGAAAATGAGCCAAACCTTACTCTTTAACAAATAGAGAAGGACTGTCAGAGATTCATAAGCATACACCAAGATTAAAACTATATTGCAGAATCTTGCATAGCTAACATAGCTAGAATAAAAATACCTAAATTGTAACTGCACCAGGCACAAAAACTCACATTGTTGAGCAAGTTAAGAGGTTAATAGCTATGTAAAAAACACAAAAGCAGTTGAACAAGACAGGTTAAACATTAGGAAGTATGTGCAAGTACAAATCCTAAATAAAAATATTAAAATGCAGTTGGATTCTGATTTAGATCTAGCAATTATAAATCTACACACTTGTAAAAAATTGGGAAAATCAACCTTGCCAAGAACTAATAAAATGGTCAGGTCTATGACAGGGAAAGAAATCAAATTTACAGAACTTACCACGAATGTATCATTTCAAGGAAGGACATTAAAATTAAAGACCTTTGTATTAAATAATACAGAAAATTTATTTGGCACCAACTGGATGGAAAAATTTAAGTTGTGGGACATGCCAATTAATTCATTTTGCCAAAAACTCATAACACAGAGTTCTCATCGGATTATGATTCCCCCATGGAATTAACATTACCAATTCCCAAGAACACTGCTTAATATATATATATATATATATGTATATATATATATATGTATGTTACAGATCTGTTTCGCTGCATTACAGCTCATCAGTATGACTTAGACTCTGGTCACTTCCTAACCCAGGATTGAAACCCGACCGAATCGGCCTCAGTCGGCGATTCCACACCTATATATATATATATATATATTAGGACCTTGAATAAGTTTGTGTTGATTCTTCATGAAAAGTAATATTTTATTTACAAAAATTAGTAAGAAATATGTCACTGAAAGCATTGTCCATTGCCATATGCCATTGATTGGAACAAGTGATAATTGAACAGGGCAATGTCTGGTGAATATGATGGGTGGGGTAGGACATCCCATTTAATGATATTAATTATAATCTAAATCATACCCTCAAATTTTACATTCTTTCACACTCAGGCAACTAGAAAACCACTCTAATCACCTAAAAATCACATCAGTATGAAACTTGAGTAACAACTTGAGTTGCTCTTCATTGAGTGTTGGATGTTGTGGAATGCTTTTTGCTTCTCTTTGATAGTCTAGATGTTAAGCATTTCAATTTACTGTATACATAGATATTTCCCTTTGAACCATTTTTTCTTCTTTCCTTATCTGGGATTTTTTCTTATCTAAGATTTTTAGCTTTTTTGGCCAGCTGGCTGTTGATCACACCAATATTGTTGTTTTCTTTTTGTAATATATCTATATATAAATAGATATTTATTATAAATTATAGTTTAGAACATGTACAAATTATCATCTACTACAAAGTGTACATTTTGTTTCAACATTGAAAGGACAATGTCTCATCAGGTAGTGTGAAGGGAGATGGAAAATTCTTTACCTTATATTGGCAAATTATGTGTGAGAGGTAAGTGGGGTAAAAAATGGAAAATCAAAACTGGAAGTTAAAATTTGAACAAAAGGAGGAAAGAGAAAGAGGAGAGAGCTGATTAATGCATATGCTGAAAATTTTAGAGACAGATTTAATGGTAGAAGATAAGGTCTGGTCCTTTACAGGATTGTTTACTGTGCATACTCACTCAATAAAACCTTTTTTTTTAATTCAGTTACCCCAAGCAAAGCAGAAAGATCACTAAGACAAAAGGGGTTAATATGTGTAAAAGAACTAGAAAACAAACATTACTAAGGAACAAGAACAATAGAAGAGTAAATAGGAAGGCAGTATATAGCAATTGACATTACATTTAAATTTTTGAAGATTAAAGTTAACTGGAAAGCATGGAGCTGGAAGATAGTTCCACAAGCAAAAAGTGCAAGAAAAAGAAACCATTTGTATCAAACTTAGAATTACATCTAGCCAACTCAACTGTAATTTGATGAAACTTTGTCACCAATCTTGTACTACACTTCATAAAATCTAAGTACTAGAGGAAAAAAATCATCTAAACAATTACCATGAAAGTATTTAAAGAAAAGGCACAGGTAGGTAACTTTATGGTATTGGGAAAGTGACTGAAGCCAAGATACCAGGTCAGGACCAATAACATTGGCGATTCTTCTTTGGATTTTACCAAGGATCTCTAAAGGAGAACAGAACAATAAGTGGCAGTAATATTCTAATCATGGATAAATAGTAGACTTATAGATATGTAAGATAGATTCTGAAAAAAATTAACAAAAAAAAATGCACCCTTTGGCAGTATTTGAACCTGTGTCCCCCATTGCAGCAGAATTCTCAACTCTGATCCAACATGCTTTGACAACTCAGCTATAGAGAGCTTCACAGTCAAGCAAAGTTCTTTAATGAACATACAAATGTTCAGATTTTTTGAAAGCCATATCTGCTCATTTTCATATCCAAAAGTAAATAAAGTAATTTTCAAAGGATTAATGGATTTTATTTTTTGAGTCAAAATATTTTTATTAGTTCAAATGTTATTTTTAGTGGATACTCATATATGAGTAGACACTCCATTTTTTTAAAACTAGGTTTATTTTGTCTACCAGCCTGTGCACTTAGAGAACGTAATAAAGAAAATGTTTCCACTGTAGATTTTGCAACATAATTGATCATCTTACAAGTGAAAGGTTGTCTTCTCTGAAAACCTGGAAATTTAGACATTAATTAGTGTGTGCTGTAATGTAATGGCCATCAGAGTTGATGGTGCATACAGAAAATCCAGGATGTCCACTCCTTTCCAATCCCAAAAACATGGCCGATCACTATACCTACTGATAACTGCGTCTTTCTCTTGATGGAAAATTTTCTTTTATAACACTACTCCATGGTTGATTATTTCAATTCCATTCGAACTTTTGTAATTTAATTTATTTACCATATATATTAATCTAGAGACCTTGTGGCACACTATGTGCACCAGTTCTCTGTATTCACTTCTTCCGAAAAGTGTGGTTGTTACTGCACAAGCCTTCATCAATATAACCAAAGTTTCCCCTCTCACCTGGTTCACACTTCTCCCCAGTCTTTTGAACAGTATAGGTTCATCCCTTGTTTCCTGTTTAGGATTGGATTTCTGGTTCATTCTAAAGTCTATTTCTAACAACTCTGCCTGAACTTAGAAATATTATTTACTAATTTTTTCAGTTTTTTTCTCTCAGTAGAAGTAGATAGGCTCAGCTATTGCCCAGTTCCCACTTACCCCAGTCTTTTGAACAGATTTTTCCATTGTTTCCTGTTTAGGATTGGGTTTCCGGTTCTTTCTAAAGTCTACTTGAACACTATACTTCTAATATTTCTGCCTGAACTCTGAAATTTGATGTATTTTTTAATGTATTTGTTTGTCCTCAATAAGAATAGACAGGTTCATCCATCGCCTGGTTCATACTCCTTCCCAGTCTTTTGAACAGATTTTTCCATTGTTTCCTGTTTAGGATTGGGTTTCCGGTTCTTTCTAAAGTCTACTTGAACACTATACTTCTAATGTTTTTGCCTGAACTCTGAAATTTTATCTATTTCTTTTATTTATTTGTTTGTCCTCAATAGGAGTAGGCATGTTCATCCATCTCCTGGTTCATACTCCTTCCCAGTCTTTTGAACAGGAGTAGAAGTTTATCCCTTTTTCCCTGTTTAAGATTGTGTTTTCAGCTACTTCTAAAGTCTATTTCAGCTCTATACTCCCAACACTAATATAAGTCCACAAAGTAGCTCTTAACCCTAAGTGGCTCTTGGGCCTTGTATTGGGTGAACAGGAGTCAAATTTTATCCCTTGTTTCCTGTTTAGTTTTGGGGTTTTCCTTCTAAAGTTTACTTCAACATATACTCCTGATGCTTGTCCTTTCCTACATGAATATAAATGCACACAGTAACCCTCTAATTTATTGGGTGAGCAGGAGTAAAGGTTTATCCCTTGTTTCATGTTTAAGATTGGATTTGCAGTTCTTTCTAAAGTCTACTTCAACACTATACTTTTAATGCTTCTCCTTTCCTACACTAATATAAATCCACGCAGTAATCCTCAACTATAAATGGCTCTTGGGCCTTGTATTGGGTGTGCATTAGTAAAAAAAAATATGAATATAAAGAAAATCTAAGTGCGACTTCAAGTTTCATGCTTAGGTGATTTTCAAACCCCTGATGACTAAGTGTAAAAGTACCAGTTGTAACTACATTTAGTTTTTATTCATTTGTAATTGGCTGAGTGGTTGGAATATTCACTTTCCAACCATGAGATTTGGGTTTGATTGTCACAGGGAGTTGAATTCTTGATGTAATCAGCCTGGGTAGTATTATCCATGACTAACCTCTACATTTTTTCCATCTTTCTAATAGTATTTGAATTCAACATTGGAAAAAAAATGGCACATCTTTTGAGGCTAACATGAGTCAACCCATTTTTTGCATCTTCATAAGAATAAAAGTGTTGCTCAGCCAGGCTATGTGCCATTGATCGGTACAAGTGGTAATCGGATAGGGCAATGTCTGGTGAATACGGTGGGTGGGGTAGGACTTCACATTTAAGTATTTCCAAGTAGGTTTTCACCTGTTTTGCAACATGTGACCTAGTGTTTTCATGTTGCAAAATCACATTGCCATGTCTCTGCTCATATAGTGGTCATTTTTTTCTTTAATCAAACCCATCAGTTGTAGTTGATAGCAATCTTCCATCTTCTTTTGATTGGTTTGAGCAGCTCATACACCCAGCTGATCCCACCAAATGAAGAACAGAAGCTTCAAAACATGGATATTTGGCTTTGCGGATAATGTTGATGCATGGCCAGGCTTACCTTACAATCTTCTATGCTTAGGGATATCATAATGTATCCACTTTTTATCACTGGTCATGGTATGATGCAAAAACCATCCCTTTTCTGCCATTGAAGCAGCTGTTCACACATGACAAGACACCATTTGACATCTCTGGGCTTCAACTTGTATGGCACCCAATGTTCTTGCTTTTAAATCACTTCTAATACTTTCAAATTTTTAAAAACTGTTTTGTGATCAACTCTGAATGATTCTGTAAGTTCAGCTTGCACCTGACATAAGTCTTCATGAAATAATGTCTCCAATTTTTCATCTTCAAACTTTTTTTAGTACACCAGAGTGTTCTTTATCTTCTACATCAAAATCATTATTTTTGAAAAATTTAAAACAATCTCTGCATGTTGTTTCCAACAGAGCATGGTTGCTGTAAGTCATAACAAGAATTCTGTATTCTTCAGCTGTAGATTTCTTTTGAATTGTAGTATCATATGCAAATGAAGTGACCACTATATATATACAGAGTATTTGGAGAAATAAAAGAGAAAATAGCCTTTTGCCATAGAGGACGTGCAGAGTTGTGCTATGACTACTGCTACTCACATTGATATGCAAAACATAACAATGGCATCACCGATAGAATCCATGATTTCTCTGGATGACACAGAAAACATAAAAACATGGATGAAGTAAAGAAATGAAAAGACTCAAAAACGAATTTATTTCTTGCTACAGTGGGATGCAAAGCTGTGAAGTAAATTTTGACTAAAGGAGGACTATCACCCAAAGTATATAGATTCAAGAAAAGTTCCCGTTCATATCCTCTCTTTGATAGTAACAAAATTAAACAGTATGATAAAACAATGCAAACTAGAAAGAGTAAATTAAGGTGGTAGTAATTGGGCATCACCAGTAGTAGTGATAAAGAAAATTGATGGAGATTTAAGGATATGTGGTGATTATAAGATAGAGGTGAATGTTCAGACTCGTTTCCATTGCCAAATATCAGAACTGCAAGCCACAAGTTAGCAAAAATAGAGTCAGTCAGTCAGTTAAGTGCCATATATGAAACACACTTGGGCAATCATGTCTCGAAAGTGACATGACTGACTGGGCAGAAGATTATCCTGCAGTAGGTTGCCATTGCTTTCTGCAGTAGACTGGTTGTCAGCCAAGGCTATAGAACCCAATCTGTCCTGTTATTTAACCCATAACTGGAAGGAAGAGACGGATTAATACCTTTCCCAAGGGTATTTGCACATAAGTGAATGCAATGAATTCAACTGGAATTCGAACATGGCTCCCCGATTTCTTGTTCTGAGCCAATATCCACTGCCCCACAAAGAGTACTTTGCAAAAATTGATCTCAAGTCAGCATGCAATCAAATAGAAATTGATGAGATATTCAAGGAAATAACCATGATAAGCATCTCTATAGGCTTATTAAGATGGACACATCTACCATTTGGGATAAAATTTCAAGCCTTATTTTTCAAAAAGCAATTGAAAGAGTCTCATAGGAAAAAATAAAAAACATGATAATATAGCAGGACAATATAGGTGTAGGTGCAAGAACTAAAAAAGAATTAAAATATAAAACAGAAAATTTTAGTGAGATTAAAAAAGGCAGGTTTGATCATAAACAAAGATAAATGTCATTTTTACTGTAAGAAGATATCATATTTAGGATATCAAATATCAAAAGAAGGCATATCAACCAATGAGAGATTAACAAAAAAAAAAATAACAAAAATAGCTGCCCCAACAAACTAGGGCTGATAAATTTTTATAGTAAATACATACCAAGATACAGTGATATAATAGAGCTGTTTGCAACATTATGCAAAACTACAATGAATTTGAGTGAACACAGAAGCAAACCATCAATTTTTAAACAGTAAAGAATATTCTGAGAAGCAAACCAATAATAAAAGTTTTTGATTCCCCAAAAAATTATATTAATCATGGACACACATGAGAAGGTGATGACTGCTGCACTATCACAAAAAGAACAATCAATCATGTGCATATCAAGAAGGTTAACATCAGCAGAAATTAACTACTCGAATACTGAAAAAGAAGCTCTAACAATTGTATAAAACATGGAGAGAGTATAAAACTTTTTAATAGGAAAAAATTTCTTATTAAAATTGAACCATGGACCATTAGAATACATATTTAACCTGAGAAAAGAATTGCCAAAAGTCAAATCATCAAGGATTTTAATATGGGCAATAAAAATCATGGCTTGTTTACAAAAAATGCTTCTCAGTTACAGATTTATTCCACATGCAGGAAGGAAACTGGGCCCATTGGCATTAATGGGAAGACAAATCAGAGCCCCCATAACTATGTCCTTTGCAATGAGAGAAAATATGTGGTATAGAAAAATAAAGAGACAAATCCAGAAAAAGCAAATTTCCTGTTGTAAAAAGATCACAATTTGGCTATATTGGAAAAGAAGAGATAAAATGTACTGGTACATACAGTTCAGAAGCAGAAACAAGCTGGAGGATGTGGAGATGGAAGATCAGAAACAAGAGCAACATATACTGGCACATGCAGATCAATTCAGAAGCAGATACAATCTGAAGGATGTGGAAATGGAAGGTCAAAAACAAGAAGAGACAGAAAGCTATAAAAGTGGAACAGAGCAAGAAATGCAAGAAGGTAAGAATGAGGAAATGGACAAAAAGGAGGAGGAAAGTAGAGAGAGACCAAGATCATCATTAAAGAGAAAACATAAAAGACAAGAGGAAGGACAGTACAAAACAAAAATAGTTTGGAATAGTAAAAGAAGAAACAAGGCTGTATGGATTCTTCAATTCAGGGAGATGTAGTATCATACGCAACTGAAGAGACCAGTATATATAGAGAGTACTCGGAGAAGTAAAGAGAAAATATCCTGTCATCACATAGGACATAGAAAGCTGTACTATGATTACTGCTTCTTACATTGATATGCAAAACATAACATGAATAATGTAGTGCTGTAAAATTCCCCACAAATACACTTTCTTTGGCACAAAATCCAACACGTTTAATGCTATGTAAAACAAAGCTGTTTACACTTTACCAAAATGATATGCATTGAATTTCAAGCTTGCTTATAGTACTTCCTTATAGATGTGTTAACATCTGAAACTACACGCACGGAGTTCTTGAAACACCATCTGTTGAAAAACAGTGAGAACTTATTCAAGGTACTAATATATATATATATATATATATATATATATATATATATATATATATATATATATATATATGAAAGTGGACATTGAAAGAGACATGACTGACTGGGCAAAAGATTTTCCAGCAGTTAATTGCCATTAGTTTATACAGTAGACTGGTTGCCAACCAAGGCTATAGAACCCAAGCTGTCCTGCTATTTAACCCTGGAGAGAAAAGCAACGAATTCATACCTTCTCAAAAGTATTTGCATGTAAGTGAATGCAACAAATTGAACTGCCTTTCACTCATCTTGGCTCTTTAATTTTTTGTTCCAAGCCAATATCCACTGCACCACAATGCACATCCACAAAGTGAAAGTCATATATATATATATATATATATATGACTTTGGAAATGGGCATTAAAGTCACCACCCATATTGATATTGAGCACTTTAACCCATAAATATAGCATACTTTCAAACTATATTTTATCACATGAATAATAAAGACAAAATGAAAACTTATCAAGGCAAAAGAAGGATTTTATTTTGTACCAAGTAGTAAACATGCTATTGGGTTTTCAAAGTTCTTGAGTTCCAAATGCTCATAAATATTCATCACGATAAGTGAAAATGTGAGGCAAGCTATGGGGAATGTGAAGTGATACAATTCAATATCTAATAAATGAAAGTGAGTGAGTAATATTTTTTGAAAATTTTCTGAGAAATTTTGCACAAATTGGTATTTGAATTCATTTAGGGATTAATTTGGGGATTAATTTTAATTTATGTGTTATCTATTATGAATAACATGAGGTCATGGGTTTAACCATTTCCTTTTAATTTTTTAATATCTTTGTAGTCATGAATTTTGACTTCTGCTTTTATAATTTTTCATCATATATATATATATATATATATATATATATATAGTGTGGGCCTGTGCTGTCAAAAATGGCAGTAAAATATTTATATCTATTGGCTGTCTAAAATGATGCCAACATACATATACACACAATATAGGTCAGTCAGTTAAGTGCCATATGTGAAACACACTTGGGCGATCATGTCTCGAAAGTGACATGAATGACTGGGCAGAAGATTATCTCACAGTAGGTAGCCATTGCTTTCTGTGGTGGACTGGTTACCAGCCAAGACTATAGAACCCAATCTGTCCTGTTATTTAACCCATAACTGGAAGGAAGAGACGGATTAATACCTTTCCCAAGGGTATTTGCACGTAAGTGAATGCAATGAATTCAACTGGAATTCAAACTCGGCTCCCTAATTTCTTGTTCCGAACCGATATCCACTGTACCACAATGCACATTAGGTACTCAATCGTAATTATACAGCATCTTACATTGGCATAAGAAAAAAAAAATAATACAAACCCCTGAGCCTGACACACACATACATACACACACACACACACATATATATACATATTATTCACTACTTGACAACATAATTATTGCAAAAAAGATAAAATAATATGGCACTGTTATAAAGGAAATATATAGCAAGAGCTTTCATAATGGTAGTAAAGTTTAATAAAGTTTAATAACTGGTAGTAAAGAGAATGAACTGTGCTATTGTCTCACTCTCCATGAGCATGACAAGAGAGAAATATATATAAATCCAGGTGAAGAGGATCCAAGGTTTTACAATCCTGAGTCTCCTAGCATTTATTTTTTATATTTTATATAAATGTTTAAATGTAAATCATTTTCACAACCAACATCCAACATTGCCTGAAGACAAGATTCTATCTCGAAACATAGAAATTTCTGTGTCACAATGTATATTTAACTCATAATTATATGATTTTATATATACACACACTCTCGTATGCCAATTGAACACTATGGAGAAATAATAGACTTAAAAAAAACAGTAGCTACTCATGCATTTATGCATTGTTCATTCAGTAATGAATTTGAACACTCTTGACTACTGGCATGTGTTTACATTGTGTATATAACATGCTTAAGTCTGCCTTCCTCTACCAAGTGCCCATAGCTTAGAGGTAGAATTGCCGACTGATGTCAATTTGGTCAAGTTTCAATCCTGACTAGAAGCAATCGGATGTCTAACCATACTGATGAGCTGGGATACAGCAAAACAGGACTATCTGCGGATGACTATATATATATATATAAAAGCAAATATTAAAATTTAATATATGTCCAAACAAAAAACTGTGTTTTTCTCTTAACATTGTCACTATTACTGTATAAACTTGCAGCAATTTTTATTGTTTTAAAAAGTTATTTGCAGAATTTTAATTAAATTGACTTTAGCCATTTTTTTCTCAAGAATTGGTTAAATAAACTATTTATTTTTTAGACTGTTTATTTAGAACAATTAACTTATATTTACATGATTATAAAAATATGTTAATCAACTGCAATTCAATGTTTATTATGAAGAAATAACTATGAAAATAATTTTGTTGTTTATGAATTTACAAAAATGTCTGTGAACAAGAGAACAAGAAAATTTAAATAAATGTATAACAAGTAAGTATAAATCTAAATTTTGAAAAAATGCCTTTTCATTGGCTCTCACTACATAAATTCACTAAAATAGTTCGGGAGCCTTGATAAAAAAAATTTTAAATCTAATTTCTTATGTTTGGATTTTATCTAAAAATAGGTTTTTAATAAGATAATAATTCACAGGCATGTGTGCAATAATAGTTGCATCAAGAAAATGTTGTACTTTTGACATACTGTGTTTTTGCCTGTATGTTTATTAAACTTTAACTATATATACATATACATATACATATATATATATATATATTAAGTACACATATTTATATACTCTGTCAAAAGATATATACAGGTGAGCAATTAGTCCACACTCAAATATGTAGTTTTTAACTGAATATTTATCTGAAATTTTGACTGTGTAATGTCAGATCCATTCAGTGCTAAATTAACTGCATTGACAAAGAATATTATGCAGAAAACATTTTTGTTGTGTAAATATTTTAGCTACAAAATGAAGTTTTATATATATTACAAAATTAAGGATAATTTTTTTATATATTTCTTATATTGGCTCTTTTTATATATTTATTATATTTTACTGTGGATTTAGGATTTTTATTTGTTTTATTATACAATGTACTTATATAATGTGAATGTATACATGCAATAATAACATTGCACATGCACACTTACACACACATATATATAAGTCATATCAGAAGTATGTAATACATAAAAATCAATGTGTATGTGCTTTATGACATTATGATAAAATAATTTAACCTGGAATTTTTATACACTCACTCTGTGTCTTTTGCTTTTTTGTAAGAAATGACATAGTTGGTTGATTCTTGCTAGACACACACATATTCACATAAATAGTGTGAGAACTCGCTCACAAATCCTGGTATGTTATTTTTTAAATGTTATATAAACCAAGAAAAAACAAAAAAACACAGGGCTTCTATTTACAAGGATTTTCTCACAGAATATTTATTTGTTACAAGAAGGTAATTTTATCAGGCATTTCAAGTTTTATTTATGACAACAGTCTACTTATATACTGGAAAATTTGTGCAATACTTATTGAGATATAAATCAGCTAGTTGCTGTCTATTTCATTGAAAATTCAAGTTTAGTATTTATTATAAAATGAGATACTGTCAGTAATTTTCAACTAGCTTTTTTTCATATAAATTTCAGCCATGTTTATTACATCTTCTCAAGTCATTATTTTACAGTTTTTAGTACAGAGAAAAGATTTTAATTAAAAAAAATAAAATAAGGAATAAAACACTGGTGAAACTTTAAAATTTATACTAAACATCAGCCTAAATAAAAATTTGTCAAGGACAAAAATATAAATTTGCATCTTACAGGAGACATATTTTTCTAATGCATACTGTTTACTAATGTCTACGGCTATATCGTGTTAAATACACCGGTTCCCGTCCGATCACCGAAGTTAAGCAACATCGAGCCTGGTCAGTACTTAGGTGGATGATCATGTGGGAATACCAGGTGCTGTAAACGTAAGGACCAAGAATGATCCACCAGTCCTCCAGATTTGGGGGTTGGGTGCAGTGCTAACAACCCTGTCCCGTAAAAAAAACAGTTTGTTACAGAAACAGCAACAAAAAGTTGCTGCCTTATACACCATCTGGGTGTGATGGATAAATGATGACTGTTTACTAACAACCCTAGAAAAATAATAAACATAAAACTCTATGAAAAGATAAGATATTAACTTTCCCATATTAACCTAAAAGCTATCTTGATGAAAAATAATAAGTTAGGTGTGTGCAAAAGTTTCCAGCAACCTATTTTTATTAAAATCTAGAGACTGATTATATATCAAAAAACATTTTTTTAATAAAAAATATAACAAGTTCTTCTCAACATCTACTGCATACACTTGAGTATATAGGGGTCACATTGTACACATGTAATTTATTTAAAGAGTTTAAAAGTCCTATATTTTAGGTGATCAGTCGCACTATACAGTTGAATTTTTCTGAAGGAGTTAAAATTCATACAAAAAAATTTAGGTATTACACTATACAAGAAGTCAGTTTATACACAAGTATATAGAGTAATCCGCTGGGTCTTCTTAATGGTTGATATGATAGCATCCAAGTTAAGGTAAAAACCAGTATTTCAAATATGGTTTTTCAGAGACTTTACCTTACTTAAAAAAATTGGAGCAATATAATCTTCCTAATATTAATTCATACAACATTTGGCCTAGCATGTGAACTGTATAAAATTAAAGAAACAGCAATTATCCATGATTATATATCTTGAAGGAGCATATTACTTCGGGAGGAATAAAATAAAAGCTCATTTTAACCAAAAGAAATATTAAATGCTAAAACAATGACAAACAAAACTACTTACATAAATCAGATTCTTCTGATAGCGTGCCTGCAACTCTTCAAGAAGTGCTTGTTCATCAAGTTTTGATAAGGAAGTTAAATCTTCCACTTCTCCTCGTGTAAAGGACTCATCAATCATGTTTATTACAAGCTGCTGGTAAATCCAACTTTTTCGCTAAACACCAACCTGCCTACTGAAATTAAAGGCAAGGGTTTTCAAGTCAGACACCTGAAATGTATCCAAAAGTAAGTGATTCATCAAGAAAAAGGTGTGGAGAAATCTTGATGGTGCATGTGCCTCATGTCCTGTCACAGTTCAGTGGACTGCATCAGAAAAGTTGAGACTCTTATGTCAATCTGGATTTTCTTGCCTGACAGCTACTTCATTCCCCCACCCTATTCCCAGTCAAATATACACATAAATTTATTCTTCTTATGCTGACAAGCATGTGAACTTCTATTCATATGACAATTTCATTCATATATATATATATATATATATATATATATATGCATATATATATACACACACACACACACACACATGCAGAAACGCACACACACACACATACACAGCAAAACACACATAAGTTGCGATGGATAAATTGTCGCCATTTTATATTTTTATTTTCATGCATGTGTGTTGTTTGTTTTTGATTTTGTAGACTGCACAGTATAGTAGGGTCAGTTGAGTACCAATCTGTGAAAAAAAGAGCACCATAATGCAATTCACTTTGACAGAAATTTGGAAATGCTATGCTGTACTGCTTAACATTAGTGCCGGAATCTCCAATACAAACATTTCAGAGTGTTTGGTTGTTAATCTCAAGACTGTGCAGAGGATTTGGAAAGAGTTGGATTTTATATCTACTTATCATCATAGTGTTTAGGATCTGTATGTAGCAAATGTTTTTCAAATTGACTTATTTTGCATTAATAAAATTTGTAGAGATTCAAAAAACATTTGAAGTAGAAATATAAGGGGCCCAAAGGGCATAGAATAGATTCTGTAATAGTCAACTTTAATTAACTATTCAAACTTTAATCTGATCTTTATATTGCACAATATTGTACAATACTTTGACCATAATATATATAAACATGAGCATACATTAGCCCTTGCATTAGTTATATATCATACTTTTTTGGTGACACATCTGTCATCAAATTTGATAGTGCACTTAGGAGGGTCTATACTGTAATTCTCAACCAATGTGAATGTATGTTTCTTAGGATGCTGTTGCATGATGTCAAGGTTTCTACTTTATTTGAAGATATCCATACATATAGAGAAGCTTACTTCAAACGTGGTCTGTTGGAAAATGACGCACAATGAGATGCTACTTTAACAGAAGCATCTGTATCTCAGGGTGCAAGAAGTATTAGAGCTCTTTTTCTGCCCTCATTAAATGTTTTTAAATAAATGATCCATTAGGGCTTTGGGATAAATACAAGGCATCTTTGCTGAAGATTACAAACATCAATTATAAGTGCAATTACCAGATATTGAGGTTCTTTACAATGATGAACTGTACAATAAAGCATTGACTGACATTAAGAATAGAATCATAGCCATGGGAGGAACTGATCTATGCACTTACCACCTTCAAAAGACAGCAACAGGAAATGAAAATGACCTACCGATAGAATTGGTCAGAGAATCTTCATTGGTAAGCTACATAGGAGAAAATGAGACAAACCTTCTACCTGACCAGAAAATAGCTTATTTATAGATGTTATTAGATACCAGAGAGGTGGAGTATTCTTCCTATATGCACCTGGTGGAATAAGAAAAACACTTGTTACTACCTTACTACTGGCCAAGTTAAGAAGTCAAAAACATATTGCATTTGCAGTTGTTTCATCAGGAATTGCTACTACATTATTATCTTGGAGTAGGACACCTCATTCACCATTCAAACTTTGATTGAATCTGAACAGGAATGAAAATCCTATGTGCAATATACCAAAGAATTCTGGAATTGCATAAGTTACCAAATGGTGTTACCTGATTGTTTAGGATGTGTGCACAATGAACCATAAGAGAGTTTTTGAAGATTTAGATAGAACACTAAGGGACTTGAGGAACAATGATTCTCTGGTGGGTTTAATATCTGTTCTTCTCTCTAGTGATTTCAGACAAAACCTCCCTGTCATTTAAAAAGGCACTACAGTAGATACAATTAGAGCTTCATTGAAATCATCTATGTTATGGAGACATCTAAAGATCCTAAGTTGACAACTAATATGAGACCATATCTGTATGGAATCAAATAAATTTGCTAAAAATTTGCTAACTCTGGGAGAGGACAGAATCCCAATTAACAGTGAAAGTTTCATTGATCCATCACCCATATGTACTTTAGAGTTAGTTGTCAAAGTCTTTCCAAATATTAATGCTCATTATCAAAATGGGAAATTGTTATTTGAGAGAATCACTATAGCACCAAAAAATGTCACAGTCGATTCAAAAAATTTTGAACCTTTGAAAATGATCCTTGGAAACAGGTACTTCTATAAATCTGCTGATATTGTTATTAATCAGTTGGATGCCATCAATTATCTAACAGAATTCCTTAATTCTCCTGAATTATCTGGATTACTGCCCATAGATTAGATCTGAAAATTGGCTGTCCAACAATGTTACTACAAAATCTTGATTCTCCAAAACTCTGCAACAGCACAAGATTTATAGTGAAAAGAATGATGCCTCATGTTATTGAAGCAGCAATTCTTTCTGTTTCTGGGAGAGGCGAAGATGTCTATAGACCAAGATTTCCCTTGATCTCTACAGATGTTTCATTCAATTTTAAGAGACTGCAATTTCCAGTCAAACTTAGCTTTGCAATGTCAATAAACAAATCACAAGTCCAAACACTGTCAGTGGCTGGATTGCACTTTGGAGATCCCTGTTTTTCACAAGGCCAGCTGTATGATAGATGCTCCAAAGTTGGAAGCAAAAGAAATTTTTACATTTATGGCACCCACTCCAAAATCAAGGAATATATATAGAGAGAAATCCTTTTGTAAACAGTTTAATACTTAATAATATGCTTTATTATTTTCATTTCAATGTTATCCTAAAAGTTTGTTAATTTTTATGAGATAGTTATATTCCTGAAATATCATATATTTTGTTTTGAAATATTTTATGGACTTTTTTTCTCACACTGAATATAACACAAAAAATGGGCCCCTCCTGAAAAACTCAATGAATCAAAAAATATTTTATCCTACCAACTAACTCTATCACATCTAGATTTAAAAAGGATCTATCTAAACTCAACATGTTACTACTACATTCAAAACAATAAAAGACTTAGTCAATACTAAACAAAACAATAAGCTAAAACCTGAAGGAGGAGTTTACTCCATCACCAGTAATAATTGTCACAAAAAATACATAAGAGAAACCTCAAGGAATCTAAATAAAATATGATATGAAAAACAAAAGGTTACAGTTTACAAAATGTAACATAAAATGCATTGGTTGCCCACCATAATGAGACTGACCACAATTTTGACATAAAATTGCTACTCTCATCAAAGGAGAAAATAATTCACTATGGTGCAAATGTCTAGAGGGTGCCTTAATTGCAAGGTCATCTACAGTAAATTTGTGTTTTGACTTTTACAACATTCCACCATTACTGGCAGATCTTCTAATATCACAGTGTGGAATACCTACTAAGAAAATCATGAAAAGAAAATTGAGCTAGATAAAAAAAATTCTAAAATTCCCAGCACTCCTCTGTTGTGCTCATGTGTAGTCATAACAACATAACAAATTTAGTCCAATGAAGTTCTGAAGGCTGAAATGAGTCACAAGTAAACTCTTTCACTTAGTCATACAATTTTCTCCTAATATTGTTCTTAATAATATTAAAATATATATTGTTATCACACATATATATAATCATTAAAAGAATAAAACAATTCCCTTATGTATGAATCTTACTTGCAGTTTCATTGATATATTTTAGCTTAAACATTAGGACCTTGAATAAGTTCTTGCTGATTATTCATTTGAAAGGGCTCACGGACATACCAATATAAGTCCGGTAATTGTCTTTGTTGTATGTCTGAGGGCCCTTTCAAACAGAGACTTTACAACCACAGGTACTCGTTTTCAAACCCTAACCAAAGATTCCTAACCAAAGATATCACGTAGATTCTGGAAAATGAAGGAGGAAGCGCAGGACCCTATAATCAGCTGGAAACTAATAGGCTCAGCCTGTACCCCTAAAAATTTTCGTGATAGGTGCCGTCTATGTCTATTGGAGAAGATTCTGATTTTGAAGTATCCTCATCAGGACTTACTTTTGAATCTTAGAAAGGAATTCATTAATAAGTGCCATCATAGGGCGGATTTTAAATTTAAAATTTTAAGTTTTTAAATTTTAATTTTTAAATTTTAAATCTTTTAATTTTTAATTTTTCTTTTTATAATTTTTATGTATATGTGTATGTTTGTGTGTGTATGTGTATATTTGTATATATGTGTGTATATATGTATATATATGCATATATGTATGTGTGTATATATGTATTTATGTGTGTAAAATTTTTTTTTTAGCTATTTAAATGCTCTTATAATATTCATTACATTTTTATATTTTTTATATGTATGTGTGTGTGTGTGCATATGTATAATGTATATATGTGTATGTGTGTGTGTTTATGTGTGTATATGTATATATATGTGTGTGTGTGTACATATTCTGTGTGTAGATGTTTTGTATATGTGTGTACATATATGTGTGTGTATGCGCATGTATGTATATACGTATATAACTGTGTATGTAATTGAATGTATGTGTGTATATATGTATTCATAATTGAAGAATTGTGTGTGTGTATGTGTCTGTGTGTACATCTATATGTATGTATAATTGTAAATGAAAATTTTTTTTTATATCTAGCAGTATCTTTATTTAGTTTAAATTAAATGACCTAATTTTTTTTTTTAATTTATTTTAAATCCTATATCTTTTTATTCCCTTTAAAAATAATTATACCTTTTTAAGTAAAAGGCCTTTTTCTAATACTTCAACGGGAAGTTAGGCTTTTGAATATGTCCAGCGTCTGCAATATATAAAATTTTTTCTTTCTTTTCTTTTTTCCCTCCCTTCCTTTATCTCTCTTATCTCCTACCTTTTTTCCGTTTTGCTTAACCTAATATCAATTCAACACGCTGTCTGTTCCTTTTACGTTACAATTCTATTTCCTTTTTTGCGAACCCAGACGATGCCAATTTTTCTTTTCTTGTTTATTTGATTTTATTTGATTTTATCTTTTTCTTTTTCTTCCTTTTTTTAATTTCTTTGCAAATCTATTTAAAAAGGAAAATTAGACTGATTTTTCTCCAGTTTCTGAAAGGATTTTTTTGTTGCTGAGGTGATATGTTATCCCCTGTGGGGATTTTCATATCGAAATGGTCATTCAACATCCTTGAATTAATCCTATTTTAATTTATATATATATATATATATATATATATATATATGAATAGAATAAGTAAAGAAAGTGAAACATCTTAAAGACATTTTTTTCCTATCTGTTCTTTATTTATTTACTTATTATATATATCCTGTTGGATTTCAATTCATATATTCAACTCATTTATATATATATATTATAATTCAGAACATGGTCAAATTACAATCTACTACAAAGTGTACATTTTGTTTTGACATTGACGAGACAATGTCTCATCATGTAGTAAACATGATTTTAAATATAGCGTTTACTACCTGATGAGAAATTGTCCCTTCGATATCGAAACAAAATGTACACTTTGTAGTAAATTGTAATTTGAACATGTTCTAAATTATAATTTATAATAAATATTCATAGCTCTATTTCTATATTGAGCATTGTTTTAAATTAATGTTTTGAACATTGTTAATACTTTATGTTCCTTATTCATTTATATATATATATATATATATATATATATATATAATCATTTCAATCCAAGCAAGTACGCAGTAATTTACAGGTAGTAAAAGTGAAAGAGAAGGCTGAGAATAGAGAAATTGAAAAAAAGACAAAAGATGATTGGGATTTAAGAAGACAAAAGATGACAATTTACACTCCATTTAATTTTTTTTAATTGTAGTTATCAGGGAAGCAAGTAAACAGAAGGGGGTTCCACAGGTAGAAAGTGAGAGAAAATAAATTGCTGAAGTAATTATGAAAGGTCCATCCCTGTTTTGACATTCCAAAGGTCCTTTTTCTATCCAATATGAAAATTCTTCATTGCTCAATGTGGTCCATAAACCAACATCATTCTTATCTATGAAATCAGTACATGAGCAAACACATGCTTCTGTACATTTGGTGGGAGAAACTAAAGCTTCTGTGTCTCCGGATCGACTGGTACTTGAAGTTACTGACATGTTCCTGAGTAGCACTGGTATTTGGATTTACAGACAAAGGTTCTGGGGTGCTACTAGTACTTGAAGTAACTAAAAAATATTCCTGAGTGAAACTAATACTAAGTGTTACTGACAAATGTTCCTGGGTGCCATGTAATGCAACTGAATCTTCTACATCTGTTGTTGAACTTGTTTGTTTTGAATATGCAAAGCCAAATGACATGATTATCTTCTAATGTTTTACTATATCATTTTGTTCTTTTTGATGTTTTCTTTTACTTGCACTATTTTCATATTGTCTACTCATTGTTAAGATTAAAAAGCTGGAGGAGTAAGAGTTGGTCTTTAACGCCTCATCAACACCTAAGTGGGTTATATAAAGGTAAACTATGGTATGGAAGCTCTAAGGTATGGAAAGTTCTAAAGTATGTAATAATAAGCACTTTTGCAGCAATGAGCATATGTTACTCAGTACATCTCTAAAAACAGGTATTTAGTAGTTTTGATAACACACACACATACACCACACGCATACACACACATATAACAGTGCAATGGAATAGATATCTGCTCTATTAAAGAGATAAACTTTTGTACCTATCAATGTTCTATCTACAGCCGATATTGAGCACTTTACGATAAAAAAACCTGCTCGCCAAAATATATTTGATCAGTAATAACCACTGAAAAATAACAACCTTGGTGCTAAATGCTATCACAATTAAACACTATCCAAGCTCTAGGAGGAAAGAAAAATACCTCCTAGTTGAGCACTTTTTTTGTGGTACATTGGATATCAGCTTGGATCAAGAAATTGGGGAGCTGAGTTCGAATTTCAGGTGAATTCAGTGCATTCACTTACTCGCAAATACCCTTGGGAAAGATATTAATCCATCTATTCCCTCCAGTTATGGGTTAAATAACAGGACAGATTGGGTTCTATAGCCTTGGCTGGCAACCAGTTTACCACAGAAAGTAATTGCAACCTACTGCGGGATAATCTTCTGCCCAGTCAGTCATACCTCTTTCAAGACATGATCGCCCAAGCATGTTTCACGTATGGCACTTAACTGACTGACATCCAACTGGCCACTACAACCATAACATAACTACAACTCACCAATATGGAACAAATACAATTCATTTATTCACTTAAAAACATACCCACAGTAAACATGCACAACTACAAAATTAAGCTTACCAAAAAAAATAGATATAAAACGTATAAGATGGAAAGTATTCTACTTCCTCAACAAAGAAAATGACATCAAAAATGACAACAACTTCAGATTTCCATCAACAAAATGCCCACCACAACAAAAAGGATTTATCACATTTGAAAACAACATATATAAACAAAATAGATACACAAAAATAAACAATAAATTCCAAACCCAACTAAAACAAGACCAAAAAATGATAAATTACTCAGAAAAACTATGCATTCAAGCAGACAAACCTAGGAAAATCTATAAAATAACTAACAACTATAAAATATTAGTTGAAACTAACAACTATAAAATATTAGTTGAAACTAACAACTATAAAATATTACTTGAAAAGGAAATTACCAAATTTTATAAAACCACAGACAAGAACATGGAAAACAACATAGACAAAAAAGCAAAAAACATAGCCACTAAACTAAATGATGGATTAAAGCTAGGGTTTATATAAATTGGGTTAGTATTATTTTTCATGTAAGGTTGGAAATTATTAGAAACTAAGTCTAGCGTTATGTCTAAGAAGTCAGCTTGTTTTATATTAGGATTAATAACTATGCTAAGATCAAAAGATTTAAAAACTCTATGAATTAATTTTCTAAGTCTATCAACCTTAACCCCAGTGAATTTATTTACTATCATGAATTCATAATCTCTATAAAGTCCTATATTACTTAAATCAATTTCTTTAAACACTGTGAGGTGGTACAGAAGAAATAATCCAACTAAACCTGAAGCCTCTGCAGAATCCAGAGCTCCCACAGATAAATCATAAATTATCAGTTGAATTTTTAGTCCATTGTTCATTATCATGGATAAGAACTGATTTTCTGCATTTCAAAATTATGTTAATTTTCTTTTTAGAAATGTCTGAATAAAATTCAGTGAATTCAAGGGCCAGATGGTAGAGGTTTTTAGATATAGATGGGTAAAAAAAATCCACAATATCGAATTGAAGAAAAGTAGAGTTGTTTTTATCTTCAATGTTCTTGAACCAGTCGATTACTTTCAAAGTACCACTTCATTGTTTAAGTTTAAGTTGATTTTTTATTTGCAGGTTTACTCGTCCTAATATTACTTTACTAATTTTACCAATCTCTGATTTAGTTGGGTTGATAATCCTAGTGAGTAATTTTTGGTGGAATTCAGGATTGTCATCTTTTAATAGTATATAAGCCTCCTTTGTAGTAAATTTTGGAACTCTATCACTGATTTTTAATTTATCAGTAATTAGTTTATCTGAATAGTTAATTGTATCATTGTAATTAAAGTGCTCCATGATTATTTTTTTATATTCATAAAGTTTTTCTTTATTTGAGCTTTGTACTCCTTGGGATCCATTTTATTCTTTGCTTTTTGTTTTTTATTTCCTCTGTGTCCTCTTCTTTCCTCTCTCTTTCCCCCTTTTTTGATTTCTCTTTTTGTTTTCTCATCTTTCCCATCCTCTTTACCTTGTACATAATTTTTTTTTCCAATAATAAAAGGAAGTGAATTTTCATAAATTTTCTTTTAAAAAATAATGTTTATTACCATCATTATTGACTACCTGTTGAGATATTGTTCTTTCAATGTCAAAACAAAATGTGCAATTTTGTAGTAGATTGTAGTTTGTATATATTCTAAAGTATAATTTATAATAAATATTTATTGCTCTATTTTTATAGTGAGCACTGTTTTAAATTAATGTTTTGAATGTTGCGAATATTTTCTTTGTTCCTTATTCATTTGTATATAAATATATATACATAGATAGTGCTGAGTTTTAAAAATGTTTAGTGCCAAAACTGTTGTTTTTTTTCAGTAGTTTTACTGACAAAAGGTATTTTGGCAAGCAGATTTTTATCTTAAAGTACTCAATATCATCAGCCTTGATGAACGATGACATCATAACAGTGTCCTCACAAAACTTCAAATTTGGTATGAACTTGCTCAGTTAAAGTGACAAATTTTTTGCATATTACATATAAAAAATTCAAATTTTCCAAAAATGTATGGGCATTTCAACAAGTGGATTTAGCGCTCATCTCTTCAGCAAAAACAGGTCATTATGGCAAAATTTTATTATTTGTGTGTGTGTGTGTGTGTGTGTGTGTGTGTGTGTGTGTGTGTGTGTGTGTGTGTGTGTGTGAAACGAAAGTAAAAGTAGCAAAGGAGAGAAGGAAAAAAGAAAAAAGGTAGGAAAGGGAAAATCTCATCACTTTGGCTAACGGAACAGAAAAGTTGTCATTTGGTGGCGGAAGTTAAAATAGATACCTCAAAACAAATTAAAGATAAAAAATCAAAAATATTTATGTGCAAGAAATGGGTCGATCATCACACAGGCCCTCCTAGTTACCAAATTTAAAATCTAAAAATTACAATCTAAAAGGGGCCTGAATAATGTTAACTCAGGAATAAAAAGAGATAAAAGAACTGGAAGTTCTTCTATAATATAAATACATTATATGGTTAATAAGAAGTAAAAACAACTATTTTAAGGAATTTTAATTTTAGATAAATTATAGAAAATTAAATTAAAAATAAAAATAAATAAAATAAATAAAAATAACAATAATAATAATGATTATGAATATATATAAATAAATCTTACATAGCATTTATTATATTTTTAATATTAATAAATTTAAAAACTTAAAATTGGACAAAATATAAAGAAATATTCTATAATATATATAAAAAAATATATAAATAATTTCATTATACTGCTAATAAGAAGGGATAAAACCACTATCTAAAATAATTAAGATAAATTATGATTAGAAAATTAAATTAAATTTAAAACAAAGACTGCATTAATACGAAAACAAATGGGTGAATTATCAATTAGGTGAAAAATAAAACTATAGAACTAGACTGAAAAAAAAAATAGAATACAAAGAGATTAAAGAACAGGGAAATTAAATTTAGGTTTAATTATTAGGAAATTAAATTTAAATTTATGATGCCACTAATATCAAACAACAGAACTAGAAGGAATATAAGTTTTAAAAAAAGAAAGGTTATCATATAATATAATTAATTGTACTGTTCATAAGAACAAAAGAAATCTATGATTTATTTGTCAACATGTCTGTTAACGTTTCTATGGAGATTAATTTTTTTCTTTTTCCTTTTTCTTTCCATTCCTTTCTTTTTTTCTTAGCTTACTTCCCTGTCAACCACCACTTCTTTCTTTATCCTTCCTTTTCTTAGAGCCAGACAGACTAAATTTTAACTTACAACTCAGTTTAAAAGTAAGGTTTTCCAAAAATCTAAAAATAGACATTGCTTTCTGTCTACTTTCTTTTAGTTCCACCCCTTCATTTTTTCTGTGATGTATATTCTTTTTTAACTTTTGCCAGTAATATATCTTGCTTTATTTTGAAATGAAGTTGCCGATGATGCATGAAATTTTTCTTAGGGATTTCATGTAGAAATGGCCATACAACTGATCTGAACATTGAAATTTATTTTATTTTATATATATATATATATATATATATATATATACACTTACATATATACATATATACATACACATAGATAAAAACTGAATATTGGAATGTCTTTTGTTCAACCTATTCACCTGCCATGCATCCAACAGGAAGCCACGTCTCCAACGTTGCTTAACATACTTTGACCCCGACTTTCAAACAAGAATGCCTATGAGACATGATGGGACAATATTGACTTACTCAGTTAGCTTACTTACATCTTTTGTTGTATTGAGTCAAAAAGTGTAAAAATAAAGTGTTGAATAATGTATTACAAGATATGTAGTCACATTAACATAAACAAATCTAGTCTGATTAAGTCCAAAAGGACAAGCTGTATCATATATATATATATATATATATAGACATCCGCAGACAGATCTGGTTAGCTGTATCACAACTCATGAGTACGGTTAGACTCTGATTGCTTCTAACTCAGGATTGAAACCCGAACGAATTGGTGTCAGTCGGCGATTCTACCTCTGGCCTATGGGTGTTTGGTAGAAGAAGGCAGCCTTTTTAGCATATATATTGTCATTATACACGCCCAATAGTCAGAGTGCTCTAATTCATTATTGAATGAGTGATGCATGTATGCGAGAGTAGCTACTGTTTTTCAAAGTCTACCATTCTTCCAGGGTGTGAGAGCGTATTAATACAAACAAAATTTGTGACTTAGCTGATAGATTTTATATTCAACACCTTAACTCCAGAGTTTTATAGACAATCAATTTTGTAATTGTTTGATTCACTTAACTGCAAATTTTCCATGGTTGACTGCAGATTTTCACACACACACACACACACACACACACACACACACACACACACACACACACACACACACACACACACACACACATATATAAGCATAAATTTAATTTACATATAAATATAAATAATTTTGCATATAAATGTATATATATAGACATGTATGTGTATTTCATTTATCCACTTTATATGACAAGCTTATATATATTAGTCTTAATTAGTATATATGTGCACAGACACATACATTCACATATGATAATAAAATGAAATTAAGTGTTCCCATACAAGGCTGACTATGAAAGAGTGATTTCAGCATCTTGGTGTTATCAATACCTGCAAAAAAAGGGTTTAGTCCCCAAAGACATTCATGCTGATATGGTTGCTACATTAGATGATACTCTAACTTTATCAACAGTGCAAAAGTGGGAAGCTGAATTAAGAAAGGGAAGATGATGATTCAAAGTCTGGACATCCTGCAATTGCCACCATCAAGGAGAACATTGATTATGTTCACTATAAATCAAATAGCCTCTGCTACCAGCATATCCTGTGAGAGAGATTAGAACAATTTGTACAATGAACTAGGTATGTCAAAAGTTTCTACTTGGTGGGTATATATCCTCTGACACCAGATCAGAAGCACACCAGGCTAATCCCAGGGAAAAATCTGAGATTGTTTGAGGCAGATCCAGCTGGTTTTCTTGAATGCTTTCTAACCCAGGATGAATATTGGATTCATCACTTAAAGACAATGAGACAATCTGTGCAATGGAAATACCCTCTCCTCACCTTCTCCAAAAAAGTCCAGGGTTGTTTCCTCTTCAGCAAAAGTGATGGCCTCAGTTATTTAGGATGCAAAAAGTATTGTGTTTATTGACTATCTTCAAAAGACCCATACTATCAATGGAAAGTACTATGGCAACTTGCTGAAGCAATTGTGAAATGTCAAAACCTAATGCCTGGGAAAACTGATGAAATTCTTGGTTTCAATGGCGGCTATGCATGACTGTGTCTTTGAATCTATTCTTCTGATTTTCAAAAATCTGATAATCATTTGTTCCTCAACATAAAAAAAGCACTTGACTGGGTACCAGTATTGCAGTGATGATGACATTATATCTACTGATGATGACTTTGTTGATCAACAGAAAGAAAAGCTTATTCACCAATCGTATTTAAGCACTGTGACACTGATGAAAGAAGTATGTAGACCACAAGGGGGACAATGTTGAAAAATAAACTTCATTTGGTTCATGAGAGCATCTTGGTCAATGTATGAACATTTCAGTTGACTATTGTATCTTTGTTTTGCGAAGATTACATCCACTTTCCAGGTGACTTGATTGCAAATTACTAAAATATGACAATGATATATTACATATTTACAAACTTTACTGTATAAAATAATACTTAAAGAAAATAATATTAAAATAAATACTAATTAAACAACTCAATCAAATTTTATTATAAAATTTTATTTCAATTTAATTCTATATTTTCTTTAACACTTAAATAATATGATCATAAATTATAATTTGAATTATATGTATTTCCTATTCTCTTTATATATAAACAATTTATTTTTCTTTTTATGACTTTCTTCTAGTCTCCTATATGAATTCACTATATTTCATGTTTATAATAACATTTTCCTATGTAAAAATCTCATTGATTTGTTCACAGACATTTATTTTATTCACAGATATTTACTTCTAATTTTATTAACGATTAAATTTTGAAAATATTTAAAATTAACCACAGCATTTCTAAGTAGCAAGGTTGCGATAGTTATGTTATTTTTCTTAGTTTTTTCAGTTGTTCTTATTGAACAAAATGTTGACAACATAATAAAAATAATTTTGAACAGCCAACTGGTTTTCACATATTTTATCTTACAAGATGAAGGGGAAAAACTATAAACGACATGTTTCAGCAAAGTCTGTTGGTTTCAGCTTGTTGGTCATTTATAGTTTTTCCACTCATTATCACTACTTTTGTTTTTGATACTATCATACATATTACAAACACACATTTTATCAAACATATATATATATATAAACATGGAAATTCAGGCCAGCATCTGGTGGTGACACCCTGTTTCAACACATTTCAATGCATTTAAGAAGCAAATTATTGCCAATGTATGTTGATCAAAATATCCACTGTTATATTTACATACACTCTATTCCTGATTTGAGAACTAACCCATAAATATAGAATATGTTAAAACAATATTACATCACACACACATAGATATATATATATATATATATATATAATATTTTATATATATATATATATATATATATATATATATATATATATATATATACCTATTTGTGGTTGACTATATATATATACATATATATATAAAGAGAGAGAGGGATGCTTGTAAGATTATATATATATTTAATTTTACCACAAGATAGATAGATAGATAGATAGATAGATAGATATGGAATGTTTCCTTTCTTGCTTTTAATAATGCAAGCAAAAATATGTATGCTAAATACATACCTATATATATATGTATATACACATACATATAAATCTACATGTTTAGCTATGAACATACATGCAGAGAAACTGCTAAATTTTACACACTTCATACACACAATATATAAGTATATACTTTTAGAATTGTACAGCTGAAACTTGTTTTATTCTTTTCTCTTTGTGCCATTACAATGTCATCAACTGTGAGAGAATTGTATTATTTACCAAAGGCATTTTCCCAAAAGGCTTGTGAAAATAGGAAGAATTTTTATTTATGCCAATGTATTTGTATACTTTGATATTCACAAGCACTTTTGTTTATGTATGTATGTGTGTGAGTGCATAAATATGAATTAAAAAACCATTTTATAGATATATATATAATATGAATTAAACACAATTTTATATATATATATATATAGAGACAGACAGATAGACAGACAGACAGACAGAGAGACAGAGACAGACAAAGACAGACAGAGAGACAGACAGAGAGAGAGAGAGAGATCCAAATCAGCATTTAATAAGCTTTACTTAATTTATGTTGGAAAATTTTAGCTGAGGAATTGTCATTAATATATGCCTTCCTGTTCAGACTAGTCTACCTACTCAACTTAGTAGGTATAACAACCAAGGTGAGTATTCTATTTCAAATGGAAAAACATATTATAAGGTTACCAAGTGCAACTGGCACCTGATGAAGGCCAGAGAATACAACAGCTGAAACATTAAAGTGAGTATAACAACTATGATGAGTATACTTGTCTGACTGGAAAGGCATACAAGCTTTTACTAACTACAGCACAAAGCTACATATTTCAGTAAGTGATTGGAGGTCAAATTCTGTACTCTCAGTGAATTGCAGAGGTTTGGTGATGTTTGGTGATGCCCGAGGCTAAGTCCTTGATTGTGTGCCCCTATGACTTAAGTAGATGGTAGGAACCTATAGTGTCTAGTACTGAGAATTGTGATAAAGGAAGACATTTTAAATGTGTAAAAACAGATGAAAGATGAAATAAACAATTTATTCAAGTTTAATATAATCTAAATTATTATTTTACTCTTTGACTGGATGCCCTTTCAATATAGATGCCCAGGATCATCACACCCATTCCCCCCACCCCTGCATGTTACTGCATACACCAGCAATTCTCTCATAAAATTACCTTGCTATAACACTACTATAAGGTGCCTAATCCAATTCTATATGAGTGTTGAAAAGTTCTTAACCTGACCAAGAAGTCTTTCGAAAATTATCTGATATTTGTTAATTCTGGTCAGACTTTGGGAAGTTAGTCAGGCAAAGAACTTTTCAATGCCTCATCATATATAGATTTTAATTAAGTATGTTAACATGCACACACACACACACACACACACACACACACACACACATCTGCTGACAATTTTGTCCGAGATAACTGTGTCTCATTCTGGATATTAATATCACAAGTCATTTGTTTAGTTTTAAAAATTACAACTTACCTCCTGAATTGTTTTGAATACTTTGAAGTTACTTACATTGGTTAACAATTTTGATATAAAAGTGAGCACAGGATTACAGCAACCTGTTCCATTGCATCTTAAAATATGCAAAATTGAACAAAGGATGGCTTACTTGAATTGAATAATAGTTTCAAGAGGTGGCATAATGAAATCCAAAATCCAATGACTTTTTCAGTAACTCTCTCTTTAGGAATTAATTGAAAGAGGAAACTATAGCCATAAAGAAGACACTTGATGATCAAAGAAAGATTCTTGTCCAACCAAGAAATGAAAATATCAGTAAGCACCATCACAATTATGAATTACCCATTATAGTCTTGATAAGAAATGAATTTTCTTACACAGGGTTGTCTACAACTAGCAGTATAGCCTGGCGTTGCTTGAGGGTAATGAAAGCTTTAAAACTAATCCATGGTCCTGGATCTCAGACTCTTTGGACGTTAGCACAAAAGACTAAAAAGCAATAGTTTTTTCCAGTTAAAGCGAAACCGTAGACTGAAAGAAAAATGAATGGATGTAAGTCAAATTTTGATTTCCTGGTATCGATATCAAATAAGTTTTTTCGTTGTAAACTGAATTTTGAAGACTAAATATGTCCTCTGAGTAAATGGTATCATGGCTGAGACTAAGAACTACAATTATACCTACTTAGAGCCAAACCCAAAGCATAAACTAAAATAAAAGGGCTGAAAAAAATACAGACATACAGGCAGATAAACAGACACACACACAAACATCTTGCCTTTTATATATATATATATATATATATATATATATATATATATATATTCTATTAAATATAAGAGACAATGAATGTCTATTATGTTTAATCATGAGCCGTTCTAAACGTCGTATGTTTGCTTTAATTTCAGTTGAAAATAAAGACAAAAATTCTCTAACATTTGGATAATTATTTATTGGTTTTCTTCTAAGACATTCATTGTCTCTTATATTTAATAGAATATGTCTAGAAAATTACTTGCTGCCTCGATATACTAAATATATATATATATATATATATATATATATTATCAATTTTCTGCACTATTGTAAGACCTGCAACCTTGAAACTTCTGAATATCGTTTCTTATGTCTTTGTCTATGAGTGTATCAAATTTGATTAAAATCGGACCACTCCTTCTATAACCCAATTTTTTCGATTATCGATTATCGATATTTATCAGAGGTACCTGGACACAAAACCTAGCTAAGAACCTCGCAGACGCTTATAGTACAATTGTGTAAATTTTCAAGAAAATCTGTTCAGCCGTTTCGAAGTCTATAGATAATGGACACACTCACACACACACAGACACACACACACACACACACACACACACAGAGACAAAGTTCCATTTATAAATAAGTTTAGATTAGATTAGATTTAGATATCCATATTTTTCATAAATGTTTTATATTTTACTCTCTCTCTCTCTATCTATCTATCTATCTCCTTTGACAGTCATAAAGTTTTTATTCTTCTCTTCACAATTTTATACATTAATTCTAAATTATCTCATTTCATTTCCATATGCATATTACAACTCAAACAACAAATTCAATTTCTTATGAGGAACATCAAAAGAAGGAACCAACCATCAATTGTAAGATAACTGAATGTATGGTTGTCAGCAAATAGAGCAGCAAACTATAAATTGGAGA
This sequence comes from Ascarosepion bandense, assembly GCA_037127315.1. NCBI lineage: Eukaryota > Metazoa > Mollusca > Cephalopoda > Sepiida > Sepiidae > Ascarosepion > Ascarosepion bandense. The sequence goes on along the minus strand of JBBBDQ010028584.1, from coordinate 350,740 downwards.
CACCAAAAGTCAAGCAAGTACAAAAATTTAACTATGAAGTGTTTTAACAAAGGATGAAAAACGTGACACTGAAATCTGAAGGCGTATTGGGATAGTGAAAGTTGCCTTTCAAGAGTAATGCAAAGTTTTAAGAAACAGGAAACTTCCTCTAAAAACAAAAAAAGAATAGTTAGCTGTTATGTAATATCAGTAATTCTATACAACAGTGAATGTTAGATAATCTTATTATAAATGAAGAAGGGACTTGATGTAACAGAAATGTTGTTTTTCATAACGATGTTAAGAATGATCAATGAGAGTTTTAGGAAAACAAAAAGGATATTTAGGATCTGGGAATGACAGCTGAAATTTCTAGGGAGCATAATGAGAAAAGAGGGCTTAGAAAATTTGACACTTACAGGACATACAGAAAGCAACAGTGACAGAGGAAAACAGTGCATAACCAACCTAGCAAGCTTGTGTAAATAGTTAACAGAATAAGTATTGGGAGAGATAGCAAAAATTCAAACTTTACAAAGAATTACACAAGACAGAAAATTGTGAAAATCCATGATCACCAACGTCCTGAAGGGACATCGTATATAGAATAAGTGTTATATATCGCCGTACGACGACAAAACAACAAACACGCATATATAAAAATATAAGGTTATATTTTTATTAATGACGACAAACCGTGTGGAATAGAGAACGGAAGGGTGAGAGCGCACATAGAATGGGTTGACGGGAGTGTAGTCTTGCCTGTGGTGTTTCTCTGCTTCCACTGGCCGTTCTCTGCTGGCGAATCCGTGTGTCGAGGTCTTTATATAGTCTTCTAGAACCGGGACTTTCCTTCCGGTCCTGCCTCGCCCACGCAACGCCCACGTAATTCCCAGAGACACCTGTTCTGTTTGCCTCCGTAGTCATTTCCGCCGCTGTCGGAAATAAGGTCAAACGACATCCGCTCCGGCCTCGACAGGATGTATTTCACAAACACCCGCCCTGCCGCTCGCCGACCCCTCCACCGACGGGAAACACCATCGCTTGCATCACTTCCTCGGGTGGGGCCAGATTGTTATATTACATAAGGAGTTGTGTAAATGCAGAAGAGGGATTAGGAGAGACAGCAAAAAAAAAAAAACTTTACTAAGAACTATCTATGACAGAAAATTGTAGAGATCCATGATTGCTTACACCCTGAATGGACATAACATAAAGAACAATAAGAATAAAAAAATATCATTTAAACACTTTGGCTGTCTCTGTGGTGCAATACAGTTTCAACATCCTTAATTGGACCAGAGCTAACATTAATCAATTGGATGTAAAAACAAGAAAACTTCTTACTTGCCACTACATGCATCATCCTAAGACTGACGATTGTCTGTATATATCCAGATTTAAAAGTGGAAGAATATTAGTTCGACTAGAACAGTCTGACAAAACCACAGCAATCAGTCTACAAAGATATTTGGAAACTATAGGAGATTGGCTGATGATCTATGTCAAAGAAAAATGAAAGAAATAAGAAACTTTATTTAGTAATAAAAGACACCAACAAATTGAAAAGGAAATTTCAAGTGGTTGAAGAAGTGCAAATAAACCATAATACAACTAGTGCAGCAGCAAAGAACATAAAAAAGGGAAAAAAAGGCAAATGCAATGTACAAAATGCAGAAACAAAGGCAAGATCAAAATCTTCATGGTCAGTACTCTGCTTATACCAAAAAAGGGATTGCCCATAATATACCTACTTTTTAAGTTTGGATTTATAGTTAAAATGTGTTAATGAATTAAATATATACAACAATCCCTTTTTAAATTAATAATAATTTTTTTGATAAGAGAAATTATATGAATATGTAAAATTACATCTAATACAAAATATACATCTATTGGGACACAAATATCCAAAAACCTTCCCCCAAATCTAACACAATTGTTCAGGTATGCCAATGACTTGGACATAATTGCTTAGGATACAAATACCATAGTATTCATATATATATATATATATATATAATGATAATGTTTTTTAAAAAATTTGGCAAATGTAAATCATTTCATTGAAACTAGATTTGATTACATATTTCACCTTTCAAGGTTTCATCAGTTCCAAAAACAAAAGAAAGAAGTGTGTGTGTGTATTTTTTGTGTGTATGTGTGTTTACATGTTTGCTTAACTAATAAATCTTGGTACATTTTTCCTAAGCTGGCATTTCTCATGATTAAAGAAGAAACAAAATAAGTGACTTTTAAAAGAAGCCATTAATATTTATTGTGTATCTTTTCTTTATAATTTCTTAATACACAATGAAAATTGGTAATATATTTACACAGTGTTTTTGTATTGAATTAAAGGTAAATCCTAATCTCGTTTTCAGAATAGCTTGAAAGCAAGAAATTCATATAACTTTTTCTGAAATGAATTCCTGGCAAATCCCCATCAAATTCTTCAGAATGGGTTGAAAGTAAAAGATCTATATGTTTTTAAATCAATGCATGTGTTTTCCATGTTGATAATGTTTTAAAATAGGATATAGAATCCCACAAAGGTTTTAAGAAAATTGACAAATGAAAATCACTTCATTGAAACTAGATTTAATTATGTGTTTTGTCTTTCAAGGTTTCATCAATCCAAAAAATTAAAAAAAAGAAATGTGTGTGTGTGTGTGTGTGTGTGTGTGTGTGTGTGTGTGTGTGTGTGTGTGTGTGTGTGTGTGTGTGCGCTTCAATAATGAATCATTGCATTTTTTCCCTAAGTTAACATTTCTCATTATTAAAGAAGAAAGAAAAATACATATATAAATGCAGAATTGGTTCAATGATTAATATTAAAAAATAATCTACAATTGAAATAGTTTTTTTATTCACATTGTACTAATAGACTTAGAAAAGGCATGAATCCATTTCTCAATTGTCAGTTATCTTTAATATTTTTATAGCTCAAGGATTATTCCATATTGCTGGTACCATATAATCCAGTATAATCTGTTGCACATTATTTGAAAAGGAGACTAGCACTTCCAAATAACACTTATGGCTCTGAGAAACACCATACAGAATCTGCAATGACATCCTGACCTTTTAGATGTTTTTATACATTGTTCACCCAATACAAAGTGTAAATGTATGTCAATTTTTGCTTCTCATTCATTCGTCCATTCATTCAGAGAATCTCTTCAAATGATGAAGAAGACTTTTGAGAATGATTCAATGAGCAAAGCCTACATAACATTTTGGTACCAATGCTTCAAATTTGGTTGAAAATTCATTGAAATCAATTCAGGTTCTAGAAGGCTTTCAACAAGAAATAACCCCACAAATGTTGAATGCATATGGACTACAGTCAAAGATTATTGGTTATTGATTGATAATGCAAGAATAAAAAAAATCTTGCTAAACTGGAAAGTATGCAGCTGTTTTGAATATCTCAGCAACCCATGCACTGGGATTTTTGACAAAACATCACCTCAACAGAATCTAACAGCCATCCACAAGAGTCAAGATTTGGCTCCTTGATAGGTCTGGTTTGCCAAAAATTAACATGACATTGAAAGGGAGGAGTTTTTAGACTGCAGATTAACTGAGATTACTGATATGTTTGAATAATTGATTTCTCAAAATTGACTTCATTTTTGTTAATATTTTGCTTTCAGGGAGACTAGCCTGATCCATTACCATGGATCAGGCTAGTCTCCCGAAAGCAAAACACTGCCTCCTTGGATTAATTCTCACAACAGACCTAAAGTGAAATGACTATATAGAATCCATACCTAAATCCACTGTTAAGCAAGTCAGTTCTCTGTGTAGGACCAGAAGGCTTTTTCCACCTGAAACAATCCTACACATATATAAATCTACCATCTGTCCGTGCATTGAATACTGCTGCTATATCTGGTCAGGTGCTCCTGCTCTCCACCTAGGAGTCCTTGACAAAATCCAACAGAAAATCTGTAATGTGATAGATCCCGACTTGGCAGCTCGGATACAGTCACTTTCTCACCAGCGCAATGTGGCTTCCCTGTGTCTCTTCTACAAATACTTTCATGGCTTCTGCTCTGATGAACTTAGCTCACTAGTGCCTCCTATATATAAATTTATATGTATATATATATATATATATATATATATAAATTCCCACCCTTTTACTGTGAAACCAATAAAATGTAAACGCAAATTCTACTCCATCAGCTTCTTTTCTCGCACTTCCCGCCTGTGGAATTCTCTTCTATTTACTTACTTTCCTGACAACTATAATTTCCAAGAATTTAAATGTAAAGTCAATAGTCATCTCCTATCTCACTAACCTGCATCCTCTCTCTTATGCTCCTTTCTCTATCCACTCCATTCTCATCAGTATTCTCATCCTTCTCTTACCCACTTCCTGACACCCACTATAACCTGTCACTCTTTCTCATAACTTTCCTCCTATGTAACCCCCTGCAAAACAATGGCAATAAAATGCCTTGCTTGGGGTGATATGATTATTAAAAAAATATATATATGGTTGAATCATTTCCAGACAGATTTTGTATATATATCATTAAAAAGATAGTTGATAATTTTAAAAAATTTAATTGTATAAAAGAGACAAACAAATCTTTAAGCTTGTAATGAAATTTTATTCAAAGCAATTTGTCTACTGCACACATGTGAGGTTCAACCATCTCTTTTTATAGTACAGTAATTAGAGGGGGAAGCAACTATGGTCGTTTTTTTATTCATTTATTCATTTTCTATGGCTTATTAACCCCTTGCAGATTATTTAAGGCCAGAAAATATTTTTAGATTGGAATAATTATTTTTGTGAGACGATAGCTTAGTGATACATGTCTTACTAATTAACTTGTAGCTAAGAGGAAAAGATGGATATTCCCAAAAGAAATTTGTGGATAAGTGAATATAACAAACCCAACAGGAATTAGAACTCAGCTCTCCAATTAGCAATTCCAAGTCATTGTCCATTACATCAGCCATGCATCCAAACTTACAGTACCTGGTTTTCTTAAGTGGTCACCCATCAAGATACTAACCAGGCTCAACATTACTTAAATTTGGTGATCATACAGGAATCAATGTTTCAACATGATGTGGCCATAAGCCAACTTTGGTCGCCTTCACCACATAGTAACTTGTAAAAGTATAGATGTAATCAATACCAAGATGAAAATTTAATTTGTTTTTTTTTTCGTTTTAATAGTGTAATTAAATGTTGTTGCTAATATATATTGATTAATTAGGGCCATTTCACCATCTCTTACATTTCAGCTGCTTTACTCTCCAGCCTTCCTCAGATGTCTGTTGCATTTAGTAGTCTTCCTCAGAACACCAAATGTGACAGGTATACAAATAAGAATAATCTACTCCATTTGAAATAAGGGGCTCTGTTCAACATACATAAATCAAGTAAAGTATTCTATTAAACATTTTTAGATCAAATTAAGAGTTCTGTTCAATTTCAAGTATTTTGTTCAATATTCCTTAGGACGATACTCAATATTCTTCTATTAAACTAGGGCTCTATTTAATATTCTCAGATTAAATTAGGGGTTCTGTTCAACATACTTCCATCAAATAAAAAATTCTGGTTAATATTATTAAATCAAAGAAAGTGTTTTTCAACATTTCACTGGGCTATATTCACATTCTTACATTAAATAAAGGTTCTGTTCATTATTCCTAGATAAAAAAAAAATGGGTTTAGTTCAAACTCCAAGGATCAAGTGATGAATTATATGTATACTGTAAATTTATTTCTCATGAATTTACTACAGAAATATATTACAAAACAGAAAGAAAGGAATTATAGTGCATTATTGGTAGTGAGGCCTATGGTATTATCCCAACACTTATTGGGTAGACAGTAATAGTTATATTTCAAATTCAGTTAATTCATTTACTTCAAAAATTTACAATTTAAAACTAAAAGCAATTACCTTGTAAAATACCACCATAAAAAATGCAAATCTATACACTATATACAATGCAGATAATGATGCGTAATTTAGACTAAGCCAATATCTTAAACTAAACAAATAAGATAACCTGAAGCCAAAGGGAGATGGTTAATGTTTCTTGAATTGGCCTTGTGTCATACATTATTGAACTCCCTATATCTTAGGATTTATTCGCTATCATCAGAAGGTTGGCAGCAGGTTGGAGATTGAAATGTGCGGAAGAATAAAAGTATACATTTTGCATGTTTAAATAGAAATTTATTAATGGACAAGAATAACATGAATTGATAGAAGTTAATGTTCAGTTAGAAACATTATTAAAAAGTTAAGGGTAGAGTTCATAGTAGTCTTTGCAAGAGTGAGTTTATGTGTATGTAGGCAGGAATGTATGTGTGTATGTAAGTAAGTATGAACATTTGTTGGGTAGGAGTGTCTTTGAAGTATTTGCTCAGTTTTAAAGGGTTCCATGCATTTATCAAGTAGATAGGTGAACGATGAAGAAGAAAGAGGTGAGAGGTAATACATGAGAGAGAAAGATAGAGACAATAATAATAATGATGATCGCTTGACGTTTGTCAATTGCTCTCTGACGCAACGGTCGAGATTGCTCGCCTTTTATTTTGTTTGAGAATTCACTCCTGGATGTGATTCTGGCCTTTCCATTGGATGACAAACATTTCACACTGAGGTGTGAAATTTTGCAAGTTTTGTGTGTGTGTCAAGCAAAGTTTGCTTCAAGAAAATTTGTTTATTTCTAATAATGAGTCAGTGTTTAACATTTGAATTTTCAATGTAGATCATGTTTTGATCACTACAAACCAAATCCCGAGAAAGAAAAAAAACATTAAATAAAAATATCAAGTAAATAATAACCAAATTAGCAGACAACAAATGCACACATAGAGAAGTAAATGTAATAATAATAATCAATAACAAATAATTATATAATCAATAATAAATGATGAGTAAAAATTAACACCACTATAAAATAGCTACAAACAACCACATTTGGATTCACAATTATTCCTAATTTGTTGCCTATAGGACAGTTATTCTCAACCACCATGCAGCAACACACTAGAGTGCTGCATGACCCTCTTAAAAGTTTGACAGAATATTGTCACAGCATACATATATATATAATGTTGATCCTTTTTGTGTGGCATTTTTGACGTGGCATTGAAATATTTACTTATTTTTCTTCTTTTATGTGCCATTTCCTTTCAGGATGTAGGCGATCATGGCTTTCCACATCTGCCTGTCCCTGGTGGCTCTTAGCACATTTTCTCCTGTTGCACCATGCATCCCTCGTTCTGTCATCCACCTGATCAGGTCCTTCAAATATGTTATCCGCTGCTTTCCTCTGTCTCTTTTTCCCTCAATCTAGCCTGTTAGTAATAGGTTCTCCTAGCCCTCCTTCCTCATTGCATGTCCCAGGAACTTTAGTTGTCTCTTCCTGATGCTCAGTAATAATTTCCTTTTCATCTCCATCTTTTCCAAAACCTCATCACTGCTCACATGCTCGGTCCATGATATCCACAGTATCCTTCTGTAGAACCACACTTCAGCTGGTTCAAGTTTTTCCCTCATCTTTGAAAATATCGTCCAACATTCACTGCCATATTGAAGAACCAACATCACATAGCAATCTCTCTCCTCTTTGTTTCTAGTGAAATTGTCCTATTTCTTAATACTTTACTCAACCTCTGGAATGCTTCTTTTGCCATGCCAATTCACCTTCGGATCTCAGTGTCGCACTTTCCGTCTTCTGTTAGAAAACTTCCTAGGTATTCCACATCTATTGTACAGGTGTAGAGGCTCATCCCTTGTTCCCTGTTTAGGATGTGATTTCCAGCTTTCTCTTTTCCAATCTTTTCACTTTTCTTTTTCTTATTTTTTATTTTTATTTTTTTTTCAATTGGAGCAGAGAGACTAAACTATCGCCCAGTTCACACTCCACCTACATCTATTGTACAGGTGTAGAGGCTCATCCCTTGTTCCCTGTTTAGGATGTGGTTTCCAGCTTTCTTTTTTCCAATCTTTTCACTCTTGCATAGCCCCCTGCATATCAGTGGCATTACCGCCTTGCTCGGGGTGATATGATTAAAAAAAAAAAAAAAAAAAAAAAAATTTAAATCTCTGGACCTGTTTGATTTTAGTCCCTCACCTGTAATTGGCATTTTGGGATGAAATGTGTGTAGTAGTAATAATGATACAACACCGTTAGCATTTGAATAAATGAATAAGTATTAAACGTTTTTCAAATAATTTTTTTACTATTCTTCGATTATGTTATTTTAAATAATTTGTTTTAATATTCATTTTATTTTTTTAATTTAACTTAAAATTTTCCTTTATTTGAATAAATGAATATTAACCATTTTTTCATATAGTTGTACTCAACATTCATTGTTTAATTCAAAATTTTTTCTGAAGTTAAGCTGAATTATGAATTACTATTGTCAAAGTTTCTGATATGCAACAGTTAGCATTTGATTTAATTCTTTTCAGTTATTTTTAAATTATGTGACGCTGAAATTTGTACAAAAAGAAAATGACATCAATTATAATGAAATTGTTATTTTTTTTATAGCAATATTTTATTGCTCTTTTACACACCCATAACTTAAAATGAACTTTAGATAAGTTCAAAGGAGACCAATGAATGTATTGTTTACATAAAATACTTTTGTCCATTTAGTGGCCTATCCTTAGTAAACTAAAATAAAGGGATTTCAAGCATTAAAAGGCTGTCAATTGCTTTTGTGCACTACTTCACAATGGATACATTTCTTAAAAGAAAGAAGACTAGTGATAGGTGGGAGTCTAAAAGTGAACATTCATTGAAACGAAGAAACTCATGCTTAGTGTACCATGACATTTTCATTTGCTCATAGGTGTGTTATTGCTTAAAAAATTGAGAAATACTGCTCTAGAATAATTTCAAATATAGCCGTTACTACCTACTCAAAAACCATTAGGATAATACAAGAGACATTATGGCCTATAATGCACCATTGACCAGTACATATAAATAGTCAAGCCAAAATACAGCGTCACAAGATTGTGTTCAAGCATGAAACAAATTATCATCACTTGGAGCTGATTTCAGTGTCCACTTTTATATTTGATATTTACATACTCTGATATTGAGTATTTTGCCCATAAATATAGCATAACAAAAAAATATATTTTATCATATGTGTGTGTGTGTGTGTGTGTGTGTGTGTGTGTATATCAATTCAGGTGAAGAGAACTAACAGTTTTACAATTACAAGTTCTCCGGCATTTACTTTTTTTTTTAATGTGCTCAATACAACAAATATCATAGAGCATAATATAATTACATTTGTTTTTTTTATTTAAAACTAATATAGTTTACTTTGCAACATGCAAATTTCTATGTTTCAAGATTTTTACCTCATCATCAGGCAATCTTGTGAAAATCATTTTAACAACAATGAACAAACATTGCCTGAGGATGAGGTAAAAATCTCTTAACATAGAAATTTCCATAACACAATGTAAACTATATTAATTTGATCAGTTGGGAGTGTTCAATCTTGTTACCAGACTGAATGAGCGTTCAACACAGTAACCAGAAAAAGGGTATATCAAAATCACTTTTATAAACTTTGGGGTGGGTTCCTCACACTAAAACAAGGATAAAGGTATATATAAACATATGTCTATAAATCCCTCTTTGTTAATTATTAAATTTAATGAAAGTTTATGATAGATGATGCTGTGTTGTTATATAGACTAGGTTACATTTGTCATTAGTTTATATTTGTGGCTAGTTTGTCTTCAATGTTTAACATGTGTAGTAGTGAAGTGTCTCATTTAACAATGGCAGGATATTCATATCATGAACAGGCAAATATGATTTTTACATACAGCCATGCGAATGGTAATGCATGCAAAGCTGTATGGCTGTATCAGATTGCATTTCCAGACAGAAGACTGCCAAGTCATTCAACCTTTACAGTTGTTCATCTTTGGGTTGCTGAGACAGGATCCACAAACTATGGATTAAGGAAGGCCAGGATCATTCTACAAACTGTCAGAGAGAATCCAGTTATCAGTAAATATCATATGAGAGGATTCAGTTATCAGCACATCATATGTTTATATAGATTTTTGTCCTTGCTTTGATGTGAGGAACACACCAACAGAATTTGGAAAAGTGTTTTTGATACACCAGGTATATATATATATATATATATATATATATATATATATATATATATATATTCCTGAAGAAAGAACGGAGCAAATCTTGGAGGGTCTGACTATGAAACTCTAGAGCCAGGATGCTGAAAGTCACATCAATCAACTAAGTGCCAAATTTGATATTTGTATTAATCATATATATATATATATATATAATGTTGATCCTTTTTGTGTGGCTTTTTGACATGCCTCTGAAAGATTTACTTATTAAATATTTTAATTATTCAACTTTTAATATTATTACAGATAAATGATTTTAAAGTTAATTATTTTTTCCTGTATGAGTAAATTGGGTGTTTAGCAAAGTTTTATTCCTTTATCCTCATGATATCAGAAAATATTTGATTCAGTTTTTGAAAGTTTGAATTTAAAATAAGTACCTCATTATGCAAGATTTTTAATCATTTTCTCTCTTTGCATCGACTTGTTTACTCTATTAATTATTTTTATGTTGTGTAGAAAATTCAAATTTTAAAATCAAAAAGTCAAATTTTAAAAGAATTAACAGCAAAACAAGAAAGAACTCTTTACATATGTGTCATCTTGGCTCATTTGGGATTTTACAAATATACTGGAAGTATATGCAGAAAGAAATTGACTTAATTGTTTCACATAAGCAAGAAAAACACGTTACTTTTCTAAATGATCCAAACAGATGCCATTTTATCTGAGCGTAATCTAAGGGGAGCAACTTCTTACAAATAGCATTTCAACTCTTCAATCATTAAAGAATTACTTAGGATTTAAATTCTAATTTTGAATTCTTACTTTGGATATATATTTAACAAATCAATAAATATATTGCAAAAGATTATTAAATTTCTTTTCAATTGCAGATAGAAAAGTACTGATCTAAAATTGCAAATTTTGTAACTGTTCTTTTCAAATTTAATACTTCAATCCATATATACATATATGTGTGTATATTTGTAGGAGTATTAGGTTAATAACAGAAAATGTAGTGTTAAGGAATTTGTTTTGTTTTTTTCTGTGTTTCTTTTTTTCTAATGTTCATCCAATACAAATCCAGACAGCATCTCAAGGTTGAACATTATTGTCTGGTGTTGTTGGGTGAGTATTAAGAGTAGATAGGGGTCTCAATCATGCTTATTAGATTGGCCTTGTGTCAAACATAACCAAACTCCCTACAACTTAAGGTTATCAGAATAATCAGAATGTTGAAGGTTGGAAGAATGAAAGTATTTCGTTTGTGTGCTAAAGTAAAATTTTATTAATAAAACAGAATAATATCAATTTGTAGGAGTTAATTGTTCCAAGATAAAATGTACTAAGTGGTTAAGTGAATCCAGAGTTCTAGTTGTAAGTATCAGAATGTGTTTATGCAGAATTAACAGAGTACTGATGAAGTCTGTGTTCCTTTCTTTTCTTTTATGGTCAGCAAGAAAGTGAAAAAGAAGGTAAATCAATAAAAGAAAATTGTACTTATCAGACATTAGTTGAAGTGCTGTATTGTTGTTGTTGCCTTTGTTGTCATCATCTCTTTCTTCTTTGCTGGCTGTGAGAATGGTGAGGACAAAGAAGAAGAAGTAAAAATAAATAGCACAAAAAAAGGAGAAGGAGAATGAATGTGTGTCAGGACCTTATGTCCAGGTCAGTAGCTTGAAGTTTCTTTTGTCACATCTTAGCAGTGTCTATTCTTGCTTCCATCTCTCTGACTGATTTGACTTTCTTTATTTATTTTTATAGCAACAGACTTTTTCACATCAGATTGTTAACTTCTCTCTCAGTTTTGCAAATTACTTCCTTTCATTGGTTAGAAAATTAATCTAACATCAGATCAAAAAATTTAGCTTTATTTTTTTTTCCTTCAGTACAGAGTCAATCCATTTTCCTATTGATCAAAATTAAGATTTCACACAGGATTGTGAAATTTGTAAAAGTGAAGAGAATCGAGTTATTTTTAATTCTATATTCACCACAAGTAAGAGGTAAGAAGTGTAGCTTAGGAGGATATGCAGGAAATATAATAGTTGACACTAGACTTAAAGAGGTTAAGATTGTTTGTTTTCATTCTTGTTTTTTTCCCATCACTGTAATTTGTATCTGGACACATACTCCTGGCTTTGAATTCATACTCACTAAATTTGTCTCTAGTTTCCTGAAGATGGGTTTTCATATTATGAGAATATGTTAGATAGTTTAATGGTTGACCCCAGACTTGAATAGGTTAAAATAGTAGTGATCAAGGAAACATCCTCTAAAGAGTCTGTACCACAAAGTGACAAATCTGGGGAAAAGAAGTGCATACTATGTTGGATAGATAATGGTCAACGCTAGACTTGAGGAGGTTAAGATTGTAGTGGTTCAGAAAGCATCGGCTTGAGTGTCTGTTCCACAAAGTAACAGTTCTTGAAAAGAAGCTCTTAAAGTGGAACTTCCTTCTTAGTAATAAATACTAATTCTGTGCAGTGTCTTTGAATTTTACTCAGTGCTAAATTCCTTGTGTAGTCATTCATCTGTAACATTTTAGGAAAAATTCACTAGCTAGAAAAATGGCTTCTGCATGAAATTATTCAAACAAGCATTGATCAGCATTTAAACATCTTTTCTTTTTTTGTTTCCAATCAATTTTATTTATACAACGTAGTCTGTGGTAATGAAAAATTAATTTATTACCAGAAACTAAAATGAATAAAATTCTTTCTACATCAAGAGTTGTCTTAAAGATTGCACTCTGAACAAAATCTGTTGGTTACAAAGGTGCTTCTCTATGTTTTATGGGATTCAAAGGAAATTAATTATTATAAATTAAAGGAATCTGAAAACTGGGACCGTAAACTATAATCAGCATTTGTTGCATTTCACCCACCTTTTTTTACTATTCTATAACAAAACACATCACTACATAGTTTTCTAGCTAGTAATTTACTTACTCGCTATTATTCCAAGCACAACAATAGACTGATCCACTCATCAAAAAATAGGAAAAATTTGAGATAGGAAATAATTTTTGCCATTTAACACCTTTTAAACCTTCCTTAGGCTGTGACATATGTTAGAATCAAGAAATAGTGATTTCTTACCAATTTAGAAGTGGGGCCTTGTTTATAATGCCGATACAGTGTCAAACCAATCCCTAATTTTTACAGACCTTAAATATTATTTAATTCAATTTTTTATATAAGAATTCAGTGATACACTGCTGCTTCATATTCAGCTTCATATGAGATGGAATTTTTCAGATTACTACTCAGCTGAGATCTTTAAAACATTAAAAATTGTTGGTTATTAGTGAAAATCTTTAAACCTCTGCTGTCATACCATAAACATTGACCTCTGACATTGTTGGCAAAAATAAGAATGAATGCATTACTTTTGGGACAACTGTCTTATATAAAATATAAATCTATGATATATATATATATATATATATATATATATATATATATATATATATATATAGCTGTCTTAATGCATGTGTCTGATGGGCCCCATGCTAATCTATGTATGTTAAATGAATCCCCTTTTTAGGAAATACTAAAAATATAACTTACTATGAAAAGGCAATATTAGCACAGACTTACTGATAAAACTCTCAATTCTATCTTTTAAATTTATAACCAAGACTACTGTTGATTTTCTGTTGCAGACAATATTAATATTATCTTTTTTTTCTCTCTGGTTTGATTTAATTCTTAAATCTCCCCTAGACTGAATTAATATTGTTTTGAATGCTTAATTGTAATATATCTATGTTTTTACTTTTGTAAATAAATAATTTTTATTTTTATAAGACTCTACTATTATTAGTATTTCTTTATTCTCCTTTTCTTCTACCTTCTCTCTCTCTCTCTCTTTTTTTTTTTTTTGTTGTTGTTGTAGCAGTGACAAAATGGTGGCTTATCCTAAGCACTGATGTTCATTTTAAGACAAAAACAATTCAACTGTTTTAACAAAAACAAATAATTTTCTTATTCCATGTTCATTGCAAAACAACAACAAAGAAAGTAATATTTCTTTTCAGATTTTTTTTTTTTTTGTAAAACTGTCTTAGAATTTGTGTTTGTATAAAAATGTTGTTTTTTCTTGAAGAATATTTTTTTCTTTCTCTAATTTGGATGCAACTAGCTATATATTTTGATTTAAACATTAATGAAAATAAGAAAAAAGCAGAAATAACATTAGACCTACTGTAGTAATATTAAATAGCAATGACATGATTATTGATTGTATTTATAGATTGTATATAGACCTAAGTATAGGGCTATGCATAGATTATTAGTGATTGAATCTAAGATTAAACACTTGTACAGTAAGCATGTAGTGGTTATTTAAGATTATGAATTTATGGTGCAGTACTAATTATAAGGTATTGATAGCTTGTGAATATATGAATGGATAAGCTTTTTAATTGTGCAAGTTGAGAAAAGTGTTGAATGTAGTCTTGTAGACCTATACATAAATGAGGTTAGATCAGTACCAGATACCCTAGCTATGACACAAAGCTAGATCTAGGTCTTGTTCAGCAGTTTTGTGAATCACCACACAGTAGAGAGTTTGTATTAAGAATAAATACTGTTTGTGCAATTAAAGGAAAGACATGTTCATTATGGAAGGAAAATGTTTAGATATTTAGATCATGTTGCAAACACACTTATATAATATAACCCTACATCCTGGTATGTGACTAAATACTAATTATTTAACATATATATTTTCAGGTGAATAACTCTTTCAGCAGAAATTAAACATAATGTTTTGAGTGAAGCACAGCAGAAGAGAGCTGCAGAAGAGGAGAAAATAGGAGAACATCCAAAATTAACATTGTGGCTCAACACATATGCAACAACAGCTACTCATACCATCCCTTCAGATATAACATCCAATCATCCAGTTTCAGCAGACATGCTATTATTACACCCTGCTACTGATAACATTTTATAAAAGAAAATAATAAAATCTGTAACAGTAAAGGAGTTTGCAATCCAAGAGACAGATCTGGGGCTATGGAACATAATGATACTATCACAATAGATTACTGGATTCATAGTGAGTCCTTATCATGACACAATCATGATAGCAACTTTTCAAACAGAGTGACTGAAACAGTTGTGGTAGAGAATATGAAGGCAAGGTATTTATCAAACAATATATCCGAACGTAAACTGCAGAATGGTGTGTAAAACATAAATAGCTATTCTATTCACCATTTTAAGGTCATTTGTACTGTTTTGTCCTACTGTTCCAGAAAGAATCTCCCTTTGCTAAATCAGGGTGCAATGACTAGTAGCACAGCAGTGAAAACATGAAAATAAAGAACATCAAAAGAGCATCACAACATATTTGATAAAGTATAAAGAAACTGAAAATGTAAATTCTTTATTAGATAAACAGCATTGTTCAGAGCAGGAATATTAACATAAAGTATTGACATGTGTGGCTTGCTATTTTGTATTGAAAATCATTATTGGTTCAGCAAAAAATGTCAACTACCTAGTTATACTAGAGCTACTGAGTGAATCTGACCCTTTCTTGGAAGAACATTTAAAAATGTATGGAAATCCTGGAAAAGGGAATCTGTCAAATTCATCTGCAAATATTTGTGAAAAATATATTTAATTAATGGGATAACAGTTTATTTGTACTATTCTTGAAAAAGTAAGAGTCATTATTCATCAATAAGTGTAGATTCCCCTCCAGACATCTCTCACACATATCAAATGACGTTTACTGTCCAATACATTAAAAGTTGTGAGTCTGTGGAATGTTTCTTGATGGTCATCCCTATCTTTTCTCATGGAGCAAAGGATCTAACAGACACTATTGTGGATTTTCTTAATGAGAACAAAATTACACTATCAAACTGTCATGGTCAGTCATACAATAATGCCTCAAATGTGTCTGGCGGTTATACTGGATTGCATGCCTGGATTCATTAACTCAATAAGTTTGCCATCTATGTCTCCTGTTCTGGAAACAAACTGAATTTGGTGGGAGTAAAGGAAGTAGAGTGTTGCCTACAGACTCTAAAATTCTTTGACTTTGTTCAGCATCTGTATTCATTTTTGGCTGGTTCAACTCATTGCTGGAATGTACTGACATCATCTGTAGGAATAGATTTTGTGGTCAAACATATGTCTCACACACAATGGTCAGCTCATTTTGATACTGTTCATGCTCTGTATAGGGATTTCAAGAAAATAAAACATGCACTTGATTTTTTGTCAGCTGACAATGAAGAGCAAGTAAATACAAGTTGAGAGGCAGAAGGATTGATCAAAAAAATGGAAAACCTGGAAATATTCTTTCTCATATTTATTTATAATGATATACTAGAAAGAATGAACAAAGTAAGCAATGTTCTGTAATCAAAGGATGTGAACATTCTTGTTGCCACAAATCCTCTTGAATCTATGAAAACCTATTTTCAGAAAATGAGAGAAATTTAGTGAGTATGAATTCAAAGCTAGGAGTATGTATGCAGATACAGATTACAGTGATGAGAAAAATCAGGAATGAAAACAAAGCACATGTTTTAAGAGATATGATGGATCAGCAGAAAAGGTACTTCTCAGTAAAACCAAGAAGTTCCAGGTGGAAACTTTCCTCTCTATTCTGGACAGTCTAATCTTTGAACTGACAAAACACACAGAGGCTTATTCACAGATTGGAAATCTCTTTTCTTTTTTCAGTGAATTAAAAATCATTGCTTCTGATGCACTAAAGAAAAAGTGTGAACATCTGGCTAATATGTATCAAAAAGACCTGAATTAAGATTACCTTTTAAATGAATATGAGCATTACATGGCTCTTAATAAAAATTGTGAGACTTTCCCTGCACTGTAAAGAAAAATAATTTTGAACAATTTGAAATCTGTATTTCAGAATGCTAAAATTGCACTCAGAGTGTTCATGTGCATGATGGTGACTGACTGTACAAGAGAATGTTCTTTTTCAAAACTGAACTTATAAAAAATCTGTTTCACAGCACAATGGGGCAACATTGTTTGAACTGGCTTTCACTCCTCTGCATGGAAAACGACATCTTATTTTTGAAAACCATTGACTTTAAGCCAATAATAAAGCAATTCTCTGAAAATCAATGCCATAAATACTTGTCATAAGAAGTTTGCATTAATTTCATACTGTGTTGCTTACTGAGTGTTATTGTATTTTTCAAGCCTTGTGTATTGTTCAAATGTTTATCATGTTGATTACTTGCTGCTGTACAGCATGTTTTTAATGTTTAAACACCAGTTTTGTTGAAGTGCTAATAAAATAAATACATGTTTAATATTCTCAACCAAATTATTTCTTATTCCTATTGACACAGGATCAATTATGGTAATCGACTGTGAACTTTTATGAAATTGTGAAGTGACACCAAAATGGCAAGAATAACAAAAACAAGATGTAAAATACAAACATTGCTTTAGTCTAACAACTTTTATTGGTGTTGTTTTACAATTCAAAACAATCTCTTAGGTTGCCACAGAACTGTTGCTGACAGAACAGTGTCCACCACTCATGGGGATGAATCATCAGTGTGTGTGGTTAGCAATATGTAGGTCAGGAAATGGGGTCTAAGTTGCTAGTCGCTGCATGGTTGGTCCGTCACATGTTTGCCATAATCAGGTGGTGTAGACTGCGCTAACTGTCAAAGTGCGGTTTGGTCCATTTGGCTGACATGTAGATTATGTTAGCAGTCAGCTCGGTGGTTGATCCAGTAAGGTTGCTACACTGGAGGTTGCTGTCATGTCAATCTGGACTGGTTGCTGAAAGTCACTGCATCGGGTTGGTGCATATCTTGTGAAGATAGACTTTCCTGCCCTAAAAAGGGCAGTTGTAGTGAATAGAGGAAGAAGACCTGTATGTTGTCCTGAAAAGGACAGTTGCAATAAAAGTGTTAGGAAGCATCAGTAGGTGTGGTAGTAGTTGGAATGTCAGGTCGCATGGTATCAATAGGAGTGGTCATCAGGCAGTGTCAGGTGCCTGGACTGGTATCGTGCCCTTCCTTTGGCCTTGACTTGTTTGACTTAGACTGCTCCTTTTATACACTCTTGTGTATGTTGTGAGCATTGTTTTTGTTTTGCTGCATAAAAACCAGAGTTTTTGAGGTGAGTAGCCTGGGGCTACGATACTATGAACGGTTGTCATAGGGGTTCCAGCACACTGGTTTTTCCAGGAGCCCATAATGCTTATAAGGTGGCCCTGTATATATATATATATATATATATATATATATATATATATAGAGAGAGAGAGAGAGAGAGGCATAGGGGAGTAATGGCATATGGCTCAGATTGTGGAATTGAAGAGCCAAGTTTCAATTCCATTCAAGTTCATTATATTCATTTACATGCTAGTACTCTTGGAAAAAGTATGAATTTATTTTTTCTCCATTCAGCTATGGAGAAATAACAGGATGGACTGGCTTCTATAGCCTTGGATGGTAACCAGACTAGGAGAAGGACAACTCTGAATTCAAATCTGTAGCTGGAGTCCCTATGACAGTCTGATGTAAGGTTCAATTTTTTTCTGACAACCAATGCCAAGCTGTATTATCCTCTGCCTTTCCCTCAGTGGCATGGTGATGGGAGACGTACTGCATGAACTGCCAATCACTCATAAAAACACTGTCCAGGCCTGAATTCTCAAGAGGGCATAACCAAGGCCTCCTATATTACCAAGGTCTAAGCGATGAAATGTGACGTCACGGTAGTAGAGTCATGAATCAGAGTAGCAGCCGTGTACATGACAATGTTGATAATCAGAAAGTCGTTTTTTTAATAAAGATTTTAAAACTTTTTAAAATGTAACAAGAAAAAAAAGAAAGACACATGTTTTGATTTAAGCTGGTTTTATTAATTTTAATTAAAATTAAGAAAAACAATAATTAATAAGAAAATATAAACATTATTGTTGACTACTGACTGTCAGTCGTGTTTGTAAATAAACACAGTTTTAAAGACAAAACTTTTCGTTTATTCGTCTAAATTCTAAAAATTTAATAAACACTGCTTAAATTTTCATATTTTTAATTTAATTATGAAAAAATCACAATCACTTTTGTTTTAATTGCAAGAATTTTAAAATCAGAATCACTCAAATATAGCAATCAAGCAACCATTAGAATTTAGGAACAAACAAAAAGCAACAATAAATAAGCAAATTAATTAAAAATATTAAAAAATGCAACAATTTAAATTCAAGCAAATTAATTCAAACTAAATAAGTTTAAGTTACTGTTTTTTAAAAATCAAACTTATAAAAGTTTTTTTATGTCTCGAAAATTCAGTTGAATGTTTGAAGTTTTCTTTTTTTACTTAACTTCTTACAAGTAATATTATCATTTTCCTTGCTACAAACATTATTTAATAATGCATTAGAAAAGCTCCAGATAATCATTTTTTCAATGCTGTGACCTTCGCCACATGAGTCAACATGAAAAAGAAGTTCATCATTAGCCAAAACATCCAATGTTATGTACATAGACAATTTTCTTTGATTCATTGAATGAAGAAAAGGATTCTTTACAAGTTTATTAATAACAATATAATTGTATAGTACTAAATTTGTTGTTACATCATTGGGATATAACAGAGAACCTCTATTAATTCCTTGAAAATAACTGTTTATCAGGTCTCTTCCTGATACTAAACTTTTACAACTATAACATTTCCATTTTTTAAAAAACGGCATAACAGCAATAAATAATTATGAATCGAACCAATTAATGATAGGATAGCTAAATCTGAAATAGATTTTTTAAAAAGTCTTGAGAACTTATCCAATAGATTTATTAATAATATCAACAAATGTCTTTAGGGAAATTCTGCTAAAAAACAGCGGAGTTTGAATTTTAAATTAATATTTTGAAATATTTTGAATCCATTGTTAATCCTACTGGATGAAATAAAAAGATAAATTTTTACCTTTCAAAAAAGATACACTTGAAAAATTCTAGGATATTTGGTAATTCAATTACATTTTTAAAATATTTTAATAGTAAAAAATGAAAAAAAAGTAAAAATTAATGTTTCTATTTCATTTATGATGTTAAACTGTTTATAAAAAAATCATTTTTTTGCAAAATTCTTTTTTGGTTAATGTTTTACTTACTAATTAATTTTTTAAGGACTAAAAAACCCTAAACCAACTATAAAAGAATTATTCTTCAGTTAAAATTCTAATTTTTTATTTCCAATTTTTATTTCCAATTTTTTTCTATGGATTAATATCGATAATTAACTTCAAATTATCAAAAATAGGAAAAAATGTTTGAAAAATATTTTTTGAGGGTGTTCATTTTGTGCTAAATATTTTCTAAAAATTAAATATTTTAAAAATTAGGTTTTAAAATTCAAGTGTGGTGTGATTTAGGTCTTTTTATGTTTCAAATAAATTCAAGACTTATTCAGAAATAGGTTTTAAACAAAGTTTAAATCATCATTTTCAACAAGTTTAAATTTTCGGTAATAGTGACTTGACTTTTGTAACAAATAATTTCACGGAGTTTTCAAATAAAAAACCTTAAAAATAAAACAAATTCTTTTAAAATTGATTAAAAAATAAATTTTGTAATTCTTGTTAATACAAGAAAAAGAATAAAAAAATTTAATTCAGGAATATTTTTTCATGTTTAAAAATGATTCATAAAGTTGCAAGTATAGAAAAGTTAAGTAAGTTTTTACTTTCATTTTCTAAGAATTTTTTAAACATTTCATTGAAAAGAAAATATTATTTTCTTAAATAAAATATCAATAAAATATTAATTCAAATATTTTTAGAAAATATAATGTTTAACAACTTTTTTCGGCTTCAGTTTAAGTTTTAAAACATTTAGAAAAAAAAATCTTATGAACGAATAGCCATATTTAAATTTTATATTTTTTTAATTCAGATATTTTTTAAGATAATTTTTATTTCAATTTTATTCAAAGAAATAAAAATAATATCTTATTATATTAATTTAAAAGATATAAACAAAGTGCTTTCTTTCTTGTGCTACGGCAAAACTAACTTTTTAGTAAATTTTGATTTTAGCGACTGTTGAAATAAATGATGATAAAATTTTAACTACTCACTTTACTAAATGGACTTGGGGTAAAATTCTCCCTTTTAATGGCATGTTTCCATTTATCAAATAAATGTTTATTTTTTGGAAATGAAAAACAATGAACTTTCAGTCCATTTTTATAATTCCCTTTGCAATTTGGTTCTGAAAATAAGTCAACGCTAACGGACGCCGTGTAGTAAATAAAACAGAACTCTACTAAGTGTGATGTCAGCAAGGCAATTTTAATCATAGAACAGACCTGGTAATATACCGACGGTCACGGCATAACTCTTCTGGTGCAGATCCATGGCTTCTTGAGACCAACAGATGCCACACACATATATTAGCATAATAAATAGAGTGATGGTTACAGACATGACATGCAGAGGTTTGGTGATGCCCAAAGCCAACTCCTTGATTGTATGCTCCTAAGCTTAAGTAGGAGGACCTATAGGGCCTAGTACTGAAAAATGTGAAAAAGAGAGACATCTTAAGTATGTAAAACAGATAAAACCTGTAATAAATACTTTATTTAAATTAAATATAAACTAAATTTTTATTTCACTTTGATTGAATGCCCTCCTTCTGCATGCTACTGGTTACAGTATTGATATCAATTATGTGTTAATAAGTTCACTTATTGAATGCAACTCTATCACTATATTCTGACAAACTACATAAATTAGTTCTACCAGTTCAGACCTTCACACTTAAACCTGCCATGCCACATACACTGGAACAAATTATCCCCCAATTCTCTTCATATTCCATTGGTAAAAGAGAAGTTCCTTTTGAACATCTTCCTCCCCAAAACTACTACTTCGTGGAACAAGCTCTAGAGAGGATGCTTCCTCAAACACTTCAATCTTGTTCTCTTCAAGTTTAGGGTTAACAATTATCTTTCCTTCATATCGTCATAATCTGCACTTCTTACCTCCCCTTATGTTCATACAACCTCATTCAGTAACCATATACCTTGAGTAGCTCTTAGGTTTTGTATTGGATAAAGAATAGTAAAAAGAAAATGCTAAGTAATAAATGAATTAGAAATGGACAGCCAAAAGATCAGTTTCATTTTAAATTTGACTGATTGAACTGCTTAGTGACTAAAAACAAAACAAAAAACAAGCAAGTAATAACTAAGAACTACTAAATAAAGACTACATGAGATCTCGCCAGACATAAACAGTGGAACCTTAAGAATAATCTACACCTGTAGATCAAATAAAGGTTTTAGTGAGGAAATCCCTGTAGGTTACCTGGATCAACAACAGTTGATAAAGGTCTATAGGGTACAATGGGAGAAGCATTTGTGAACAACAAAGATGGGGACAATAGTCTGCAAATAAGATTTAAAGGAGAGCCTTATACTGTGAGAAGACTTGTAGATGACAATTGGCACATGAGTCAAAATCTGATCAGTATCAACTGAGTTACAATAGAGGAGTATAATGTTGTAAGACCTGAAACCCCTAAAGGTCCTGATGATGTGTTCCAAAGCACTGAACAGATGTATATCATGAAAATAAAAAGGGAAAAAAAGAAATTATTAAAAATAAATTTGATTTGTCTTGTTTTTCCTAAGGTTTTGCTGAAAGGAGGCATGGTACAGTAATTGGATTGCAGCTCAGATTGCAGCTCAGATTGAGGAACTGGAGGGTCAAGTTCAAATTCCAGCCAGGTTTAGTACATTCACTTATACACAAACTAGCAGTATAGCCCGGCATTGCTCGGATGCAATGAAAGCTTTAAAACTAATCCATGGTCCTGGAGCTCAGACTCAGCCAAAAGAATATTTGTGTAAAGTTTGGTGAGAATCGGATAAAAACTGTGGATTTGTATAAAGGACATACAGACAGATAAGCAGACACACACACAAACATCTTGCCTTTTATATATATATATATTATCGATTTTCTGCACTATTGTAAGAACTGCAACCTTGAAACTTCTGAATATCGTTTCTTATGTCTTTGTCTATGAGTGTATCAAATTTGATTAAAATTGGACCACTCCTTCTATAACCTGATTTTTTTGATTATCGATTTTCGATATTTATCGGGGGATACCTCAACACAAAACCTAGCTAAGAACACTCGTAGACGCTTATAGTACAACTGTATAAATTTTCAAGAAAATCGGTTCAGCCGCTTCGGAGTCTATAGGTAACAGATACACACACACAGACACACACACAGACACACACAGAGACAAAGTTCCATTTATAAATAAGTTTAGATACCTTTGGAAATTATATGAATCTATCTTTTCTCCTCTTCCCTTCCACTAGCTATGAGTAAATAGAAAGACAGACTGGCTTTTATAGCCTAGAGTGACAACCAGTCTAGAAGAAAGAAAACTCTAAATACAAAACTGTATGTAGCTCTGATGAAACACATACTATGCTGCTATGGAAAGAATTTCTTCTATTAACTTGATGATCCTGATGACAATCAACTCCTTTTCTTTTTTTTTGCTAAAATAATTTGCTGACTTGATTAACTGAAGAGCCAAGTTATCTGTTATATGTTCCATGTGCATGTTTGTATATGTATAAATCTAAACTTATTTATAAATGGAACTTTGTCTCTGTGTGTGTATCCATTACTTATAGACTCCGAAACGGCTAAACCGATTTTCTTGAAAATTTACACAGTTGTACTATAAGCATCTGCGAGTGTTCTTAGCTAGGTTTTGTGTCGAGGTACCCCCAATAAATATTGATAATCGAAAAAATCGGGTAATAGAAGGAGTGGTCCGATTTTAATCAAATTTGATACACTCGTAGACAAAGACATAAGAAATGATATTCAGAAGTTTCAAGGTTGCAGTTCTTACAATAGTGCAGAAAATCGATAATATATATATAAAAGCTTTCATTACACCCGAGCAACGCTGGGCTATACTGCTAGTGATATATAAGTACGTAGCCAAGTGTTTAAAACATTTGCCTTCTGACCATGAGAGCCAGGTTCAAATCTTACAATGGTCAATTTGTCAGGAAGGTGACTTCTTAATATTTTCAGTTAATCAATCACACTTTGAAAAATACTGAAAGCCATACCATAGATTGACCCAAGCTTTGTGAGTTAAATTGGGTAGACAGAACTGTTTAGAAGCCATCAATGGTTGTGCTAGCACAAAGTCATTGTGACCCAGGGTTTGAGTGTACTAGTCACTAGTAACTAGTGTTGTTCAAACTGCTAATCATGCTAAATTATACACTCTCTCCCACAAACTTAAACTAAAGTCAGCTCGGTATAGTTGCAGCATAATCCACAGGTGGACTTATGTGGGTATTGAACAAATATTGAACAGGTATCTGCAGCAGATATTGGCCAGCCACCATAGCAGATAACTGTTCTCAAAAAATGAGTAGACAGCCATTAAACTAAAATTGTAATATTGTATAAACACATACAGAGTTGCCTTCAGTTAATATGTATGTGTGTGTGTGTGTGTGTGTGTGTGTGTGTGTGTGTGTGTGTGTGTGTGTGTGTGTGCACATACATGTAGTAACATATGTATGCACAAATATACATACAAGGCAGCCTACAGTAACTGTGACCTTGTGTCCCCAGTCTAAATTAATAGGGCTCTTGGAGCTACAGTGATCTCAAGAGGTGCTCCACCAACCACTACCCCACTGCCACATGAGTAAACCTTAAGTGATTAATAGGTAGCTAAGGGGAATAAAGCCTGACCAAAAATCTGTCATCAGGAACAGGCTGAACTTTTGGTGATTTCCTACAATTCTACCTGGAAAAAATTTGGCATGAACTTTCTTATACCACTCATTCAGTTGGAATGAAGACCTACATGTCCACCTTAATCCCTGCTTTTGTACAAGCCCCTCTGTCCACCTGGAGCTACCATACTTGTCAATCACAATGGACAACTGAACAGATACCTCAGATTCTATTTAACTGACTTTTCTTTTAATCATATCACCCCCAAGCAAGGCGGTAATGCCACTGATGTGCAGGGGGCTACATAAGGGTAAAAAGTTTAGGTAGAAGGAGAGTAAAGAGAAAGACGAACCAGTTAGAAAGGAGCAAGAGAAGGATGGGAATACAGGTGTGATGAGAGTTGCAAAGGTAGAGAGAAAGGAAAAGTTATACAAGGTGATGTAGAAAGAACTAGAGTCAAGTGGTTAAGAGATGGGTATTGACATTGCATTTAAATCCTTGGAGGTTGTAACCATCAGGAAAGCAAGAATATGAAAGCGAGTTCCACAGGCGGGAAGTGCAAAAAAAGAAGCTGCTGGAGTAGAATTGTCGTCTGCATTTGGTTGATCTAACTGTGAATGGGTGGGACCCAGTTGCCAGTCTGGTTGCACAAGTAAACACCTGTGGCATTGTGGCAAGGGCACAAGTGAATTAAGTTCGTTGGAGCAGAAACCATGAAAATATTTATAGAACAGACAGAGGGGAGCCACATCCCATTGGTGAGAAAGTAACTGGAGTCGAGCAACCAAGTAGGTACCTATCACATTACTGATTCTCCTTTGGAGCCTGTCAAGAACACTGAGATGAACAGCGGGTGTGCTTGACCATATATGACAGCAGTATTCATCTTAAAAAAAACAAAATATATCAAATAATAATTATATAGATGTGAGGAAATTATTAGCAAAGAAAATCAAATTGACAAATTGAGTTCAAATTTCAGGAGGAGGTGGTTACATTACATTAGAAAAGGCAAGAATCTACTTTCCCTTTGATCTACCCAACTACCAAATGTATTGACAGACAAAGTATCATGTTATAGTGACTGATGAAAAAGAAAGTGCTTGAGTGAAATCTTAGGAAAGCCACTCTCCCATAACTACTGTTCAGACAACAATTGCAGTAAAATGCTGTTATACCCATTATCACCCTTTATGGGGTCAATATATATGATGCATTCAAAAGAATTTCATTATAATGTAATCTCCATTCATCCCTCAATTTGGTGTTTTTAATTAAAATTATGATTTTAATATAAAGGCATTATTCAAAGTCTTACCAAAAAATAGCACCCTGATTAAAAAAGTTACTTTCATTTGTTTAGTAGACCTGAAGCAAACTACCACCACGTTTTTCATTTTTTTTTTTTACTTTTTTCAGCGCAGTCCTATTGATTACCCCCTTAGCTTTATGATTAACAAAAAAAAATTTCAAAAAATTTCAATATTTAAATATTTTCTGTAGGGGGATCAGTTTCTCATACAACATTATAGTAAATCGGGCCTCCATTTTGAAACCAGTCGTCAGTACGACATTACCGCCACCTGTAAATGTGTTCATTATCAAATCTTTTGGACTTTTTTCAGTGTAATATTATCTTTTACACCTTAAACTTTCAGTCAGTTAAGGGCCATACGTGAAACACGCTTAGGTGATCATGTCTCTTTCGAGACATGACTGACTGGGCAGAAGATTATCCTGCAGTAGGTTGCCATTGCTTTCTGCAGTAGATTGGCTGCCAGCCAAGGCTATAGAACCCAATCTGTCCTACTATTTAACCCATAACTGGAAGGAAAAGATGGATTACCTTTTCCAAGTGTATTTGTGCGTACGTGAATGCAATGGATTCAACTAGAATTCGAATTCGCTTCCCCGATTTCTCGTTCCGAGCCGATATTTACTGCACCACAACGCACATAAAAATTTGCAAAAATTTAAATATTTAAACGATTTGGGTGGGGGAGAGGTTCTCATTCATACAATCTTAATAGTGGATTGAAAATGGAGGATCAATTTACTATAATGCTGTATGAGAAACTGACACGCCCTCACACACACACAACAAATTTGTTTAAATATTGTAAACTTTCAAATTTTTTTTTGATAATCGGAAAGTTTAAGTAATAATCGATAGAACTCCGCTGAAAAAAATAAAAGGTAAATTTTGGTTTTAGGTCCCAAAGTCTTTATCCCTTCAAAATTTTAAAAAATAGCCTTATTTCTGTGCAAATTTATATACCGAACTCCAATCAACAATTACATATTGAAGAAACCTACCTTTTTTATGTTAACGACCAGAAAAAAATCGAACTTCTTCTCGCTCTTTTTGTCACTCACAACCATCTAAATCAGAAGACATTCTCTGCAGAATCACTTTATGCGTAGGAAGTTAATTTCAGCCTATTTACTTTCTTTAATGAAAAGTCTATCAAGAAATTACTACGCGATTTTTTTTCTGTACTCAATTTCAGCAGAAAGTTGCGTGTATTTGCGTGTTTCCCCCACCCTTTTTTTGTTGGTAATTGATTTAAGAAAGTTGCGTGTACTTAATTTGAGAAGAAAGTTAACTTTCAAATATATGAAAATAAGTGATAATTGTAGTTTTACTTAATTTTTTCAGACGAAAGTTAACTTTCAAATATATGAGAAAATAGAATTTTTTTTAAGAAAGTTAACTTTAAAATGTATGAAAATAAGTGATAAGTGTAGTTTTTTATCCTTCAAGTACATTGCGTGTATTTGCGTGTTTTTTTTTTCCTTTTTTTTTTTTTAATTTCAGAAGAAAGTTAACTTTCAAATATATGAAAATAAGTGATAAGTGTGTAGTTTAATTAACCTTCAAATATATTGCGTGTATTTTTTTCCTTTTTTTTTTTGGTATTTAATTTCAGAAGAAAATTAACTTTCAAATATATGAAAATAAGTGATAAGTGTAGTTTTAGTTAACCTTCAAAGATATGAAAATATATTTGCGTGTTTTTTTCTTTTTTGTTGGTAATTGATTTAAGAAAGTTGTGTGTGTATACTTAATTTCAGAAGAAAGTTAACTTTCAAATATATAAAAATAAGTGATAATTGTACTTTTACTTAATTTTTCAGACGAAAGTTAACTTTTAAATATATGAAAATGTACATTATTTTAAGAAAGTTAACTTTAAGATCAAGTAAAACTACACTTATCACTTATTTTCATGAAAGTTAACTTTCTTTTGAAATTAAGTACCAAAAAAAAAGGAAAAAAAACACGCAAATACACGCAACTTTCTGAAAGCTACTGCATTTTTTTAAGTTTGTCAATGTCATTTTTTCCATTTTTTAACTTTTAACTTCCTTTACAATTGATGTATTGTAATTATTGTTTTATTTTCAATGTTATCAGCCCTTTCTCTGGTTAAGAATTAGCTTGTAATGGTGGGCTAACTGCTTGTAGTAACCGGTAAAGTTTTATCTCCCCTTTGACCAAAACAAAAATAGCAATAAATATGAATTAAATATTCACAAGCATAGAAACAGTGAAGTGATTTGACGAGACACACACAAAATATCATTAGGCAAAAAAATTCAATCTTTCTCTTTTTGATCCTTGAAGTTACAAAAACAGAATGCCCAATTTCAAGCTCTTAACAACCAGATAGATAAGTACCAAATTTATATTGTTTTTTATACCCAGTCTTTAGTAAATACAAACCTTGTATTAATAATTTCAAATATAAAATATATATATTCATAAATTTTTCTACAAAGACTTTTATGTTTTATTTAAACTTTTCATATATTTATGCTGTTATGCTGTTGTGTGTTTCATTAAATTTAAATTAGGTCTATGCTATATATATTCATACAACATATTAATAAGAAAACAAATAAAAGTAACAAAACAAGAAATGGAGATAAGCTGTAATTAGAATAAGTGAACAAGTTTGTATTTCCCATACTCTGCAAGGTTTGATCATTTGCTTGTTCTGGGGTATCATATATGAGTTTTGGGAGATTGAGAGCTTGTTTGGGATATAATACAAGGTAATAATAAAGATAGATATGTGGAGAAAATCAACATGAATATGTAGACTCATGGAAGAAATATTCTACAAATTATCATATTGTAAGAGTTAAGAGTTAGTCACTACTGCTTCTGTGGGTTTTATCACTGGATGTAGACATTGCTGTTGATGGAAAAGCCATGGTGTTGCTGCTGATAGCTTGAGCAGTCATATAGTCTACTGCTTACCTGCTGTTGAGTCTATCACTAAAACCAAATGGGTTGGCTCTGCCTTCATGGAAGAAAGTGGCATTGGCTTTATCGGGATCAATGGGTACTATCCCCAAACCCCTTGAGAGGGGTGGACAAACTTGATTAGAGGCTCTGGACAATGCTTTGTGACCTTTGCTATCTTATCAACATTTACTTTTTTTGACTTACATTAATATATATTACAAATTAAA
Source organism: Ascarosepion bandense (assembly GCA_037127315.1). Taxonomy (NCBI): domain Eukaryota; kingdom Metazoa; phylum Mollusca; class Cephalopoda; order Sepiida; family Sepiidae; genus Ascarosepion; species Ascarosepion bandense. The sequence continues at coordinate 321,377 of JBBBDQ010028584.1, read as the reverse complement.
CACAACTGACTATTAAAAAAATGAAAAGTTTTCAGGGATTTTGATGTCATTCTGCAGTGGGCCAAAACTGTGAATTTGTTTTACTCTCAAAAAAATACTTTATTAAATTTTCATCTATAATGTGAGAATGTGTTAAAATTATTCTGCTTTTTAACAAGAAAAACCTCGAGCTGATGTAAAAAGTTGCTAGAAAACATTACTGATTTATTTAAGATGGAATAATCTATTATGACATGTCTCTAATTTGCATTTAGATACATTGCACTTATTTTCAATTTTTCTAGTTGAATTATTCACCTATATTGAATATGATCCATTATTGTACGTGATTAGATTACAATAAAATTTGTATTTTATGTGAATACTACCTTGAAAATTGAGATGCAGTTGGGAGGGAGCCTATGGAATGTTATGGCTATTACTGCTGGGTTGGTTCTTTTGCCTAAACATCCAAAACTTGTTGAATGGCTTTCGCCACTGAAATAAATAGGTAAAGAGAAAAGGAAAGATACAGAGACACTAGAGGCACAGTTTGGACACTGATTTTATTTTTTTGGTTTCAATGACCTCTTGTTGGGGAAATTCCTTCCCAAACAGTTTGGCACGTCTTTACCATCCAAAATCCAACAGTGAAAAGAGATAGAGTTTATTTTTGGCACCAGGAGGCCTCTCTTTTGAGCATGCGTCAATTGTCTTTCCTGTCAGAGGACTCCTGGGAGATTTTTATGTTTATTTTATTTTGTACTTTTATTTTATTTTGTATTTTTATTTTATTTTGTAGTTTTTATTTTATTTTGTATTTTTATTTAATCCCTACAAGCCATAGCATAGATTGGGGGAGTATCAGACTGGATGGGGGCATAAAACCCTTGCACCAGCCCTGGGCTTTATAGTCAGTTAGTGGCTCAGAAACTGCTGTGAAAATCTGTGGACCTTTCTCTGATTGGCCAGAAAAAATGTTTTATATATCGAGCGTTGTGGTGCAATGGATATCAGCTTGGAACAAGAAATTGGAGAGCTGAGATTTAATTCCATTTGAATTTGCTGCCTTCCCTTACATGCAAACACCCTTCGGAAAGGTATTAATCCATCACTTCTCCCTCCAGCTATGGGTTAAATAGCAGGACAGATTGGGTTCTATAGCCTTGGTTGGCAACCATTCTACTGCAGAAAGTAATGACAACCTCCTGTGGAAAAATCTTCTGTGCAGTCAGTCATGTCTTTTTTGAGACATGATCTCCCAAGCATGTATGACATATGGCACTTAACTGACTGATATTTCAGAATTGGCAGTGAAATTAAAGTCTGTTTTTGTTATATGATGTCAAAGTGAACACATCTGTCTGAGTTAAAGAATAAAACTTCTAACAGGATATAACAAGCTTCTATGATGAAAACTTAAGGTGTATTTATTTACTAAGCTCAGATCTGATGAAACAATCAAAGTTCAGAACAAGGCTAAAAAGTGATGAGGTATTTGTAGTGGACGTGATTATTATTTCAGCTATTCTCTTATAAATGTCAAGTGTTTCAATTAAACAACAGATACCATGTGTTTTACCTCATTTTTTTTTTCAAATTTAATGGTATTTAAACTTTCAAAAGTTGCAAAAGAAAAATGCTATGCTTTATTAACAAGAAATGTCTTTTTAAAAGTAGATTTCAGGATAAAAGAAAAGGTTGCAAGCATGTTCTAGATAACTTAATCCATCACATTTCAATTTGTGCAATGGCGAAAAGTAAAAAGAATTCGATAAATAAAGAAATGCAAAAGATTCTTAGTACCCACAATAACAAATTAGCATTTTTATCACAGAGTACATAATTTGGCATGAAATATTTTGAAAAAAAAAAGATATTTAAAATGTATGAAAATGTTAACAGTTCAAATATGAGAAGAGTTCTCTCCCTTCGACAATAAAATCTTGGTAGAATGTGTGAAATATAGTATAGTTTGTTTAGTTCTTGGCGTTAAAACAGTTCAAAGAATGAATAATTTTATTTCAATATGTGAATAAAATGTTCCTTTGATTGAAATGTTTGGTGATTGAAAATTATTTAGTTGAGTAGCATACGAAGTTAATTTCACACATTCATAAGAATCACTCTCAACAATCTACTCAGGATAAAATGACTCAACAACTGAGGATATTGAAGAAGCGGTTAGTGAAACCATCATGCCGCAGAAGCTTCCACCAGAGATGAGAGCTTTCCTTTCCTCAGCTGAGTCATCATCCTGACTCGTAAAATTCCTGCTAATAAAATCAACTTCAGCATAAGATGAGAAATGTATTCCTCATCAATAGTTTGTTAAACGAATAATACGTTAACCATCACTTTTAAGTTAGTTGATACTGACTTGACGATGAATTGTAATAATCCCTGTGGCTTGTTTATCAAGTGAGGGTTGGCGTTGGTGAACCCAAAACAACAATTAGCAGACGCCATCAAATGCCGCAAAAGAAGAAACTTGCGCATGCGCACACGTGGCCTTATGTTACGCGCCATACTTTTTGGTGCTGTGTTCAGTTTTTCGGGCGATTTTTTAGTCCTAAGACGAAACATTTTTTTTCAGGGATTTAAAAAAAAAATATTGGAAAAGATAATAATGGCAGATCCACGAATTAAGCAAATCCGGATCAAAACTGGAGTTGTTAAACGGTAAGTAAATGTAAACGAGAAAGAAGTACCCGGCTTTTCAAAGCAAGGAAGGCGTGAAAAAGAAGAAATGACAAGCACAAATCAAATGTTTCGATTAAACAACGGATACCATGTGTTTTAACTCGTTTTCTTAAAATTTATTTAAATTTTTAAAATTACTAGAGAAAAATGCTATGCTTTATTAACAAGAGTTGTCTTGTTAAAAGTAGATTTCAGTATAAAAGAAAAAATGAATTTATTTTTTATAGAATTTTTTAAAATTTATTTTAGAGACCCTAAAATTAAAAATAATTTTTGTTTTTCCTGCTGTCTTTAATAGATTTAATACTTTTTAATAAAACGAATGAATGACTACTTTTTTGTACGAGGCATGGCCAAACAGGATTTTCTTGGTGAGGTTAAGAATTTTTCAGTATTCCCTTTGTTGACTCAACCTTGATTTCTTAACATTTTTTTAAAATCTCAGCAAAAAAGCTTTTAAAATTAAAAAAATAAAATTATATCCTCTTTTTGTTTATTTTAAGCGTAAAAAATAAAAAAATAGTATCAGTTTGAAAAATAAACATTCCGCTCATTTTTAAAACTATTTTTAAAAAGTTAAATGCAATTAATTAATAAAATAATTTTTTTAATTGTTGCTTTTTGATTTTTGAATAAACTCAACAAATTTTTTTCCTTAAATATTTTAAAACATTTCCTTATTCAATATTTTTATTCAACAACAAAGTTGACCTTTTTTTTCTTTTTATTTCGACAACCTAATGATTGTTGTCTAATTTGATTGGCTTTTTTGTTTTAATTAAAAATTCTATTATTGACAGTACAATACATTATTTTCGATTCCTTGTCACATTCCATTATTCTTAGATTCATAATTTATTTTATTTATACAATTATTAATTTTTGTTGAAGGTTCGACTTCTGAAATATTTCTATTAGTTGCATAATGAAATAGATTTTTTTTTGTTTGTATTGACTTGTACGTTTTTAAGAGATATAGGTAATTACTGCTTTATTATCCTCTCCAAGATCAGTTCGAAATTAATTTAAATGTTAAACTTTTTTTTTAATTGTAAGTTGAACTTTAAAAAAATAATAGTACACTGTGCAGTCTGTCCAAGAACACAATCATAAACCAAACCGTTCGATTTCAAGAATTTTTAGTTTCATTGTTGCAAAGTGAATCTTTAAAAAAAATAACTTGTGATAGTTTTTACCCGTGGTTAATGTAGAGTCGACCTGAAGTTTTTTTGGTGATAGAAAAACAAAAAAGTTAAATTTCTTTTTTTAATTTGTCATTCATTGTATATATATATTTTTAATAGCTAGTAGTAAGTTATTTTTTACAGTGAAAATAAAATAAAATGTTATCTAGCATGTTCATTTTATTTTTTTTTCTAATATAAAATATTTTATTTTTTATTTTTTTCTTAAAATGGTAATGAACAAGTTATAAAAATTCAACTTCATAATGGTAAATTTAAAAATAAACTCTAATTTGTTGACTGAGTTGACTTGTAGAGAAGGTTTTGTAACGAAATATGATCCTTTCCTTTTACTTTACTTTTACTTTCTTACACAATTTGTTTCTTTCATCAAAAGAAAAAACTCAGGTACTCCACTCGCTCTCTCTACTCAATTTAATGTAGATACCTAAAAAAACGAAACAGTAATGATTTTTATCTTTCAATCACTTGTCAAGCACTGATAGTGATAAAAACATAATTTAAGAAAACGACGTGTGAACGCTATATAATTTTTTAAATACTCTGTAATAATCTTACAAATGTTGCAAATATTCTCCGTAATCTAAATTTAGGAATGTTGACTTTAAATGTATAATGATCGATCTTATTTTCTGATAATATCGTGTATAGCCACCCATGCTTTCAAAATAGGCACGTTTTATATACACATGAAAAATCATTTTAAAATTCTTTGCGCGTGATGATTTATCATTATTAGGCTTTTCAATTTTCGCTTAGTAAATATAGTCATCACTTAACAACTTAACACAGTTTTGAATTTTTTAAAAAATTTTAAAACTATAAATTATAATTTAAAATTTAAAACAAAAATGAAAGTAATTCTTCCAAAAGTTCATTATTCATCACAAAAATATTTCTTCGTCAGACAGTCATGTCCTTAATATATATTATTTATAAAAGCTAAATATCATAGTTGTATTGCAATTTTTATTCTATTATTCAGTGGAAATTTTCAAGAAAGTGGCAACTGTTTGGGGAGGAAAACTTGATTATTTTATTCTCCGAGGAGTCCTGCATTGAACTAAAAAAGCATAGTTTGCAGACAGAATTAATTTCTAGAAATTTCAACTAGGTACGTCCACATTTTCACTAAAAAAATAGCAGCTTAGCATGATGAAAAAAAGGCTCAAAACTTAAAAACAAAGTTTTAGCATTTAAGTGTATATGCTCTTATTAAGAGGAAAGACCATATTATTTTAAAATATTTTTGAATTTTTTCTAGTATGTTTGAAAATTTTGATAAAAATCTCGTTTTTTTTGTGTTAGTGTGAGACCAGAGCTGACTATGGGAATGTTTAGAGAACCTTTGTTTTTGGTGGAAAACATTTATTTAGATAATGCATTTCTATAATTTCCATTTATTTAAAAAAAAAAAAAAAAACAATTAATCAAAAAGCAAAATAACAATATAATTCTAATAAAAAATCTTGTTAGTTTCCTGAATCTAGAATAAATTGAAAACTTTTTAATCACAAGAAGTCTTTTTTTTTTTTTTTCAATTTCCTTAGCACCATGAATAAATTTCCGTTAATTGAATGTTAAGCCATTCGTTATGTATACCATAGAGAATTGACAAATGTTTTTAAACTCCTTGTTTAAACTAAAAAGTATTCTAACAACTAATTGATTTTTTAAGAAATTGAGGGTTAGTGTGAGTTACACATACACACTAGCTCTAAGTGTGTTTGAAGTCTTTCATAATTTACTCGTGTCCTGAAAGAACACGACACAGAACTGCTATACAGCATTTTGGTATTCTCTACATTACAAGTACTCAATTTTGTTTGTAACTTAGCTTTGATTTATTCAAACTCTTGTTCATATCTTTTGTTGTTATGTGTTATCATTGACATTTTGGCCAAGTACCCAATGTGCCTGTAGAGTGCCGCGGCTCGGTAAAGGGATGTGCATTGTGGTACAGTGGATATCAGCTCGGAACGAGAAGTCGGGGAGCTGAGATCAAATTCCAGTTGAATTCATTGCATTCACTTACGCGCAAATACCCTTGGGAAAGGTATTAATCCATCTCTTCCTTCCAGTTATGGATTAAATAACAGGACAGATCAGATTCTCTAACCTTGGCTGGCAACCAGTCTACCGCAGAAAGCAATGGCAACCTACTGCGGGATAATCTTCTGCCCAGTCAGTCATGTCTCTTTCGAGACATGATCGCCCAAGCGTGTTTCACATATGGCACTTAACTGACTGATCCAATGTGCAAATACCCTTGAGAAAGGTCTTAGTCTCTCTCTCTCCAGCTAGACAGCAGAACAAACTGGGTTCTGTAGCATTGGTTGGCAACCTACCGCAGGAAAATTTTCTGCTGTGTCAATTATGTCAGTCTCGAGACATGATTGCCCAAGTGTGTGTCATGAATGGCACTTAATGACTGACCCTCTGGCCATCTTCAGATGTCCATTATCTGGATTATTTTGGTTGATATGACATGCACATAAGATAACAGATCACATGGAATAATAATTTACCATCCTCATTTATTATTCACTGATTTTTTTTTATATTTTGCTTTCATCAAAGGATTCCTAAAGGTTAAATAATAATTTTTTTAAAAAATGTCTTTTTACTTTTATACATACATATATATATATATAAGAAAGTGAAAGAACAGGTAGATTAAGACCTACTGTTCAAGCATTACTTTTATAAAGAGTACTTGATACAAAGTAGAGCTTAATATTTAATTTTTTTTTATTACAATGATTTATAAAAGCATTATATCACTATACAAAAATTTTCATGTTTCAGAACAATAGTTCTTCAGGTGATAGTTTAGAATAAATTGTGAAAGAGATTTATTTAGAAAATATAAGATGAATTCATGGTTATTTAGAAACTGAAGGGGTAGTAGTAGTAGTAGTAGTAGTAGTAGTAGAAGGGGTAGGTATTGAAATATGCTTATAGGAAGGAGTGCCAATATTTGTTCAATCAAAAACGAGAATTAGGTAACCATGGAGTTGAAGATTGAGTCACAAAAGGAAGCAGAATTGCCTGGTGTCATGGCATGTCACTTTCTGATAAGCATCCATGTGATAAAATTTTATTTCTTATTTATTCTTACTGAAGCAAAGTATTCAGATTTTACTACCTAATCTAGAGATTGAACACAAGATCACTTAGGGACATCAACACTTGATAAAACCAATGCCTATATCCACCAACACACTATCCAGTGTTATTGGCAGTGTTTTTTGCTTTTAAGTCATATGGTTTTGATATTTTGGGTTATTGTAGCACTCGTGATTTTGTCATGTGTAGGTATAATTCATAATAGATGTCCTTTGACTATTTTTTTTAAATGAAACTTATAGTACTCACTTCTATACATTTTTATTTTTATACACTTCTAATACCATAAAATCTTCCAGATGCTTCAAATCTGTAGCTGTTGCTAAATATTAACTTGTGAGCATTCTACCATCTTCTGGTTTTCAGACATAATCTCTGTTTACTTTTCACTTGTGCTCTAAAACATAAGACTTGTTAAGGATTAATAAACCTATTAGAAGTTAATTCAGTTATAGTCTGCAATGTGTTCCAAATCTTCAGTCTGGCTTTGTATTATTTGGTTCATCATTATGTAATCATATTAATCGTTGCATTCACTTACGCACAAATACCCTTGGGAAAGGTATTAATCCGTCTCTTCCTTCCAGTTATGGGTTAAATAACAGGACAGATTGGGTTCTATAGCCTTGGCTGGCAACCTCCTGTGGGATAATCTTCTGCCCAGTCAGTCATGTCTCTTTTGGGATATGATTGCTCAAAGTGTGTATCATGTATGGCACTTAACTGACTGAATCATTTTAACTGGTTTAGTGTCTTGATCCCCTAATAACAGATGAAATAACAAATTAAAAGTACTACCCCAAAAAATTGCTTACTAAGCTTAGCTCCATCTGATACAACCTCATTTTAGTGGAGCACACAGTAAGACCTTGTTGCAGTGTTGATTTTTAAATGCAAGATATCCCATATCAGTAGGTTTTATATTTATATTTTTAGGTCTTATAACCTACAAATATTTTATTACAGTACTTTCGTTATTTCATTGTATTTATATAAATAATTTTATTTTAAATCTGTTACTATGATCTCACATCATCTTAAATTTGGAACAAGTGTGCTTGTTGGCAAAATCTGTTCTGCATTAGTTAGCACTCTTAATGATCTTAAACTATTGCTTCTTGCATCTGTTTGCACGTCTATTTTGTGGTAAATAGAAAAAATGGTTAGAATGTTTGCTTTCTGACCCAGTTCTAATCTCAGCATGGTTGAAGATGACTTCTTGATGTTATCAGTCTGAGGGAGGTGATTTCAGCATTTGGCACATTTTGGCAAGCACTTGAAATCTATACCACAGGTTGATCCAGGTCTTGTTAGCGAAATTGAGTAATTTGGGAGCTGTCGATGGTTGTGCTGGCCTTGTTCAGACTGTTGATCACACACACTATGATGCAGTTCCGCTCTGCCTTGTCTTGAAATCAGAATGCAACATTCACTTGTTCAAACTTACTTTTATGTGTCAACTTCAATTCTTAGTTTGTGATCTTTTTGCTATATCACTATTAATTTGCCTTGCATATATTTTTTTTTGCCCTGTTCGTTTTCTTGTTATTGCTTATGGCAAACTTATTTAATTCTGTTTGTTGGACAATTGTTATTTTGCATTTGACCATAGCTCCCACTTCATAAGACTTGAGGAAACCTTTTTACTTTTAAAGAAAATGGTATGTACATAAGAGGAAATTATTGTTGATGTAATTGGCTATAAAACAAGGGTAAATCTCTCTCCCAGAAACTAATCTCTTGGCACAGTTGCAGTATAAACTACAGGTGTACTCTGTGGGTGTTGGACAAACATGAAAATGCTTGAGCAGATGTCCACAACAGGGATTGGCTAGCTGCTATGGTAAATGGGCATCCTTGGATAATGGCCATCCATTTATTTTAATTTTATATAACAAAATGACCATGATGAATATGTGCTTTGCATAATACAATGAATAGGTAAGGTTGCGCACATTGATATAGTTCTTTATTGTAATGAATAACCATATCTCCGGAAAAAAAAAATGAAAAGCTAAACCAGGCAAAGTAAAATCATCTAAACCTCTTAACATTTCCTTTACTAACATCCGAGGTATTCGGACCAACTTTTGTAGCGTTGAATCTTTCCTCGGCCAAAAATCCCCTGACATCCTAGCACTTTGTGAGACTAATCTCAACCCCTCAATTCCCTCATCTGACTTGTTAATCTCTGGCTACCTTCACCTTAAGGAAGGACTCAACTGTCCATATGCATGGGCTGGGGGCTTACATCAGTAAACACCTCCCTCTAGCTAGAGTGACATCTCTTGAATCTCCTGACTATCTATATAATGTCTTCGGCTGTCACTTCTCAAATCGGTTAGTTATCTTTTCTTTCTGTGTTGTTCCCCCCTCCTCTCTTAACTGCTCCCTGCTAGACAGTATCTCTGACAATATAAATAGGGCTACTTCCTCCTTGTTTGCTGAGAGAATGAAACAGCACATAGCTGACAAGTTCGGCTATAAGGTCTATTGGCGGCTGTGCAAACATGTGCTGAACAACAGCAAATCCTCCATCCCTCCCTTAATCAATGAATTCTAGATCCTCACGGCATCTGTGGACAAGGTGGAGTGATTTACTCGCAGATTCTCATCAGACTCCACATTTGACTCATCTGGAGAACCTGCACCCAACTTCTCTCTTAGAACTGGGGCTCAACTGAAAGATGTTTACATTACCCCATCTGGTATCTAAGGTAATATCAAAACTTGACCCCTATAAGGTGAGCGGAGGTGATGGAATCCCGGTCATTGTCTTTAAGAAATGCGCTCCTGAACTCTCCTCTGTCTTCTCTAAACTCTATAATTACTGCCATTCTGCTTCCTGTTTTCCTGCCTGCTGGAAGTCCTCTTCTGTGGTTCCCATATTTAAGAACTCAGGGGAACCCTCTGACCCATCCAATTATCGCCCTATCAGCCTCCTATCAATTTTCGGAAAAGTGTCCGAGGCTATGATCAGTGCTTGGATAGTTCAATATCTTACTGCCCATAAACTGTTCTCAGATGGACAGTATGGATTCCACTTTGCCAGATCTACTGCTGATATGCTATTGACCATCACAGAGTAAATATACCAGACCCTCAATAAGTCCGGCGAGGCTCGTGTTGTTGCCCTGGATATCTCCAAGGCTTTTGATAGGGTTTGGCACTCTGGCCTCCTGCGCAAGCTTCGGGGGCTTTGGTATCAATGGATGCTTTGCTTGATCTGATCCAATCTTTCCTATCTAACCACATGATGAATGTAGTCTTGAATGGGCATGCCTCCACATCCTATCGCATGAATGCTGGTGTTCCCAAGGGCTCTATCCTAGGCCAAATGCTCTTTCTAATCTTCATAAATGATCTCCCAGATGTGATCAAATCTGAAGTAGGCATCTATGCAAATGACACCACCATCTACTCCCGCATCAGTAAGACATCTGGCAAGGCGGACAAACATAACCTCGCTGCTGATCTCGAGAAGGACCTCCACTCAGCGGTAGATTGGGGTAAGAAATGGCTCGTAAATTTCAATGCCTCTAAAACAAAACTCCTGTCAACCATCACAGGCAATCTCTCCTGCCACCCATAAGCATGGACCAAGCAAGTCTCCCCAAAAGCAATACACTGCACCTCCTTGGCCTTACCCTTTCTTCCAACCTCAAGTGGAATCATTACATTGAATTAATAGCTAAATCCACTGCTAGGAAGATTGGGTCACTGTGTCAGGCCAGGAAGTTTTTTTCCGCCTGAATCCATCTTGCACATATACAAATCAACCATTCAACCATGCATGGAATACTGTCGTCATATCTGGTCAGGCACCCCTGCTGTTCATTTCAGTGTTCTGAACAGGCTTCAAAGGAGAATCTGTAACATGATTGGTCCCAACCTGTCAGCTCGACTCCAGCCACTTTCTCATTGGCAGGATGTGGCTTCCCTCTGTCTCTTCTACAAATATTTTCATAGGTTATGCTCCAAAGAACTTAAGTCAGTGGTGCCCCTTCCACAAGAATTTACTCAGGCAACCAGACTGGCATTAAGGTCCCACCTTTTTACAGTTAAATCAACCAAATGCAGGCAGCAATTCTACTCCATCAGCTTCTTTTCTCACGCTTCCCAACTGCGGAACTCTCTTCCATATACTTGCTTTCCTGATGGCTATGACCTCCAAGAATTTAAATGCGAAGTCAATTCCCATCTCTTATCCACTTAACTCTAGCCCTTTCCATATCAACTTGTGTATCTTGTTCTTTTCTCTCTACTTTCTGTCTTCACTCCTGTGTTCATATCCTCTTGCCTTTTCTCTTTCTCCTCCTGTAGCTGGTTCGTTTTTGTCTTCATTCTTTTCCTGTCTAAACTTTAACTCTCTTATGTAGCCCCCTGCACATCAGTGGCGGTACTGCCTTGCTTGGGGGTGAAATGATTAAAAAAAAATTATTTACCAAAATAAAGTACAAGTTTTCTGATATATTAATTTCTATAGGTAACTCTAATAAAAACAGATGGCATTATGTAAGGGGTCAAATATTCAAAGTAGCATATAGTAATTTCTATAGGTAACTCTAATAAAAACAGATGGCATTATGTAAGGGGTCAAATATTCAAAGTAGCATATAGTAATTTCTATAGGTAACTCTAATAAAAACAGATGGCATTATGTAAGGGGTCAAATATTCAAAGTAGCATATAGTAATTTCTATAGGTAACTCTAATAAAAACAGATGGCATTATGTAAGGGGTCAAATATTCAAAGTAGCATATAGTAATTTCTATAGGTAAATCTAATAAAAACAGATGGCATTATGTAAGGGGTCAAATATTCAAAGTAGCATATAGTAATTTCTATAGGTAACTCTAATAAAAACAGATGGCATTATGTAAGGGGTCAAATATTCAAAGTAGCATATAGTAATTTCTATAGGTAACTCTAATAAAAACAGATGGCATTATGTAAGGGGTCAAATATTCAAAGTAGCAGTTAATGTATTTAATAAATAAAAACTAGCTTGTTGAAAGATTGGAACATTTTCAAATTTAGTTCTGACTTTTTTTTTTTATGTTGATGTAATTAGCTATAGGATGTGCGTTGTGGCGCAGTGGATATCGGCTCGGAACGAGAAATCAGGGAAACCGAGTTCGAATTCCAGTTGAATTCATTGCATTCACTTACGCGCAGATACCCTTGGGAAAGGTATTAATCCGTCTCTTCCCTCCAGTTATGGGTTAAATAACAGGACAGATTGGGTTCTATAGCCTTGGTCGGCAACCAGTCTACCGCAGAAAGCAATGGCAACCTACTGTGGGATAATCTTCTGCCCAGTCAGTCATGTCTCTTTCGAGACATGATCGCCCAAGCGTGTATCGCGCATGGCACTTAACTGACTGAATTAGCTATAAAACAAAGGTAAATCTCATATTGGGGTGTTTTTCAGACAAAAGAATGTGACAGTAATAATTTACTTCTCATAGCATTTTAGTATAATCTACATTACAAGTACTCAATTTTGTTTGTAAGTTAGCTTTGATTTATTCAAACTTTTGTTCATATCTCTTATTGTTGTGCGTTATTGATATTTTGGCCAACTTGACTGACTGACTCTACATGCAAATGCCCTTGAGAAAGGTGTTATTCCATCACTCTTTCTCTCTCTCTCTCTCTCCAACTATGGATAAATAGCAGAGCTGATTGGGGCCTATAGGCTTGAGTAGCAACTGGCCTAGGAGAACTATTCTGAATTCAAAAACCTTCAACTATAGGGTAAATAGCCTCACTACCAACACACAATTGGTTAAATGTGGTGAATGTGGCTGTACTCCTGATCAGAATGGGGTTCCTCGAAGAAATGAAAAGTCTCAATCTGTTCTAGTGAACTTTTATCTTTGCTACCTTTGTATACACATTGAATTTTAGTGGTATTTTTAAACAACTTTTTTTATACCTGCACATTCTTAGAATATGCAATATGTCTTATTCTATTCAGGTAAACATTTACTTGCAATAGAAAAATAAAGGAATGACTTAAGTTTCTTCATGTGGTTAAAACTGGACTGCTCTCAGTTTTGCCTGCTTTCTGAATGAAAGCATATATGTTTTACAACCATAAAATCCTTAAAATAAATTACATAAATGTAATTTTGTGTATTATATATTTGCTTTCTGCAAGTTAAAAAAATCCAAACTATTAAAAAATTCAAAGTTTTTTGCATTTATTTATCAATTCATACTGGCACATTACAGGGATTTTTGTTTGCTTTGTTTTTGCTTGAGGCTTGATATATGAGATTATTTTGATAAAAATATTTTTTTCATGATTAATCAGAAATTGAGATTAAGCTTCACCTGTAGAAAAATTATAATCTAAATTTGTGTTAATGCCATGAAACATTTCTCATTTGTTCAATATTGAATAATATATTTTAAGTTATTGGGAAAAACAAGCCATTTATTTGTTTTAACATTGTCACTTTTTAATTTGATATGATTTGAACACATGACACTGGTTACAACCATAACTTTATCTTTACACTTGGAGTTTTCCTTAATGTTATCCAGAATATCCAAATTTTAGAAAATTTATAGATTGAATTTTTATGCATTATATCTTTTGTGTGTATGTATGTATGTGTGCATATTTAATTTAAATTTCACCACTAGTACATTTGACTTATTTTTGCCATGTGTCAGATTGTTAATGAGGGTGTTAACAGGAAAGTAAAAAAATTTAGTTCTCTCAGCTCTCTTTTTCTCGTCTATTCAGCCATTCGCCACCTCCAGTCTTCTTCTATGTGCCCCATTCCTTCAGGACATAGGCGATCATGGTTCTCCATGTCTCCCTATCCCTGGTGGCTTTTAGTATGTTTGTTCCTGTTATACCTTGCAACCCCCGTTCCATCATCCACCTGATCAGGCCCTGCAAATATGTTATTTGCTGCTTTCCCCTGTCTCTTTTTCCTTCTATCTGGCCTGTCAGTATCAGGTTCTCCAAGCTCTCTTTCCTCATTGCATGTCCCAGGATCTTCATCTCACTTCCTGATGCTCACTATTAATTTCCTTTTCGTTGCCATTCTTTCTAACACCTCATCGTTGCTTGCATGCTCAGTCCACGATATCTGCAGCATCCTTCTGTAGAACCATATTTCTGCTACTTCAAGTTCTGTCCTCATTTTCGATGATATTGTCCAGCATTCACTGGCGTATTGAAGAACTGACATCACATAGCAATCCAGCACTCTTTTCTTTGTTTCTAGTGAAATTTCCCTGTGTTAGTACTTTACTCAGCTTCTGAAAGGTGTCCTTTGCCATGCCAATTCGCCTTAGGATCTCTGTGTTGCACTTTCCATCTCCTGTTAGAACACTTCCTAGGTATTTAAATTTTTGTACTTGCTTGATTCTGATATCCCCCACCTGTATTTGGCATTTTGGGTTGCACCTTTTGCTGATGACCATGCATTCAGTTTTCTTAAAGTTTATTTGTAGTCCTTTTTTGTCACTCTCCACCGCTACCTTCTGTAGGAGGTCTTGTAGTTTTCTTTCCATGTCTGCAATCAGCACTGTGTCTTCTGCATACCTTATGTTGTTCATGTTGTGGCCTCCAATAACAAATCCTGGCGTGTCATCTAGGTCCTCAAAATATTCTCGCTGTACAAGTTGAACAGATCTGGTGAAAAGACACATCCTTGTCTTACGCTCCTTTCTATCTTTGTAAATCTACTGAAATCGTTATCTGTTCGTATGCAGGCAGTTTGCTGCCAATAGAGATTCTTGATTACTCTGATGTCTTTCCCAAAAGTGTCGAGACTGCTGAGCATCTCCATCAATTCTTTGTGTCATATTTTGTCGAATGCCTTTGCATAATCAGTAAAATATATGTACAAGTCTTTCTTCATTTGTATTGCCCTTTCTGATAGCATCCTAATCATAGATATGGCATTCTTTGTTCCAGTGTCCTTGACGAACCCACACTGTTCCTGTTCTATCTCTGGCCTGATTCTGCTTCTCGCTCAAAAAATTACCAGAAATCTATACAGAAAATAAGTGATCATTACTTTTTTAGTTATTTGGTCAGAACAAATTCATGAAACTTTATTAATCACTCATGATTGTAGTTTTGTAAAGTAAAAATATTAAAGTTAAAATTTATAAAAAAAATAAACCTTTTTAAAAATTTAAAATAAAAAAAAACATTCCTTGAAAATTTTATTTTAGTTAACATTTTTTGTTTTAATTTTAAACTTTTTTTTATATCAGTATTTTTAGATACTAAACAATATTAACATTTAATGTAGAATCTCTATATTAATACCATAGTACCTGTGTGTCACACTCTAGAAAGAGATGAATGCACACACAAAAGATAGAACATAGGAATGTCAGACAACATACACACAAACATACCTGATAAATGAAAGAAAACATTGAACAGGGAATATAAAACGAATAGAGAATTACTATAAAACATATATATATTATAAAAAAAAGAGAGAGACAGAGTATTATTCTACTTATCACGTTTTTGTGCTTTAAATAATAACTTCAAGTCTTTCTTTACTGTCTTCATCTTGATTCTTCTTCAACTAAGAAAAATACTTTTCATCTGTTTATTTTTATTTATTTTATCCAGTCGGTCCATCAGTTCTCACTGTGAACAACAGCAAGTTGTCTTTATATTATAATACAGTAATACCTACCTAGGTACCTACATGTGACACACTTTTGCTGTAATGAATGAAATTAAATGTCTTTTCTAAATGCATTATATTTCCGGAGAAAACCATTGTAACAGAAAAAGAATATGACAACAAAGAGAGGCAGCAAGAGAGTGGCAAAGAAGAGAATGATTACGATACAAGCAATCCGTAAACATAATAGAAAAATGCAAGCAAGGAGGAATAATATGAACAAAAAAGAGATAAGTTTGTTTATGATTGTTATTGCCATATTTTGTTAAAGTTAAGTTCAAATATTTAATGATACAGTAGGGAATTTCTATGGATATTTTATTGTCATAGAATTTGTCATGCACTTATTCAGTCATTAACTGAACAATTAAGATTCATCAGAATGTTAAAATAAGAAAAACGTTAAAACTAGTCAATATAAATCCAATTCATAATTTTTCATTCAGGTTGGTTGGTTATGATGAATAAGCTCTATAACTTATCAGTTGCAGTGTTTTATCTTTCAGCCTTTCTGTTCTATCTATACTGATGACTCAACTTTTTATCTTTATCAACAGATTATGATTTACCACTACAGTTTCTTAGGAAAACTTTCCATTTTAAGTATCTTCTAATTTTTATTAAATTTTTTTTAGGTATTAACAAAAATCACAGTCTTCATTTCAATTATATATTACTTGTAGTTTATATTAAGCTTAGTTAAAAACTTGCTGGTGCCTTTTTTTTTATCTGAAAATACAGTTTAGTTGAAATTTATCAAATCATCTGAAGGAGATGACTCATGCACACACACCTACCTTAGGCATTGCTGGAAAGTTCTCTGCCCAACCTATTTTGTAAAACCAGTATTTCATTGACTTAGCATCAGAATATTGATTTGGGGAGAAGGGACTGGGTTGAGCCAAAATCTTTTCACCTTCATTTATGTTTATACTCGTACCATTAGGTAATGTTAAGAGAATGTTAGCTTATTGTTTTTATAAAAATGTTAAAGTTAGGCTTATATGAACCTTATAATTCAAAATAAGATAAAGTAAAGATTAAAAATGTAAACAAAAAATTCTAAAGAAGCAGGTAGCTTCAGAAGGTTTATGAAATAATGGCTTGTAATAAAGCACTAGGATGAGAATAAATTTTCTAGTCTTTTTCAAAAAAGTTCTCCAAGTGTATCATACAAAAAGATTGATGTTAATGTCTTTGTCATGTTATGATTTTAAAAGAGCATGAAGAAAGTCTTGAAATACTGAAATTGATTTTTATTTTTATCTTCAGGTTAACTAAAGAAAAGACTTCCTATGAGAAGGAAGTTGTCCAAGAAGAAAAAAGAATACAAAAGATGAAAGAGGAAGGAAAAGATGAATATGATATCAAAAAACAGGTACATATTGACTATCTTGGTTGTTTATTCTCTAAACAGAATGTCAAGTGTTGATGTGACAATCAAATCTTGAATTAAATAAGAAAACCCTTTAACATTCAATTAACTGTTACCAATTAGGTAACTTGCTTTAAAAAAAAAATTGTACCCAGCCTATTCATAAAGCAGTGAGAAAAGGAAAATGTATGAATTTTCTCTCTTAACGTGTCATTAAATGAATTTTCTTTTAAGATTTTTATCATAAGACTACAGTAGGGTTGAGGTTTTTCAAGTCTACATAGCATTTTAAGCTATATATAAAAGAGGATACAGAAATGCCAAACTAATTCACCTGGAAACTATAAATATACAATATTTGATTATCAAAATCCTGGCTTATAAATGAGATATTATTGTTAGTAAATGTTTAGTCAAGGAAAGTTTAGACTACAAATAATTCAATCAGTGTCTTTAAGCATGTCATGACATGAATGGAATTTGTGATTTATATATTGGTTAACATGCTAGTCTTAAAAGTTATTGAAACTGAACTTCACTGAGTATGGCAAGTATGCAAGCTTGTACTGAAGTTTGCTAAGTTTATTTGTTGGTAGTTATTGATGTGTTTAAAATTTAATGTGCTATATATTGTACATTAAATTTTAAACACTAATTTCATAAATCTGACTTCTTGTGGTTTTATCAGTTGTTTTTAAATTTATGAAATAAACAAATATAAATAGAAGTTCCAAAGGAAGTCAGATGCAGCTAGAATCATTGCCCAAATATGTATTATATAATTTGCATTTTCCTGGCCTCAATTCACTTTACAAAACTTTCAGCAAATTATTGGCATCATTCAAAATCCATTTATCGGTGGTTTATTTTGAATTCAATCTATTCAAGGGAGCTAACTCACAACGTTTACTATACATGTCCAAAAGTTTTTTCGTTTTTCGTTTTTTTTTTGTTTTTTTTTTCTTCAGTTCATTTTAAGTTTACACCTTTGCTAAATTTTTTTTCTTTTAAGGATGAGTTTCTAGTTGGAAACAAATTAAAATATTAAATCCACACGCACACATTTATGTATGTATAATTATTAGTATTTAAAATCGCTTTTTTCATTTGTGCTCAGAATTTCATAAAAATTTTCTTCTATTCCTAAGCAGCTTTACTTTTTTTCTTTTTGTATCTGTATATAAACCAATCCTTAAAAATTACTGCAAGTTTATCTTTACTGAGGAGAAAATGTGTAATGGCAATAAAAGTAAAGGAGGGTTTACTTGCCTTGAAAATTAGCAAAGTTCTTTCAACATCAACTACTTGTATATATAGATGATATACAGTGACTTAAGCTTTGGGGCAGGTTCAAAATATTGGTAAACATAAGTAAAGTTTTTATAGAATTTTATGTTAAATAAACATTTTGTTTGGATTTTTCTTTTTCTGCAAATTCCAAGTAGGAAAGGAAAAGACTTTATTTTCTTACTCAGATATTTATATTGTTCTCATCTTTGTCATGTTTACGACATTTTGTCCATTGTACACTCTGGCCTTCTTCAGGTGGTAGGTCAGATACTTATACTTATTTATACTTAACAGTCTAAGTATTAGAATAAGTATTCTACTAGTATCATGTAACTTATGTGCTACATCATACCTGGAAGGGAGATGAACATTACCAAGTGCCTAGGTCCAGTTGCCCAATTATGGTGATTTTTCTAAGCATAGCTTAGTTTTGGCACAAGGCTGAAAGTGGGACATCCAGTCAAGATTGAACTCCTGACTCAGTTGTTATTGTTTTAGTAAAACAAGCTTTGAAGCGATTACGCTACATCAAGGTGCTCGGAGTTTCCCAGTTATGAAAACTGTAAACATTTCCAGCCATAGCTAAATTCTCAAAAAGGTTAAGGAAGAAACCCTGAAAGAAAAGTGTGCGAATTCTTAAGATCTTCCTTTTATACAATTCTACTTTTGTAGAGTTTATATTGCTCATAAATCCCAACCATTTAGAACAACTTAAAAATTCATTTTAGTTTAATAGAGGAGTTTCTACCTTTTTTTTTTTTTTTTTTTTTTTTTTTTTTTTGTGTCATTGCAAACTTTCACATGGAAAAACATTCCACTGCCCACCTGCATTGTGAATATTCAAAAGCATAACAAAATTGTTTGGTAAAAGTATGTTACTGATTCATAAACTGACTTTGATATTGTAACAAAAATATCAGATATAACAATAACCCTGACTTATGTTGTTATTACCGTATAAAAGAACAAACAAAACCAAACCAAACTTGACTTGGAAATTATATGGAAAATGCCAAAATGTTCCTTGTATGTAGCCCAGTTATTCTTATTTACCTATACAGTTTTTTTTTTTTTTTATGTCACCTTTTTATTTTGTGTGTGTGTGTGTGTATATATATAAGAAAAATTAAGACACACATTATTTCATGGTGAATTGGAAGTATAGGCCTATTAATAAAATAAATAAAGACGGAAGCTGACGGTGGTTCGCCCGAAACAGGCCTATACTTCCAATTCACCATGAAATAACATGTCTGTCTTAATTTTTCTTATATTTGCTCTATGTATTTATATGCTTAGAGCTCTCTTAAAGAGTTATCTTACCACTGTATGTGCAGCATACTCCTTTGGATTTTTCTATACCCACACTGCATGCTGATATATGTGTGTGTGTTGAAATAATTTTTTAATACTCAAAACCCTATATTGCCCACTAAAATTTCTAATCCTACCATTTTCTGTTTCATTACTCATCACCCAAACCCTAGTTAAATATCTTAAATTTGTATATTCATATATTACTGTTTGGAAGTGAAATTATCAGTCAAAAGAAGAAAAAGAAAATAGACAGTGTAAAAACTTTGATCAATTTGGAATTTAATTTGTTAATCCTTAATTTTTCTTTTTTCAGGGAGAAGTCTTACAAGAATCAAAAGCCATGATTCCAGATTGCCTCAAAAGATTAAATACGGCTTATCTAGATCTTACTAATATTTTGGTATGTAACTACTAAAGTTCATTTTTTAACATGTAAACTAACATTAATAATAAAAGGTGTTTCATTGTTATAATAATGTAGACATCTTGCTTTACTAAATATTTGACGTTATTTTTTAGACCTGGAACGTTTTTGCTTTATTTTTAATTGATCATTTTAGGATTTTAAATTTAATTTCAAAGTTTTAGCTTTTTGTGCTCAAAAGAGAAATTTAAGAAAAATAATTTGATAAAACATTTAGAATTGCAATAACCAAAATCTTGTGAATTTAATTTAATGAAATAAAACAATTTCAATTGATTGGTTAATGCAGTCCATGGAAAATAAAGAAAACAGTATCAGCCTACAAACTAAACTTTGTCTACAGGAGAAAATAGCTATAATCACCTTCCTAGACCAAGGCAAATGTCTAAATAAAAAATTAGAACTTCTCAAAATGCAGACATGTAAACAAATTTTTGTAGTTACTTAAAAATCACAAACTAAAAATGCTTTGTAAAACATCAAGAAAAATGCAAAAATATGAACTATATATAATGTAGATAATGTAACATACTTTAGACAAAGCTGATACTTTAAACTAAGCAAATAAGATAATTAATCCCACAAAAGGAAAAATAAACAAATTAATAAATTACAAATGCCCACATAATTACAACTAAGTAAATTTAATAACAACGGATAAATACAAAATAGCCAATTTACTTAACAAACACTATACAATAGTTCCAAATAACCCCATTCTGACCCACAGTTATTTCTATTCAATAGCCTTTAAAATAATTTGATATATAACTGTTGACTACCCATTAACTGTTGATCAGCATATATAGTCAAGCCACCACACAAATGCCTTCAAACATGAGAGACAGCTACCTACACAAAACCTAAAGTGCTCAATGCCCCTCAAAATTACAGGAAGACAGAACTGTTACGCTCACACACACACAATGCAATAGCTAAATTGTCGCCATTTTATAATTTTAATTTCATACATGTGCGTTTGTTCTTGATTTTTATCTGCACAGTATAGTACAGCGTATCTCAACCGGGGTTCCCCAGAAACCAAAGGTTCTGTAAACGGTCCGTAAAAGTTCTGCAAGAACAAGTGAGATACACTAAAAATATTTCAGTGTTTAAATGTCAATCTGAGGACAGTGCAGAAGATTCAGAAAGAGTTGGATGATGTATATTTGGTCAACATCATGGTGTTAGGAGTGATCACTAGTGGTAGCAAAATTATTCTCCTCACTGAGCCTCAAATTCAACACCAAGGCCTATGGCAAGTGCCTTGAGGAGGTAGTGTTTCCATGGGTTCAAGAGATTGGCTGCTGGAAGACCCAATGTCTGTCAACAGGACTTTGCATTATGCCTCACAAGCAGGAGAATCCAGTTATGGCTGTCAGATAATTTTTGTGACCACATCAAACCTTACATCTGGCCACCTAACTCCCCAAAACACCTTGATTATTGTGTGGGGTGCAGTTGAGTGAGAGACCAACAAAACTCTTTGTATCACCAAAGATGAACTGAAGGCAAGGATTATGGTAGCATTCACCAACTTTAAACAAGGAGACTGTCAAGAAGAGATGCAGAAAATTCCAAAGTCATCTGGAGGCTGTGATTGGAAAAAAATTTTATTGAAAAAATTTACTCTTTAGTATTCAACATATTTTTATGCAATTTTGGTAAATGTATGTTAAAATGAGATGTCAGTGTTTTTTTTTTTGTTTTTTTTTTTCTCTCTCCCCCCCATTTTTGTGTAATTTAGACAATTCATCCATCACACCCTCTCACTATATATATAGTTTCACACTTGAATGTCTGCAAAAACATTGCCCACAAAATATTAATTGATGCAGACTCCAAGGAAACTTTTAAATCTTTTGTCTATGATGATAAAGTGTACTAAACATCTCCATTAAGAGCTAATTGTTTATGTCTATCTGACATTATTTGGCAAATTATTCAAACAGGGGCAGCAAACCTCTACCTAACGATTCTTTTTTCTTTCTCCACAGAAAGCTGAAGAAGATTTGAAAGAAGCCAAAGAATATGTAGAAGCAGAAGAGGCATGTGCTGCTGCCAAAGAAATGTTGGGTTTGTGATGATTTTCAGGGGAGCCAACCATTGCTCTTCACTCCTACCACCTGCACACAAGTAGTTGCTGGCTAGTCACTTTTCTTGCAACGAGATGGGTGCTGGCTGAATATTTTGGGGATTAATTAACAAATATGGAGATAGCATTTTGCATTCCATTTATTGCAAAAAAAATTTTTTTTTTTTTCTCTCTTAATAAATCAGATTTTCAATTCCTATTAAGGAAATATTTCAGGAATCTAGAATGAGCATTAATGACTCGTGGATGTAAAGAAAGGATTTTGATGAACTAGGAAACAAATCAACAAAAATACTTCAGACCCATTTTTCATGCTTATTAGAAAAATAAATTGTACTTAGATTTTAACTTTTTCTACAAACACTTTTAATCCTAAATGCTTGAATAAGATTAACTTGACATTTTTGCATCACAATTTCACAAATCTGAGGCAAAAAAATGAAAATGCTATTTAATCTGCTTCTAGCAATTCTCTTTTCAATGACTGACATACTAAACAACTGACTGATTCTGTACTGACCAATTTTTCAAATGGACATTTAAATATAGAATTTTTTATGGGAGCAGACTTTTTTGTTTTTTTTTAAACTTAGTCTGTTATTGGACAGATTAAAAAAAAAAATTCTCTTTGAGAGGGGGAGGCTCAAATTTAATAAAAAAATTTTTCTTTTGAATAACATTGCTGTTTTTGAGTTTTCTTGTCTAAAGCAATCAACATTTTTTAATCCTGTATGGACAAGTTTTATATTAACAGAAAATTCTGCCTAGTAATATCAGATGCTGTAAGCTTAGATGTGTATGTAGCATAATGGATAATGAATCAATCAGTTTCATATTTAGTAAATATAAGCAATCAACCAATTTTTGTAGTTTTATAAGATTTCTCTTCAACTGAATTTCTTAGGTTTTGACACTATTCCCAATAAATTACAAACATTAAGGTAAAGGGTTTTTTTGTTTTTTTTTTATTCAGTAGATGCAGAATAATCTCCAAGAGATAAAATCATGATGGCAAATAAGTAGTGGTAGTGACAATTGAATTCAGGCCTTTTGATAAAAGTGCAGGATATCTTTACAAGTATGGTAGTCCTGATTTAAGCTGCCACAATATAGTGTCATAAACTCAAGTGATGTCACCCATGAACTTTGATCAGTCAACTAGTTTCTGGACATCATAAGAACAATCTATATGCTACCAACCAATCAGTATATTCAAATTGGTGACTTGTGTATACTACTGAAACCCATCTCCAAACATGAGATACAATATATAATTAGCTTCATGTAATGTCTCTAACAGACTGACATTACCAAACGTCTATAGTGGGCCTAAGCTTGAGTGCTAGAAACTTATCACTAATGTTGATGAGTGTTGAATCACTAAAAACAATGGTCACCAACAAGTATGGAGATGCAGAGGTGGACATTAAGCTGCAATTAACATGGTTCCAAGCCATCAACTGTTACAGCATAACATTCTAGTGAAGAAACTAGCAATCGAAAAATAAATTGTCAAATTATTACTGGCCAATCTTATTGTAGGATATTACTGATAGCCACTGTCAACCTCCCTTAGCGATCTTAACTTTATCCCAGGCTTCACTTTTATAGGTGATGATTCAGCAATTCTTCATTATGCTTCCATCATTACTACATGTCCCCAATTTATAGAATGGTCAGCTCTTGCTGGATAGAACACTTCTTGGGAGCAGTTCAAATAATAAAATGTATTAATTCAGGAGTGGAATGCCATAGCACAAAACATTATCTTACAACTGATGAAGTGCGTGAATTAGTTATCAATGTGGTTGATAGAAACACCCATTTCTGATGTCAGTTTGAAGTTTTGAAACATTGATATTAGCATCTGAACCTCTATTTTGTTAAATTACAAGATGAATAAAACCTGAAAGTGACAGGCCACGTGTTGCTTTGTTTATTGCAATTTATTTATCTTGTTTTAAATGAAATATTTTTATTTTATTTAAGAAATGTTTAACTTAGACATTTCTTGTCATGATTGCTTTCACCAGAAAATGTTCTTGTTAATCTGTTCTACATAATGAATACTGATGTATCTTATTGAAGTATATTCTAGTATTAGGATGGCAACTGGCCCTTCCTGACATTTTTCATTCAATGATTCCTATTAATAGCAAATAATGCATAAAAGTCTTTGGATTCAAAATGCCATCATGATTGCTTTCAGCATGACCTGTATCCTTGCACTGATTTGTTTGACATGAACCATTCCTGGATCTCATTGAAGCCAATCTTATGTATGCCAGTATCAGTTACCCTGATAGATGGTAGTCTACAGTATCTATGCAAAATTTAGTTCCCATACCCTGTCAATCTTGATACAATAGACAGTGATATTCCTGTAGCTGTCTTTGAAGTTTAATGTATCTAACATTATCTATTAAGATTAAACTTACTTTGCGATCATGTTGTTTGTTGCATACCTAAGTTGATGATCGGCTTAAAATATAATGATGGACAATGTGTGTATAAAAAAAATATATTAACTTCTCAGAAAATGTGACAGTTGTGTGCAGAGTAGTCAAGAGAAACATGCACAAACACGGAAGTGATGGCTGGAGTTGTCTTTCCTTGAGTCTTCTTTGCTTCTGGAGCTTGTCAGTCTCAAATTGGGAAAACAAGGTCTTATAAATTCACGCTGTCAAGCTTCACCCAATTACATCATTCCTGAGCAGGCTTAATTATTGTCTTTGGCCAGTTGCGTTTTGATATAAATACATTATTTATTGTTCAAATTTTTTCCAATTTTGACATGCTGACACAAATGTGTGTTTATATCATTGTTTCTAACAGCCAAAACATTTCTCATTGGCTCTAAAATATAATTCAGTGTTTTATAACCCAAAATAATTTAATGTAAACTATATTCGCTTTTGACTGAATAATTGAAGCTGTTTCTATTGTTTATATTTTGTGACCATGAAAACTAGCATTGTTTCCACTGTACTTTATTTTTGTGTTCCAGCTTCAACTGAAATCGCATGTTTTTTTTTCAATTCTTTTCAAGTTAAATTATATTCTGTTGGTCCCCAGAATATATAACAATTATTTATCATATGCATATTTATAAATCAGAAGAGGAGGGGGAAAATTATCAATCCTTTTTAAGAAGTGGGAGGGTATGATTACATGTTTGAAGAAGGAATGCTGAAACTCTAAATGCATGTCTGGATACATTTCATCCAGCCTCTTGTTCTTTGTTTTTATCAGATATCACACCTTATTAAAAAAGATCTTGATAGATCTTTTGTTATTGTCTTAACCCTTTGTTGCATATTGATTCCAATTGTAACCAATATGCAACAAAAGGTTAAAAGTGATAATTTGTTTGGAATGTTGTATGACATGCTTAAATGATCAGTACCTATCTATGCTTGTAAATGCATAGTATAATCTGATAAAACGTGTATCTACCAACTATGACACTAGGCCACAATCCAACAACATTAAAGAAAAGAATTATAAATGTAACCATCAGCCTCTAAGTGATGGATGTTAAACAAAGCAACTTGATAACTTTAGCTTACAATAAGATCAAAGTCAAAAATATTTGTATTAAACCTTTTATTCTCACTTTTTAATCAAAAACAGAAAATTAATTAAAAACAAAAAAACGGCTTTTTATTGTGTATAGTTATCTTTGTACAAAGTCCTCTTTCATTTTTTCTTCCTCTGTTCTTTTCTGTATAACAGCCATTATAGCTTGGAATACTTTTGCAGCTGGACTATCTGGAGCCTCTTCCAAAAATGATTTTCCTTCATCACAGGCTTTTCCTATCCTTGGATCAAGAGGCAGTTTACCAAGAAATGGCAGAGAAAGATCAGAAGACATTTTCTCAGCACCTCCTGTTGTAGGAGGAAATACCTGTGATTCTATTGTACAGTGGGGACATACAAAGCCACTCATATTCTCTACAATACCAATAATTGGTAGATCCACTTTTCGACAGAATGCAACTTCTTTGCGAACGTCCTGAAGGGAGATTTCTTGAGGGGTGGTTATGATGATTGCTCCATCTATCCCAGCAGTACTGAGATATTGGACTATTGATAAATGTTCATCTGATGTCCCAGGTGGTGTGTCAATGATTAAATAATCCAAATCTCCCCAGTCAACATCCTTCAGAAATTGCTTGATGATTCCATTCTTCCGTGGACCTCTCCAAATCACAGCATCACTTAAACTGGACAGAAGAAAACCAATTGACATTATAGCCAGATTATCGGATACATAGACAGGAGACCAACCTGAACCACTTTGATGAACCTGAAAGTTAATAAAAATATGGCTTTATTATTGCAAACATATTTATGTTGCTGTTAAGTTTTTTAATGTTTGTCAAGTGTATGCTGCATCCAGTGGGCTTTAGATTTTTTTCATTTCTTTAACGGGCGTTAAAATTAAAGCCTTATGCTTGCAAAAGAGCTTTTCTGACAAGAGTGTAGCAAAGAAATGAAATATATATTTATTTTTTATCAGATAATTAGCTTATGATTGTAGGGATTTTAATGCCCCCCAAAACTTTAACTGTGGCATTATTGTCAAGATTTAAAAAAAAAAATTGACACCAGATACAGCAGTGAAAAATCTCGGCCAAATAGTAAAAACAAATGTTTCAAATAAGGAAAATCCAGCATAGCATAATCTAAAAAGGTTCAAAACTTAATAAAATTAACTTTTATTAAGAGGAAAGATCAAACTATTTTTTAATTCCTTTTAACATGTTCAAAATTTTTTGTTTTGATTTTAGTTAGCATCGAAGAAAATCTTACGATTGTTTACAATTGATTACATAACTTTTTTTTTTTTTTATGTAACTCACTTTTTCAGTGACAAACACATTAATTTAGAAATTCTTGCAAAAATCAAATAATAGATTTGAATGAAATTATCAGTACTCGTTCACAGATGACTAAAAAATTTTTGTAATTTTTTTAAATTATTGATGAAAAAAAAAATCCCCTCCTCCACGTAAATTCATGAAATTTTAATAGTTTTAATTTTCTGCGATTTACTTTTTTATTAATTAAACACAGAACTCATTGGGAAATATAAATCATCTAATTTCTTTTATTTGAAATTATCCAGCACTATCCGAAAATCTGCTCCGAAAAGAAATATGAAAAATGCAATGAAACTTTGATATAATTTGATAAGCTTTTAATTGCTGGAATAAATAATAAAAATTAAGGGCATTATAGTCTGAAGAAAAAAAATATTTTTCGATTACTAATAAAGTTTTTAAAATATTTTAAAGAACTGTATGATTTTTTTTATTTATTAGATAAGAATTAATGATTATACTGTCTATCAAAAAAAAAAAAAAATTGTGTAAATATGTTCAAATTTATGAAGTACAATGTTCCATATGGGTCAAATTGATTTTATAAGTTCTCGGTTATTCCCCCTTACATTGGAAACCATGGAAGAACGCATTTTCATCTTACGATATTTTCTCTACGTTTCTAAAATTTAACAGCCTGTTTTGCAAGTAATTCCTTCAACATTTAAAGTAAGTTCCTCAATTTTTTTAATTAATTGTGACCGTAGGTGCCTTAACTAATTTATGATAATTAAAAGAAAAAGATATGGAAATTTTGGCATGATTGGTCACCATACATTGCGTTCTTGATAACAGCCAGTAGTCAAATCTGTCATCGCTGCGAATGATTGACATAAAACAGGGCTACCATAATTTTTTTTTTTTTTATTGTAAATTTCTGGCAGTAAGCAATTATTAATTGATTGAAAACAGATAAACGTAAGTTTTCATTTTTAAAATTGACTTAAATAACATGTCAGCAAGGTATATTTTATTTTTGCAAGATTTTTAAAACAGAAATTTGGCTACTGTTTACATAATGTCAATCAATCAAAAATGGCGCTATATTTTTAAAAATTTGTAAAATTTCAAAATTTTAGATTTCAATCAGTATAATTTCAATTAAAAATACACCAGTATGTTTTGCTTACTAGAATTATTAAATTTAATAACTTGGCTTTCAATTAAAGCTAATTTTAATGATCGATGATAACTTATTTATTTTTAAAGTTTCAATTTCAATATCGAAAACAAGTGGAAGTACCTATCTTCCTTTCTTACTCTATATTTTTAGTTTACAAGAATGTAACAGATTTCAAATAGAATAAACAAAATTCTATAGAGACAAAATAAAAATATTTATTTCTGGAGTCAAAGTTGACTTCTGTACTCTATACCATTCAAACAAGAGGATATAATTAAATCATTCAAATCTATGAGCAGTACCAAATCTTGATGCACAAGCATTTCATAATTGAAATAAGCTTGAATTTTTTTTGGGGGGGGGGGGGTCGTTATCACCCCAAGCCACTAAAATGCAAGATGTTTTTTTTTTAAATTATTATTATTAAATCATTTCACCCCAAGCAAGGCATTCCACTGCCACTATTGTGCAGGGGGTTACATAGGGGAAGGTGGTAAGAAAAAGTGGTTAGATATAGGAAATGTCAGAAAGAGGGTGATAGACGGGTAAGGATGTAGATGGGAAGAGTGTTTGAGAGAATGGATGCGTGTTAGGAGGTGTCTATTGACCTTACATTTAAACTCTTGGAGATTGTAGCTGTCGGGAAAGCAAGTATATGGAAGGGAGTTCCACAGGTGGACAGGGTGTGGAAGAATTAACAGAAACATTAATAGTAGGCAGAAAGAGAAATGAGTAATCAGGATGACAGTAGACAGCAATTGACATTGCATTTCAATTTTTGAAGATTTAAGTTGGCTAGAAAGCATGGAGACAGAAAGGAGTTCCACAGGTAAAACATGCAGGAAAAACTAGTAGCATAGAACTTAAAACTGTATAGAGCTCACTCAACTGCAAATTTATGAGATCTTGATGCCAGTCTGGTACTGTGCTTAAATTCATATAGTCTAGGTACCAAAGCAAGAAGCTCATTCGAACAGAATCATTTATAGAAATGTTTTTCTAACTCCACTTCAAAAAGAAAAAATATACTATGGGCAATAACTCTGTAAAGATCACGGATTAATTTGATTCCAATGCTTTTTATTTATTTTTTAAATATCAGCCCAAGCAAAGCAATAAACCCACTAAGACAAGAGGTTACTGAGTGTTAGAGAATACGAGCAAAAAAACAAAATATTACTGATAGGAAACAATAAAAAGTTGAAATAATTGATAGACAACATGATTGGAAACTACATAAACTTAAGGAATCAGTGCATATGCTAGGCCACAAAGACCTCCAAATCTGACCAAGTGTTTTCTCTAGGGTTTCATATTACTAGTTCCCAGTAATATGAAACAGTAGAGAAAATTATTAGCATCAAAGATTGCAATATGAGCTCTGGTAAAAAAAAACAAAAAAAAAATGGTTACTGAGATATCAGGCTTATAAGTCCTAGAAAGTCATACACTAATGGCCCAGTGGATATAGGCATTGGTTAGTTTCAGTGATACCTGAAAGAGTTCAATACTAGGCTACAGCAATGGTAAACAAATAACTTAGAGAGTTGAGTTAAAAAGAGATGACTACAGGAAGTGGCATTGTACATAGAATGAGAATGATGATACCCCCAGTGATCGAAATAATAGGTTCAGTTTGAAATTCCTAGCACCTGAAAAATATTGTAAACATGGCAATAATGATGAGGACAACAGTTCGAATAATGTAAAAGAATAAGAATTAGGGAACAACATTGCATTTACATATTTAAAAATTAAAGTTGACTGGGAAACAAAAAAAAAACAGAATAATAGTTCCACAAGCAAGAAGTGTGATAGAAGAAACTGTCAGCATAAAACTCATGTTTACATCTAGATATTTCACCTTTAAAATGAGATCATGCTACTCATCTAGTACTGTGCTTAATTCATGAAGTCTAGGTACCATAGATGAAAGTTCACCTAAACAATTATCATGAAAGCATGTATAGAAAAAGCAGAGAAAAACTACCTTATGGTAGTGAAAAAGTAACTGAAGCCAAAATTAATAACATTGCAGATCCTTCTTTGGATTTTCAAGAATCTTTAAATATATATCAGGAGCACTAGACCAAATGTGACCACAATATTCAAAGCAAGAATAAATGGTAGATAGATATATAAGATAGATTCTGGAAAAAAAAAGTTCTAGCATGACACTGTACAACTTTTCTAGAATCGATTCAATATACTCTTTTACTTCATGTCAATGGAAAACGTTAGTCCAAGAAGGTGCAATGAGTCACTCTCCTGTAAGTTAATGTCAGCCATGCTGATGGAAGGTAAAAATGGTTCTCTCAGAGAAAAACTAATCAGACTTAAACACAGGAGTAAATAGTTGTGTTTTCAGCATTGATACAGAGTTGAGAACTGATATTATCAAGAAGGTTGTTGATGAAACTTAGGAACAATGAGGAT
The DNA here is from genome assembly GCA_037127315.1 of Ascarosepion bandense. NCBI lineage: Eukaryota > Metazoa > Mollusca > Cephalopoda > Sepiida > Sepiidae > Ascarosepion > Ascarosepion bandense. Next base: position 290,733 of record JBBBDQ010028584.1, on the reverse strand, counting down.
CCAATGATAGAGCCCTGAGAAACATCTGCATTAATGTAAAAAGATCTGAAAAATGACCATTCAAGATGATTTCACAATTTGATAAGAAAGACTGAAACAGTTCAAATATTTATCCAGAAATATCATAACCTTTGAATTTGTAAAGAACATCAATATGCCAAATCCTGTCAAATGCCTTGGAGATATCCCAAGTAACAGACCAAGCTTAAGTATTGAGATTATAAACAGGACCCAATTCTAAAGTGCTAAAAAAGAAATCCATATTTTTCAGTTCTGACAAGCAAGGTCTAATGAATACTAATCTACAAGAATTATTTCCTAAAATAATTTTAATTTTTTTTTTAAACGACTGGACTAGACTATTTAAATAGAGCCAAATTAATTTTTGAAGTGATGGATAAGTGAATGAAGTAGAGTAATTTTTTTTCAGTAAATAAGCAATTTATAGCCCTCCACCCTACTAAATTAAAGAAGTTCAAGTCAAACATGAAAAATAGTCTTGTTTTGAATCTTCACTACTACCTTGGATGGAAATGTTTGTTTATATTCAATATGGCATATGGACATTTTTATTCATCGTAAATGAAGAGACAAGTATATAAAGAGAAAAAAAAAATTACCAACCTCTATTTACCTCTCCACAAGTGCAAATATAATATATAAAGTAAAATTTATGATGCAACTCCTATATGCTTACATGTCAGTAAAGTCAAAACTTAAACCGCTAATGAACAATACCAGGTCAAGGGTTAAGAGATTTTATTTACAATAGTATAAAGATAATACAATATATGCACTTAAATCTGCCACATTGTTTCTCCCCTACACTGAGAGTTTGATTATACTAAACAACTCCCTCCATACATTGGCTTGTACTACAGGCATCACAGCATACCTAAGCTCCTACTAAGTTTGTATAGGGAGGTGCTATCTGGAAGATGTATTCCCTAAGATACATTTTTTTTTTTTTTAAGGATTCCTCCCAATCATTTATGACTAAAGAACCTGAACTAATAAATTATAACAATAAAACAAATAAAAAATTAAGATAAAAGATATTGGTGGTGATTTTCTAAGCTCACATCACCCCAAACAATTATCTTTAATAAAAAAATTTTTTTTAAATCTTTCAAAAATAATTTTCTGAAATGTTGAGAAAAACTTATGAATTTAAAGTTTAATTAATCTGAATTAAAACAAATATTACTTCTAGTTTAAAATATCACATGTTATTTTTTTAATGCGGAAGCAGGTACTTTCATGGGGTGTGGACACATTTATCAATAACCTCAAATTTAGGAAATTTATGTAAGGATCAAATAACTTTAACTAATAAAATTGCATGACGTATAATGTAAAAACGTAATTTTTTAAAAAATTATATTGTAAGTATTCTATATTGTATTGAATTTTAGGTACTTTGACTTTCTAGCCTTACTTGAAGATGCTTGTTGAGAAAAAGTTAGAAAATTAATTATCAATTTATCGCCATTTTTTTCCGAAAATGTCATTGACATCCGTATTTACAAAAACACACGTGTTTACTTTAATACACACAAAATATTCAAAATTCTCTTTAAAATACTGGGAGTTGATGAAACTTTTCCGTAATTAAATATTTTTTTAATTTAATAGCAATAACAAATTAATTCATTTTAAAATATTTCTAACTTTAAATTTAGTGGAAATTTTTCATGTTGACGCAAACTATTTTTTAATTTAAATTAAAACTTACAACGTTCTAAAAATGATTTTAACTTTTTACTTTTAAAAAATCCTTTGATCTGGTCTGGTCCTCTTAATAACAGTAACAAATATGTTTTTGAGGATAAAACTTTGCATTTTTATAAGTTTTGAGCATTTTTCCCCCATTTATATTTACTTTGACTAGCGAATTTGGGTTGGAGGTCGCTAAAAATTTTTTTTTTTTTTTTTAATAGTATAGTTTATGGTGAAAAAATAAATATTTGTAGCCTAGAGATATCATCACATTATGTAAGTTAACAGATGTTAATACCTGTTCTCCTTCAGCACCCATAATTCTGGGTATAGAAGGTCCACAAATATCCGTGTCCAGAAGTCCAACTTGACAATCTTCGTTCGCAGCAGCTAACCCATAAGCAAGATGTGCGGAAAACGTGCTTTTGCCAACACCACCTTTACCAGAGAGCACAACGATCTTGTGACGAACCGACAACAGTCTCTCTCTAATCTCTTCAATTGCAGGATCCGGTCCTTTGGGCTGGGTGCTACATATATTTTGATTGGGACATCCTTGGCAAGCAGATGCTTTACCAGCAGATTCACTTTGAGTTCCTGGACAATGAGTTGGGGCGTCACTTGGAATGTCGTCCATGTTGACGATTTTTGTTTTGTCTTTTTTCTCTTTGCTGATTTTATTTTTAAGAGGAACTCTTCTGTGTTTTATACATTTTTATTTCAGTTAAGTCAACTAGAGTGATCTCCCTTGCAAACCCTGGTGAATATTTCAACTTAAAAATTTAATTTTTTAGTTTGTAATGTAAGTATTTTCATTATTTCAGTCGACAGTTCACTATGTATGGTACTTCTGACACATTCATTAGTCAAATATTTGTAAGAAGTATAAATTTATTTATACGCTTTCAATTTTTTGTGGAACCCGGCATATAGAATTTTTAAAAAAATAAAGTCTAAGATTCCAAACTCAAAGTTAAAGAAAGATTAAAAAAGAATGATACAAGTTCAGTGTTCAAAACAAATTGATGATGATACACACAGTTCTAACTTATCTAAGTTGAGTGTTTTCGTAGTTCTCTTAAATGATCACAAAATGTCAAATAAATCTTTAGGAAAACGAATAACTTGAAAATAATTATTTAACCGACCGAGCTGCTACTCGGTATTTTTAAAGGAAGCAGGTATTGACAAACAATGTTTCATGAGTAAAAAAAGCGATTATTAAATGAAGAAAAATCTTAACAGCGTAGCTGCTTGGCCAAAGCAAGTGTCTGACTTTTTTTAACGTCTGTTTTTAAACGAACGCACAAGCAAACGTTAAAATTCGTGAACTGAATATTAGCGTTCATAAAACCATTAATCACGAAAGTTTCTGTCTTATGATGTCTCTTTAAAGTTTATATGTTTTCCAGGGGTAGGGCCTATTCACACACAGAAACATTGTCTATTTAACCATATTCTGTAATTCTAAATTATTTCGGTAAAAGATAATTTTGTTAAAGCTTGTAAAAAAACGTGTGGACGAAAACCAAGGTGACGTTTACGTTTAACATTAACAACTTATATTTTTTTTTTAGTTCGATGTCCCCTCCCTAAGAAAAAGAAGATTGAGCTTGTTAATAAAACTGATTATTATGGAAGATTTATGATTATGTAGAACAAATTTTAAGGGAAATACTATAATTAGATCTAGTTAATCAATCTCTTAAAAGATCGTATTTTTTTGTTTAATAATGGAATGCCTATACATTTTGATAAAGAGTTATTTCCCTTATTTCATTTCTTAAAAATAAGTCTAGCTAATTACTCTCTCTCTCTAGATTAGAAACATTTTTCGAAAAATTTAATAACTTGAAATTATAATTATTTCAATTAATATTTAATTCGTTTTAGATAAAACATTTGGAACAGACTGACTTTGATAACAATAATCTTTTAATATTATCCTTGATAAATAGCGATTTACACAAGAAGACCGAAAGTATGGAGCACCTAGTGAAGATCGAACTCAGTCACAATGGTTGCGAGACAAGCTTGCTAATACTTTACACCATGTCGAAGTGCCCATGATTGTACATAAATAACTACATGTGTGATTTCTTAATCAAATATTTGCTATCTTTGTAGAATTTCTTTTTCTATTTAAATTTATTTTTCTGTAGTGTATACTTAGGGTTGGTTATTGGATTTTAACAGATCAACTGGATTATTTAATGTTGAAATCTTTCTCTTTTTTTATTGAGTCTGGGTAAACATAGGTTTCGTTTATAGAGAGTTTGTAGGTAAACATTGGTTGTGTGTTATACTAGAGTCTGTAGGTAAGTATTGCTTGTACTGTTTTTTTTTGTTTGTTTTTTTTTTTAATTTATTTTTTATCACATAAAATTTATCAGGGCAAGAAAATTCTCATTCCAAAAATACAACCCAGACAAAACAGTTTGGGAACCACTGCTATAGAAAGACATATTGATTTCTCTCAAAATGCAGTCCTTGCAGAATTATATGTCCTTACAAGCAAGACATAATCCTGATTAAAACAAAAAACTATTTACTACTACTATTATACATTTCAGGTATAGGCATTTTATGCACCAACCACACTTCTTTATTTGTTTTTTTTTTTGTTTTTTGTTTTGTTTTGTTTTTATAAATTGCTTTCTGTAACTCACACTGAATGGTTATTTACTGGTTGTATCCAATCTCACATGATTTGTCTTTCCATCTCTTTCTCCCCAATTCTGATTTCTATGACTACTTGTGGCAAACAGTAATATCACATGTTACTTTCAGGTGAAATGTCCATGCGTCTTTGTTTGAATGCAGTTTAGGAAGTTACCTTTTAAAAAGTAAGAAAAGGTTAATACACATAGAGAAATAAAGAAAGGTTATTTACTGATTGTATCCAGCCTGACATAATTTGTCTTCCCATCTCTTTCTCTCCAATTCTGCTTTCTATGACTACTTGTGGCAAACAGTAATATTGTATGCTACTTTCAGATAGTATTGTCAAGTTCATACTTTCACACCCACACATACATACACATTATTTAACACATATTTGTAAAATATTATTATGTTCACACCTATGCATTAAAACACCATGCGTGTTTGCATCTGCGAGACACACTATCTTAGCAGGCAATGATTGGTTAATCTTGACTGGTCATCCTGTGTTCACGTGTTAAATCCTATTTTTCTGCGAATTCCACACATCCATTTAAGCAGGGTACACATGTGTTGCTAGCCAGTGAGCAGCCAACTATCACGGGGATATGTTTCTTAGTTTTTCTTAACTCAAACGAGACCCCTGCTATCAAGGTAGTAGAGGGACATCTGTATAATTCTTACTCCTACACACCCACCTGGTTGCAGGTAACAATCATTGGTGCGAATTTATTTCTTACACACACGTGCACATACATTTCCCAATACAAACTCTAATGGGAACTCAACATCTAATTCAAGAACTGTATATACATTATTCTTCTTTTCAGAACTTTATTCCAAACATTTGACTTTCCTTAACAGTCTAAGGGAGAACACTCTTTCTCCTTCTATTCACTTTGCTTCTGTTGATTAAGTGTATTATTGTTAATACATGTTTATTCTGGTTACTCTGGCGTTGTTTCTTATTTCCTGTATCATGTGTCTGATCAATCATACGTCGTGTTGAATCCTAAATATAAATATTGTAATGGATTTTTGTATCCTCTACAGTTTGACCATGTGTCTTTGTTTTAATGTAGTTTAGGGTGTTACCTTAAAAAACTTTAGATGAGAAAAGATTATACCTATAACAGATGTAAAACTAATTTTCAAATAATCAAGATATGTTTGTAATATTAATCTAACATTGACCTTTTTGATGTAATTTACTATATACAACTTTCAGGTAAAGCTTCCATACAGCTCTGTTGATGATGACCAAATCAACTTTGCATTTGGCAAAATGTTGTCAGACATTTGTTAGAATTTCATCAAGGAACTTGACATCAGCCATTAAACCTACACTGACAATGTACACCAAGAAAGATTGTTCACTCTGTGATGATGCAAAAGAAATTCTTATACCCTATTTGAAGAGAGTAAGTAAAGATTTGATATATAAATTATATTTGAAAATGTTATGTCTGCATATGGTGGTGTTGTAGTGTGATAGTTAAAAGCTTGAAAGATAATTTCAACTGAGTTAAAATTTAGAAATTATAAATTGAATTATGTTAAAGTAAAACTGGTTTGATTTCTTGCAGACATTTGATTTATTTAGACATCATTCAGTTAAGTGCCATATACGATACACACTTGAGTAATCATGTCTCTTTAGAGACATGACTAACAGAAGGTTTTCCTGCAGTAAGTTGCCATTACTTTCTGTAGTACCAACAAAGGCTATAGAACCCAATCTGTTCTGCTATTTAACCCATAGCTGAAAGGGAGAAGTGACAGATTAATACTTTTCCCAAGGATATTTGCACATAAGTGAATGCAGCGAATTCAACTGGAAATTGAACTTGACTCTCCAGTTTCTCATTCCAAGCTGATATCAACTGCACTAAAACATACCAATGTAAAAAATAAAAGTAGGTGAGTAGTGCAATGGATAGCAGTGTAAAAAATGAACTTGGCAAACCAAGTTTGAATTCCAGTTGCATTAACTTTCACATTAATGCTCTTGAGAAAGGTATGAATCTATTTCTTCTCCTCACCATGTTTTAGTGAAATAGCAAGATAAACTAGGATCTCTAGCTATGGGTGGCAACCAGTCCAAGCAAAGGAAAACTCTGAACTGCAAACTGGAGAAGGCAATGAGAAACAACCACAGCACAATCATTGCTAAGATTGCATAGTAATTCACAGATAATAAAGAAAAGAAATCTGCAGAGTCATGATTACATCCTGAAGAGACAGGGCATTAAAAACATATAAAAAGTGAATAAAAAATTCAGGAACTATCTTTGTTGTTCTGGACTGTCCATTTGCCCTAAATATAAAACAAAATAAATCAGTTTGCGTATAAAGTTGATATGCTGTTAAAAATCCACTTAAACTTTGATCTGATTTGTATCTTCTAATAAGAAAAATAATTAGTGATAAGATTTCTTTATAATTAATATCTCTCTGGGTGGAAAGTTAAAAGCCTAATGCCAATGTTAAATGGAAAAAAAATAGTTTATTTATTTTACAATAGTTACAAAATTATTATTGTACACTGATTTATTCAATCTGTTGTCTTTATCTTGGTTATTAGTCTCAGTGCTTTTTGCTGTTGTATATATGAAGGATGGAGCTTTTCATTTCTATGCAGTCTTGTTTAAACTTCCACAAATTTATAAAATAATGCAAAGTGTAGAATGAACAAGTTTTTGTAAAATATAACATTTTATTATGCATAAGTTTATTATTAAATTTTTTTATATTTTTGTCATATATATATATATATATATATATATATATATATACAAAAGCATGCACATTATAGACAAAAAGATTGGGGCCACCTTCCTGTTTTTGAAGAATCTTCTAAAAGGTTGCTCTCTACTAATAATCGATAAGTTTAGGTTACTGATCATTGCAACATGATTGGTCATTACTTTGTCAATTTATAGTTGAACTTTATGGTTTTTATTGTGTTAAATTGCCAATAGAAAAACAAGGGTAGTCATTCTATAGTAATTAGGCCTTCATTCCTTTGGAGCTTGCAAGAACCACTAGTAAAATGGTAATCTATTTTGATATATAGGATATTGATGTAGAGTAAATAAAATAACCCCAGTGACTGAATGAACTAGTCTGAAGGCATAAATAAAGAACTCCAAGTAGCCTAAAAAAATAATGTTGGAGTCAGTCTTCAAAGTATTTCTTACAGATGTCATGGTGAGTGCTTAAGCAAGACTTAACATTATAACAGAGATACACTGATTTTGTTGTACCTCTTTATGCTGACTATGTTTCTTGGCAGTGATGTTTTGTTTTTGCAAATTAACACAACCTGCCATCATGCACAAGTGATACCTGAATGATTCTAGAAACACTTCACTGACTTCTGGTACTCCATTGCCAGATTCAATCACTGCTAAGCATGTATAGAACAAAATTCCTTACAGCTACACCCCATAAATACAACTTATTTATAGACAGTCCTAACCTGTGCCTGAAAATATACATATCCACTCATACTTGAATTCTAGCATCTTGTCTACTGTATGCCACCTTGTATATCCACCATTATTCAGGTTAAAAGCAATATCTTATTAGATAACAGATTTTAATCATTAGGCACTTCAGTTTATACAGTTTATTGTACATAGAATATATATATATAGAGAGAGAGGCACAGGCATTTACTCCTATCTCAATAGTAAGTCAGATCAGTTAGATAAGATAAAAAATGCAACTGATATCCAAAACAACATTCAAACAGCTGTTAACTGGGGCAAAAGATTGCTTCATAATTTTAACACCTCCAAGACTAAACTACTCTCTATTAATCATCTGAGAAAATCCTCTCTGCTTTCTATTAGCATGGCTGATGTTGACCTTCAGAAGAGTGATTCATTGCACTTTCTCAGGCTAGCATTCTTGGCTGACATGAAGTGGAAAGACTATATTGAATTCATTTCTAGGTCAGCTACTAAGAAAATTGGTTCATTTTGTTGTGCTTGACAATTTTTTTCTCACAATCTATCTAAACTTATTTATAAATAGAACTTTGTCTGTGTGTGTCCGTTACCTATAGACTCCAAAATGGCTGAACCGATTTTTTTGAAAATTTACACAGTTGTACTATAAGCGTCTGCGTGTGTTCTTAGCTAGGTTTTGTGTCGAGGTACCCCCAATAAATATCAATGATTGAAAAAATCGAGTTATAGAAGGAGTGGTCCAATTTTAATCAAATTTGATACACTCCTAGACAACGATATAAGAAATGGTATTCAGAAGTTTCAAGGTTGCAGTTCTTACAATAGTGCAGAAAATTGATAATATATATATATATAAAAGGCAAGATGTTTGTGTGTGTGTCTGTTTATCTGCCTGTATGTCTGTATTTTTTTTTTCAGTCCTTTTATTTTAGTTTTTGCTTCTGGTTTGGCTCTAAGTAGGTATAATTGTAGTTCTTAGTCTCAGCTATGATACCATTTACTCAGAGGACTTATTTAGCTTTCAAAATTCAGTTTACAACAAAAAAAACTTATTTGATATTGATACCAGGAAATCAAAATTTGACTTACATCCATTCATTTTTCTTTCAGTTGATGGTTTCGCTTTAACTGGAAGCAACTATTGCTTTTTAGTCTTTTGTGCCAACATCCAAAGAGTCTGAGCTCCAGGACCATGGATTAGTTTTAAAGCTTTCATTACACCTGAGCAACACCAGGCTATACTGATAGCCTTACATATCTATATACCAACTTTAATCTGCAAACATTGAAATGCAATGTCAGTCACTTCCTACTGTCTGCCTGATTTCTCTTTTTTTGTTCTCACTCTTTAGCAATGTTTCTGTTTTCTAACTTTTTTACTTAGTGGCTTTACTGCCTTGCATAGTGGATGAATAATTTATATATATATTGCTGAAACCTCCTGATGCATGGGCCAAATGATTATAAAAAGGTTTGTCTTCAAAACTCTGGTGTCAGGATGTTGAATATAACATCAATCAACAAAGTGAATTTATATTTGTATTAATCCTATATATATATATGTATATATATATATATATATATATGTGTGTGTGTGTGTGTGTGTGGCCAAGTGGTTAGAACATTCACTTTCTGATCATAAAGCCAGGGTTCAAATCTCACCATAGTCGATTTGTCAGGAAGGTGACTTCTTGAAGTTATCAGTCTGGATATGAGGCGGTCCCAGCAGGTGGCACCTTTGAAAGTGCTTGAAAATCATACCACAGGTTGTGAGTGAAATAGGGTAGAGGCTCACTTTGAGAAGTCATCAATGGTTGAGCTAGCTTAAAGTCTCAAGTCATCGTGACTGAGGGTCTGAGCATCCTGGCCTTGTTCAGACTGTTGTTCACGCTAGATAACGTGCTCTCTCCCAGAAACTTTAACTAATATCTGCTCAGCATAGTTGCAGCATAAACCACAGAGGGACTTTGTGGGTGTTGAACAAACACATATTTGCCTGAGCAGGCGTCTACAATGGGGATTAGCACCCTGGTAGATGGATATCCTCCAGTATGAGTGTCCAGCTACATTTATATATATATATATACTTTTAAATTTTGTGTATTTAGGCAGCAAATTTTCTTTTAAACATGCCAGATTAAATAAATTGCAAACAATGTTTGCTTATTTTTAATAAAATTCGTTCATACTAACAAATAATCTTTCATGTATTACAATCAAATCGTCAGGGGTGTGAGTTATGGTGACAAATATAACTGGTAAACTGTGTTGCTAAAAATTACTGTACATTTTTTCTGCTTCAAATATAACAGTTGACAAATTGCTAGTGTTCATTAGAATGTGAAAATTATCCAAAATGGAATTTTTTTTATATGTTGTAATGTCATACACATGTTAAAGCATGAAGAAACTGTTCTGTTACAAACATTTTAGAATATTACAACAACATTCCTGTCTACATTCACAATATAAAATAAAAATAATGATCGATAATACAACTATTCTATACCAAGAAAACAACAAAAGCAAACTACAGCTTCTTGAGGTAATATTCATTAAAACACTTAAGCCATCAATTAATAGAATCAGCTATGAATACTGTAGTAATGTTCTAAAATGTTTGTAAAAAGAATAGTTTCTTTATGCTTTAACATGTGCATGACCATGGCTTTACACCATATAAAAAAATTCCATTTTGGATAATTTTCACGTTCTAATAAACGCTAGCAATTTGTCAACCGTTATATTTGAATCAGAAAAAATGTACAGTAATTTTTAGCAACACAGTTTTCCGGTTACATTTGTTACCATAACTCACACCCCTGAAGATGACCTTGGAAAGAGTTTGAAATTACTTGGGTACCTTAAAAAATGAATGAAAATAACATCTATAAATGTTACAGCTCATTTCTGACATCTTTTGATTGTAATACATGAAAGATTATCCATGAGTATGAACAGATTTTATTAAAAATAAGCAAACATGAGGATGTGCATTGTGGTACAGTGGATATCGGCCCAGAACGAGAAGCCGGGGAGCCGAGTTCGAATTCCAGTTGAATCCATTGTATTCACTTAAGTGCAAATACCCTTGGGAAAGGTATTAATCCGTCTCTTCCTTCCAGTTATGGGTTAAATAGAAGGACAGATTGGTTCTATAGCCTTGGTCGGCAACCAGTCTACCGCAGAAAGCAATGGCAACCTACTGTGGGATAATCTTCTGCCCAGTCAGTCATGTCTCTTTCGAGACATGATCGCCCAAGCATGTATCACGTATGGCAGTTAACTGACTGATTGTTTGTAATTTATTTAATCTGACATATATATATATATATATATATAATAAACACCATTTCTCATATAATCACCAACATTATACAATATCAAGCCTGGTTAGTGCCTAGATGGGTGATTGCTTGGAAGTACTATGTGCTGTAAGCTTGGATGTGCAGATGATGAAATGGATTATGGCTTGAAATTGGAAACTGGAGAGTCAATTTCCACTTCCAGTCAGGCTTATTATATTTACTTACATGCAAATACCCCTGGGAAATGTATGAATCCACTTCCTCAACTCCCACCTATGGGTTAATTAGATTGCAGAGCCACCTTAATGCAAGGGCCCAATGGGCACTTGTTTGGGGAGGGGGTGTAAGCATAGGGGTCTCATGCTAATTTGTATGTTAAGCCAAACATATTGTGATTGGTGAAAATATGTCATAATAGAAAAATCCAAAGATCCATTTCATTTGAGTTGGTTCTTAAATAATAAAAAAAGTTAGATAATGTCATCTTTTGACCTACAAGACAAAGGAAATGACAATGATTATCTTCAAAAAGTTTACCCATCTATATAAACAGAAGGGTGAATTTGTCTCACCAGTTCAGTTTACTTGCAGATAATTTCACTTGCATGGAAAAGATCAAAGAACTAATCCTGACTTCTGATGATCAGTCTTTGCAAAATACTAGCACAGACCTACCAGTAAATCTTTTATTTCTATCTTTTAATATTTGTGACCCAGGCAACAGATGTACATTGTGGTGCAGTGGATATTGACTCTGAATGAGAAATTGGAGAGCCAAGTTTGAATTCCAGTTGAATTTGTTGTATTCACTTATGCTCATATACTCTTGGGAAATATATTAATCCATTGTTCTTCCCTCCAGCTATGGGTCTATCTCAGAAAGTAATGGCAGCATTGCTACATCAGGTTTCAATGACTGGAAGCACAGTAATGTTAATGTAGAATAGAAAACTTAAGATGAGTATCAAAAGTGCGTGACAGCATATTTGATATAAAGAAACTGGAAATGTAGATTCTTTATAACTTGAGCAATATTGCTCAGAGCAGGAATATTGGCATAAAGTGTTGACATGTGAGGTTTCTGTAATTCACTTTCTTGCTTCTAGAGGTTTGCCATTTCATGTTGAAAATCAGATTATTTGGTCAGCAAAAAATGGCAACCACTTAGGTATATTAGAGCTATTGAGTAAATTTGAACCTTTCTTGGAAGAACATTTAAAAATGTATGGAAATCCTGGGAAAGGGAATCTATTGTATTTATCTGCAAATATTTGTGAAAAATATTTTTTTTTTTGTTTTTAACCGTATCACCTCGAGCAAGGTGGTAACGCCACTGATGTGCAGGGGGCTACATAATAGTGAAAAGATTGGAAAAGAGAAAGCCAGAAACCATATCCTAAACAGGGAACAAGGGATGAGCCTCTTAACCTGTTCAATAGAAATGGGTGGAGTGTGAACTGGGCGATAGATAGATCTATCTACTAATGGGACAACAGGTTATTTGTACTATTCTTGAAGAAGTTAGTTAAAGTATTCTTCAATAACTGTAGATTTATAGGGTTCAGAATTCCTCTGTGTGTTCTTGCGGGATCACCAAATATGTAGGGAGAAGGTTGAAAAGATACTGTGGATGGATAGGAGCCAGCAACAATGAAAATAGTTCTTGTCAATAAAAACATGATAAAAAGGTCTTTCCTTTGTATATATAAATGTTGAATTTATTTTAATGGGAGGAATAACATCCAATTTGTATGTACAAAATTATTAAACTGTGAAAATGTTCTAACAGAAAGTGTAGAAAGGAGTTTAAAAAATTAAGAGTTTGTTTTAGTGAAATGTAATTTGTACAGAAAAAATATTCTGTCCAAAGTATACATAACTATTTCTGCAATGGTTTTTCCATCTACAATAAATGGTGATGATTTCAATATAAATAGACAGTGTGAACTTAGGAAGCAATATTGCATAGTAATTGTCAGTTTCACACCTCAATGCAATCCTTTATATATATATATATATATATATATATATATATATATATATATATAGTTGGGGAAGATCAGCTGAGTACACTATCATAGTTTCAACTTTATTGGTTTTGGCAATTTGCATATATATAGGGTTTTAGGCATTCCTCAATTCTGGAGCAGTTCCTGCTCCTAGAATCAAAATGGAGCATGTTCTCCTTGTTCATTTCTTAAAATAGGGGCTGATCCAACTCCTGAAAAAAAGAGCTCGATCTTTTTTCCATTCCATTGATATGTTGTAATATTATCTCAACAAATTTTCGAGTGTATTTTCACCAAATCCATATAGTTTATTTGTTTCCCATTTAACCACAAACTTCAGCCCTAAAATTTATTTCTTTATTTTTATGTGTGTTGATGAAAAGTGAGTAGAGCTATTGATTGATGATAGAAAAATTTTAGAAAGTTAATTTAGATAAACAATATTTTCATGGATGCAAAAAAAGAAAAAAGAAATGATTTTTTTTCAAGTCACTGCATACTTATTTTGTTTTTAGTATAGTTAACAAAAACTGTTTTCCATTTGTAATCTATTTTTTTTCTAACTGTTGCAAGCAGTATGTTATGTATGTAAAATAATGTTTGTTACAAGATAGAAACGTGAAACATTAAGGTGTGGAGTATGAAGATCTTTGTACTTCCTAACAGAAATCTATTTAGATTTTTTAAGTCTATATTTCTCTCAATCCCCATATAGAGATTTGACACTTCTCTTTTTTAATTAAAGCTCCATCAAAGGCAAGAAAAATTTAAAAATTTACAGAAAATAAAGCATTGCTGATTTTTTTTAAGTTCATTGATATTCCTACAGAAACAATGATCACTACTATAACTTTCAAACTTTGTGAAAATTAAGCAATATTTAAACAGTACTTTTGTTGTAGAAAATATTGTCTGAAATTTGAAATAATGTTATTTTTCCAAGAATACTAGATTTCAAACTCTGCAGGGGTTGATTTGATTGGGATTTCAAACAGGTAATTCAAATGGATTTGATTTGGATTTGAAATCAATTTTAATGACAAAATTTTCATGGGATTGGGTATTCCTAAATGAAACTAGTTTCTTCATAAAAAAGTAGGAAAATGTTGCTTAGAAAATGTTTTGTCAAAACATATTTATTTATATTTGAAGGATAAAAACAATTCCTAATAATAATGTAAGAAAAAAGCAAGAATCCACAGTTTGGTTAATGTGAGCACTATTCAAATTTGACATTTGTAAATAAAAACAAAGAAAAATGTAGCACTTTGACTTAAGAAATATTAGAAATCATTTTGAGACTCTTTTGTAGCTCCAACTGAAATAACAATAATTTTTTATTCTGACAAATTTGCTGATTCTAGAAAGGTCTAAGGAAGTTAAATATTAGTCATGAAAAAAAATTTCCTTAATGAGGGTATTAGTTTTGTTCAGAAATGCCAATTATTTACCAAATAGCATCCAAATATTCCTATGAATTTATGCTCATAAGAAATTTTTAAAATTCTCCATAAATTGAAAATTTAGACAATTTCAAATAAATAAAAGCAGTTAATGTTGTTAAGTCAGTCTGTTAAGTGCCATACTTGATATAGGCTTTGGCAATCATGTCTCAAAAGAGACATGACCAAAGTGAGCAGAAAATTTCCTGCAGTAGGTTGCCATTACTTTCTGTGGTAGACTGGTTGCCAACCGAAGCTATATAATCCAATCTGTACTGCTATTTAACCCATAACTGGAGGGAAGAGACAAATTAATACCTTTCCCAAGGGTATTTACATGGAAGTGAATACAAACAATTCAACTAAAATTCAAACTCAGCTATCCAAATTCTTATTCCAAGCTCATATCCACAGCACCACAACACACATCCATTGTTAAGTACAGATCTTTAAAAAAAAAAGATAAATTTGAAAATAAAAATATGTATATATTTAGACAACACAGGACTTCTAGAAAAAATATATTGTAAATCTGGAAAATGCTTTGGAAATTTATAAACTTCTATAACAAATATTATAGAACAAGCACTTAAAAATAATTTCATTAATTAATTATGATATAACTTCTTAAAAGTCAACTATCCAAAACTCAAGGGATTTTTTACAATTAACTTATTTTCAGTGCAAATTAACCTAAAAAATTTGCATGTAAATCTAATGCTTCCCGCATGAAATGATACATCTGAACTCAATATGAAAAATTTCTATGTTAAAAAGATTTAAATCTCTTTAGTCATACAAATGACAAGACATCTGATAAATGACAATAAATTAAAGTATGGAATTTTGGACATTTTCAGCATCACACTACTATATATTGTTTTTTTTTTTTTTTTTACCATTTTGCAGGGGCCCAATAAATTGTATAAGCATTTTATTTTAACATCAGTTTTTAAATCAACTTTACTTTAAACAGCTGTGAAGTCCTGAATAAAATTTAGAATTTGGCAGAGTGGGGTAAGGTTAAATATGCTGATTTTGGTATAAACTGGTGTTGAGTTTGCTCCAGTCAGTATTGACAGCACAAGGGAAAAATTACACACAATACAATATTATCATTAGAAAACATTATGCAATATACAATTATACCATAAACAGTTGCAAACAAAGAGTGGTGTTTTTGGCTTTATCTGATTGAAGTGAAATCCTTGTAACTTGAAGAGATATAGTCTTAGGTATTTTGGATAAAGCCCACTTAGACAGTCTATCTGTCTTGGTTGGAGCTCAAAGCAGAATGAAATAGAACTAGAAGTTCCAACTTTTGGTGTTAATTTGATAGAAGCCTGTGATTGGCTGAATCCCATAGTGCCTCATCCAATAAAACAGATAGTACAAATCTTCTAGGCAACTGTTGAGCAAGCAAAGGAAGTAAGTTGCCTAAGCTGAAAGGTCTATATATTTTTTTATATTCTGATGAGGGGAAAAAATATGTGTTCATTATATGTTCTCATTAATTCTGAACTTTATTGACAAAGAATTGATAACAACATTTAAAGCATGTAAAACCATTTATGTTAAATACACATTGAAATATACAATACTAATTGTATAGAAATGATGATTAAGCACTTTATAAGTGCACATTAAAATATACAAAATTATACTTAATAAAACTTACTTTTTGTTTAATAGAAACATTTACAGGCAGACTAACCCTGATGTTCCAAGACATTATTCTGGCCATTCCTTAAGTGCATGTAAGCTTGTATACATATGTTAATAAAGATATTTAGGATCAGGTCTAGATTTCTTTTTTCTTTTAGACCTGGAAGTGGTTACTCTATTTGTTGATTTTGATGGTTACACAATGTGTTTTTTTTTTTTTTTTTATAAGCGTTTCACCCTGAGCAAGGCATGTCACTGCCACTACTGTGCAGGGGGCTACATAGAGTGGAGAAAGGATGATTAAATATAGGAAATGTCAGAGGGTGGGTGATAGGCGGGTAAGGATACCGAGAATGAGGGTTTGGTAGATGAGAGTGTTCTGAGAATAATTGGGAGTTAGGGTGATAGGAGGTGTCTATAGACCCTACATTTAAACACCTGGAGATTGTAGCTGTCAGGAAAGCAGACTTGTGGAAGGGAGTTCCACAGGCGGGAAGCACAAGAAAATAAGCTGTTGGAGTAGAATTTACGGTTACATCTTATCTGTTTAACTGTAAAAGGGTGGGACCTAGTTGCTAATCTAGTATCTCATGTAAATTCGTGCTTAGGCGGCACCAGTGATCTAAGCTCATCAGAGCAGAAACCATGAAAGTACTTGTAGAAGAGGCACAAGGAAGCCACATCACGCCGGTGAGAGAGTGGTTGCAGCCAGTCTGCCAAGTCAGTATCAACCACGTTACAGATCCTCCTTTGTATTTTGTCAAGAAGCCCAAGGAGAGGGGCAGGGGCACCCGACCAGATATAGCAGCAATATTCAATACATGGGCGGATGGTAGATTTGTATATGTGCAGAATAGATTCAGGTGGGAAAAACTTCCAGGCCCTGCACAGAGAGCCGACTTTCATAGCAGCAGATTTGGCAATGGATTCAATATAGTCATTCCATTTGAGGTCCACCGAAAGTGTAAGGCCAAGGAGGCGTAGTATTTTACTCTCTGGGAGGCTAGCCTGTCCCATGCTAATGGGAGGTAGATGCGACTGTCTATGGTGGTTAGTTGATAACAGCTTCGTTTTAGAAGCATTGAAATTTACTAGCCATTTCCTACTCCAGGCCACTATGGATTGGAGGTCCTTTTCAAGTACGGCAGCGAGGTTCACTTTGTCGTCCACACCTGGTTTTTGATCGATGTGAGAGTAGATTGTTGTGTCATTGGCATACATGCCAACTTGGGATCTAATGGCGTCAGGGAGATCATTAATGTAGATCAGAAAGAGCATGGGACCTAGGATAGAACCTTGAGGGACGCCCGCATTCGTATGGTAGTTTTGGGAGGCATGCCCATTTAATACCACCTTCAATGTGCGGTTAGAGAGGAATGACTGGATGAGGTCAAACAGATGTCCAGTTATCCCGTAGCTCTGCAGTTTGCACAAGAGGCCAGCATGCCAGACCCTGTCAAACGCTTTGGAAATATTCAAGGCAACGGTTCGGGCTTCGCCATTCTTGTCAAGTGCCTGGTATATGTACTCGGTAATGGTCGTTAGCATATCAGCCGTAGACCTGGTGAAGTGAAACCCGTACTGTTTGTCAGAGAGAAGCCTGTGGGCCGTGAGATGCTGAATCACTTCGGCGTTGATAATGGCTTCGAAAACTTTGCCAAAGATCGGAAGGACGGTAAATTGGACGGTAATTGGCAGGGATTCTGTGGAGGTGTTGAATTCTCATCATCTGCTGGGGTATTTCGAAAATAGTTATGAGTAAGAGATATAAGTGTTTGAGGCTGTGTATTTCCACTGTTCCATCACCTCTTTTAATTTGAGCAGAATGAACTTTGTGGTTGCTTCTGCTAAATAGTTCAATAATTCTGTCTAGCAACAAAAAGGGTCTGAATTTGGTTGAAATTTTTATGAGTATCACATTACTGATGTTGAATTTATTGGAAATTTTGATTTCATGTAAATCCTTGCAGTTTTCTCATAGGCTAAGCAAGTATTCCACATGCCATGTCTCTTTGAATTTAATCAGCAATTCCTTTGTATTTTCTAAGGAGAGACCTTGTTGTAGGTTCTATATCAGCCAAACTAGGTGTGTCAGATTGGAAAGAAAGTTTACAGTTTATACTAGGATGCATGAAGCAATTTGGTGTCAAGAGGAGGAGATCGATATCTGTAGAACATCTTTAAGTCAGTGATCTAGAGTTCACTGCTCTTTGGATTTCTGATAAAGATCACACATTATCACTGTATATGTGGCTGGGTGTTCCAGAAATATTACAAAACTGAACTAAGGCTTGGATGAAGGATTGTGTGCTCATGTCAAGCACAAGTTCAATGTGAATGGCTCTCACATACAGACATGTGAATTCTAGCAAATGCATTTTGTTAGCTTTTCCTTCTCACTGTACCCATATGTGACCTTTATAATCAATTCTAGTATCTTGAAATGGATTGACCATTTTAACTGTGTTTTGATAAGTTTGCTAACTTGGGTTACTTGAATGCAAGATTATTGGATTTTTTGCAAGTATAGCTCTTACAGATCATTGATTTCACTGACTGCCTGGCCTGGGGTACCCAGTATCCAGAAAATCTCAACTTAGTAACCATGAGTGGATATGGTTTAACAACTTACCTAAGACTACAGCAGCCAGTAAGTGGTTGGTCAGGACTAAATGCCAAATGTTCATTAAATGATGCAGTTTAAAGTCATACCCAGGACTAAATTGGCAAATGGTTATTAAATAGATGCAGTTTAACATTTTACCCAGGACTAGAATGGTTAGAAAGTGACCACTTAAAAGATGCACTTTAAAGTCTTACCCAGTACTGAAGTGGTCAGAAAGAGTTGCTTTGCTGAGGAAGTAGCCACCTTCTGTCTTCAATGAACAGTTCAGAACTTTGTTATAACTTGTTCATCAAATTTGAAGACCAGTCTTTGAGGAATCCAGATATATTTTGAAAAGTCTTGTGGGAAACTTCAATTCTTTCTATATTCCCTTCAGTCTCTTGTTAGTGAAAAATGTCATTGTAAGCAGTAACAATTTTTTTTATTTCTAAAGAATGCATAGTTTTATCAAGCACTTTCAAGGCAACTTAAGAATTAGATTGCACTGATTTGATCCTGTCTTCATGCCAAGGTAATTCCACAAAATATGAATTGTCCTTGAACTCTATTGTTTTTCCAAATTTATCTTTTTTTGTTTTTGTCATAATCAATGGTACATTCATCTTCATTGAAAGATGATGTGCATGAATCCACAGCAAACATTTTCTCTAAGTTGCATTCAATGGTAGATAACTCAAAGATACCTGGAATATTTCAGAGTAGGTGGGCTTTAATTGCAATACAGATTTTACTTGTTCAGTACATATTATAATTTGTTTCTACAGTTATAAGATAAAGTCTCACTTAGGCACTTGCCCTGATGTCTAAGAAACACTCTGAAGACTGACTTCATGGAATTTTAGGCTACTTAGTTCTTTATTTGGATGTGCGTTGTGGTACAGTGGATATCAGCTCGGAACGAGAAAACGGGGAACCGAGTTCAAATTCAAGTTGAATCCATTGTATTCACTTACGCGCAAATACCCTTGGGAAAGGTATTAATCCGTCTCTTCCTTCCAGTTATGGGTTAAATAACAGGACAGATTGGGTTCTATAGCCTTGGTCGGCAACCAGTCTACCACAGAAAGCAATGGCAACCTACTGCGGGATAATATTCTGCCCAGTCAGTCATGTCTCTTTCGAGACATGATCGCCCAAGTGTGTATCACGTATGGCACTTAACTGACTGAGTTCTTTATTTAAGTCTACAGACTGCTTCATTTATTCACTGCAATGTGTTTAATCCACAACACCCACCCTTTTGAGATGTCTTCTATTAGTAAATATTTAATTTTATTTATTAGTGGTCACCCTTCTTTTTTCTGGCAAGTTCACCAATATACTTAACTTTGTATCTTTTACATTTTGGATCAGTAATAATGGATTGAGTTAAGAAATAGCATTTAAAAGGCAATTAAATGGCAAAATTGTACTTGGGTACTAAAGATGAAACAAGAAAATGAAAAAATAATTTAGAGAAAATTTACTTATGATGCATATAAATTATAGAATTGTACAGATTCATTGTTTAATTCTTGATATGTATCTATTTCCAGGTTCATTTTGAGGAAGTAAACATCATGGAACCAGGAAATGAGGATTACCTACACAAATACAGATTTGATATTCCAGTTTTCTATTTAAATGGAAATTATTTGATGAAGCATTATGTTGACAAAGATCGTTTGGAAACAGCTTTGTCAGGGTTAAACAAGTCACAGCCTTAAACTTAGAGCCCAACAAAAATTTTGCACAATAAGAAGAATTTTACATTTTTAAGTAATATTCTACAAGTATTAAAGATGAAATATTGTCATTATTGATTTTTTAATTATATTTATTGATAAAAAGAATGATAAATAAAAATTAAAAAATTAATTTTATATTCTGCTTTTAAGAACATATTTAATTTCATTAAATTAATTCCTTTATGTTTTAAATTTTTTCTTCTAAATGTTCACACTAAGAGTTACTCGAGGTAGAAAGTTATTGACTGAAGTTGTATGGGCATAAGAGGAAGAAGTTAGTGCAGATTATGAAGATAGGATAGATAATGGTTGACCCTAACCTTGAGGAGTAGTAACCAGGGAAGCATCCTCTTAGGTATATGTTCTATATAATAATGGTTTTCAGGAAGAAATTTTTCAAGTGGAACTTCTTTCTTATCTATGGAATGCTAAAGGAAATAAGAATGATTCAACCCTGTATACATGGACTGATGGTTCTTACCAGTAAAGGTCTGAACTGGTGGAACTAAGAAATGTAGCTTCTCTAAAAATTTGACAATAAAATAGCAGTAGAGTAGCAATAAGCTTCTGATGATTCATCAGTGGGAAAGAGGCTGTAGGGTTGAAAATAATTCATCATCCACAAGGATGTGAGAATGCTTTTGAACTCTATTACGGCTGGAAAGTGAAGATTGGGCAACTCCATCTGAGATATGGCAGCAATATTCCATTTTTAATCTGATCTGACTCTTATAAAGCATGGCAATCTTTTAATGATGTTATGATTGCATATTTTTGTTATGTTTTGTTTATCCAGAACTGGATGATAAGTTCACATATTATCCAGTTCACAATCTCTCCAGTCTTGTTTCCTGGTTGGGATTAGGTTTCCAGTTCCTCCTAAAGTCTTTTTCATTCTCTTTCATTCTCAGTAGCCCCTTGCAGCTTAGTGACATTATCACCTTCCTTGGGGTGAATTGATTAAAAAAAGATGGTTTCTGAATAACAATGCTGATTTAAAAATATATTCAAGATCTATCTAGAAAGTATTTAGCTATTTTATATATTTTTTAAAATATCCTACTTAGGGTAATGGAACATTAGTCCTTTCAAATTACTCCACTTGAGACTTCATACATTTATCACATTGCCCTTCCATTTTTTAAAACAATCTGCAAAGTTCTCTATTGGAATCACCATCAGCAGCTTGTCACATTCACTTTGATTTAATTTATGGTATTTCAATAGCATTTTAGAGGAGGTACAAAATTAAACCTGGACTGTAGTATGTGTGCAAGAGTTGGGATAACAGTCCAGGATGATGTAATGCTTTGTCAAAAATTGTTGCATGAGATGTAAAGAATCTATTTGTCAGCCATTTTAAAGTTGGTGGGCTCACAGTACATCTTGACTGAGTAACCCCATGGGAGAGTGTTTCTTCACATATGTGCAGCAAAGACCCCTCTGATTGCCAAATTATATTACAGCTACACGAGTGAAAAACCAATTGACCCTAGCTTTAAAGAGATTAGACTGTAGTGATCAGAGAAGCATCCTCTTAGATATATGTTCCAAACCTATGTGATAGTCAAAATAGCTGGGCACATTCCAGACATCTCATATTCCTTGCCTCGGAGAATAAAGAGGCAACTAATTAGTTCACCCTGCAATATTGATGTCTTAAATAATCTTCAAAATTAAAGTCCTATTTCTATCTAAAGTTTTAAGATGAAGAGTTATTATTTACATTATTTATATGATGAAAGTCAGAGGGTATAATTAGCCAAAATGTTATGTCAGCAGCAAAGACAGGAACAACAGCCTATAGGTAAATAGATTGAAGTCATATTTTCAAAGATTCTCTATTCCTAATGATCTTCATGGATTTTATTGTAGAATGTTGCCAGTCAAGAAAAAAAAGACAAAAAACTATGCATTTCAAATCTTGGTAGCTTTTCAAATGCTTTATATAACGATGATTCTTCAACAAGATAGATTTGAAATTCATATTGTTCTAATCTAGTGTCATCATCATTACAAGCAGTAATAAAAAATAAAGGTGGTCACACCTAATTTTGATTTAAATAAACATTTTAAATAGGTGTGTATTCATTTTGAGCAATAACATGTTCATATTTTACCAGTTAAAAAATATATGGCAGAGATGTTTTCTCTACATAGAGATAACTGCCTTGTGCAAGACAGTGTATTATATAAACAGTCAAAGCTAAATATAAAAATATATTTTTTTTAATAATTTCAACCAATACAAGGTTTGAGATCTACTCAAGGTAGAGGCTTACAGTAAAATGGTAATGATGAATGAGATGTGTGATATAAATGCAAGAGAACTTGGTATGAAGTGAACATTATGAGGATAAAGACAATAGATAATGACTAACCTTTGACTTGAAGTATTGCTTATAAATGAGTACACTGCAATCTATTACATTTTTATATTGAGTTTCTCTAAAATTAAACATAACAAAATGTTATGACATTGTAGAAATATACATGATCAGAGTGGATATTATCAGATATTAGACCAACAACATTGAAACTCTATTGCCAAATATATGAAAATGTTATTCAAATTTTTTTTAAAAGTTTATTTAAATCAATATTTGGTGTGACCACCTTTATTTTCTATTACTGCTTGTAATGCTGATGACACTAGACTAGAACAGTATGAATTCTTTTAAATCTATCTTGTTGGAGAGTCATCCATTTAAGTAGATTCTACAATTGCTCAATTGAATTTAAGTCTGGCAAAATTCTGGGTCAATTAAGCATTTTCAGTTTTTGTTTCTTTGTAAGTTATTTTTTCTTTTTGAGGGGGGGAGGAGATTGTTTTGGGTTATTGATTGTCATACTGGAATACAGTTATTATTCTCAAGTGCTTGACTGAAGGCAACATATTTTTTCAGTAGTTTGTAGTAACCTTCAACATTTATGAGTCAATCAATGAAATGCAGCTCACCTGTGCCATTGCAGTTTATTAAACCCACTGACTATGGCATTTCACTTACTGTTTAATGGTTGATAGCAAATACATTTCTTTGTATACCTTATAATGATGTTGCCAGACTTGTCAGATGCTATCATACCCAAATTGGTTAATTTTTGTTTAATCAGGCCACTGCTGTCTCAAACCGTTTTTCATTATTCTCCTGCATAAACATTAAGTCTCTTTTATGTCTCGGGTTCAGTGACGGATTATTAGATAGTTTATTGGCCATGTAATCTAGTTCAGAATATATTTGTTTTGATAGAAACGTTTACAATGCAGACTATTTTGACATTAGCAACATCTACAGTCCCATTTCTCATTTCTTCATTAAGCAATTTACCTATAAAACATAGTCTTTGATGTCAGCTTGCATGGTCAACTTGGTCACTTATGTTCATTTTTCCATTTACATTTTTGTGGTTTTGCACAACTTTAACATTTTTTTTGCTCATCTTCAGTTTTATAGTTGTTTTCTTTCTTTTCTTTTGTGGTCATTGTTTTGTTTGTAGAAAGAAATAACATATTCCTTTAAATCATGAAAGACATCTTTTTTATCTGAAGTACCTTGCTAAACTAGTATATATATATATATATATATATATATATATATAAAAGTGATGTAAATTAATATACATGTGAGAGTACACGCATGTATAGTATTATTATTATTCAGGTATTAATAAAACAGTGCTCAACATATGAACAGAGATGTATTATATACATATATTAATAATTTAAATTGTGTGTATTTTGGCAGCATTTTTTCATTAATGCAGGTTTCATTGAATAATATAGAAAGTTCTGTCTATTAATTTTGTGTAGGATCCGTTCATACTGTCTGATATCACGATTATCAATGATATCACCATCAAGTATATCAGATGGTATGAACAGATCCTACACAAAATTAATAGACAGAACTTGTCTATATTATTCAATGAAACCTGCATTAATATATTAATAAATATATAAATTATCCTACATCTATGGCATGACTCTGAGTTTCATGTGTTATGCAATCATTAGGTATATATTTCAAACTGACAGTTAAATAGATTTGAATTTAAGTTCACTCAATATTCATGGGAATTAACTCTTATAAAGTTAAGTTACTGCTTTTTTAATAACAAGATTAAAAATTTAAATATTCTACAGTTACATGTGGATAAAAATTTAAAATAAAAATAAAAGATAATAAAATTCAGGGAGAAGAAATCAAAGGGGCATAAGTCATGAGTCTTAAAAATTTAAATAATCAAATATTACATGTACATAAAAAATGTAGGGAAAATTAAGATTGAAAATAAAAATAAGATAATATAAAAAAATAAAATAAAATACAAATGAAATTGAATTTTAAATTTAAATTTAAATTTTTTATCCACATGTAACTGCAGAATATTTAAATATTTAATCTTTGTTATTAAAAATGCAATAACTTTATAAGATTGATTTTTCCCATGAACATCAAGTGAACTTAAATTCAAAACTATTAAACTGTCAGTTTGAAATGCACCTGATGATTGCATAATGCATGAAACTCTGAGTTATGCCAGACATAGGATAATATGTATATTTATTAATATATTATTAGTCCTGACTTGGCATCTTGGCTTTAGTCGTCACTTTCCTGCTGCTCTAACATAGATTCCCTTTGCATTTTCTACAAATATTTTCATGTTAATTGTTCTTATGAGCTTTACTCTTTGTTACTCCGATTTTATGAATTAAAGCATACTACTAGATTGGTGGCTAGGTCTCACCATTTTACAGTTGAAATGTCTCTATTTAACCTAAAGTTCAATGCTAAAAGTTTCTTCTCTTGAAATTCTTGCTTACAAAACTCTCTTCCATCTTCTTACTTTCCAATAAACTTTGATCTTCAAAAACTTAAATGCAGTGTCAATCATTATCTCCTGTTACCTTGATTCCTGTTTTTTATTGTTCTCTCTCTTTAATAATATCTTCTTTTTATCATATTCTCTCACCTTCAGTATCTCCCTCTTGTATCTTAATGGCTTTATTGCCTTGCTTGGAGTGAAACATTTTTAAAAATCTTTACACACTAAAATCTATGATATTATAAGAACTATTTTTAACATTTCATACTCTATTTATATTTAAATCCTCGATTAGAAAAAAATAATAGTTTAAAAACATACTACATATAATGAATTTTTTTTCATCAAAGTATACTCATTTTTGGTAGCAATATATTGATATATTTTGTGCCAGAATTTCAATGCTTTAAAGTTTGCTCATAAATAATGATTGTCTACTTTTCTACCAGAAATAATAAAATCCTGCAGTGTTAAGAAGAAAATTTATTTTCTATAATAAAATAAGTATTTATTTATGGATGATATTGTAAAATTCAACTATTATCTACCAAAAGCTAGATTATCTTGGATCATCCTCAGGTAAAAATAAAGTTATTTCTGTCTGAATTTATTGGATGAGAAGTGATTATTATTTTCGATACATAAAACAACAGTCTTCTGGATTAAAGTGTTGATTTTTGAATTTGGTGATATATTAATTATGAGTTCAGTCCCTAGGTCAATACTAAATAAGAACTAGATGAGATGCCCCTAGACATGGGCAGTGGAAAGAGAACAATCTGTCCTCACAGATTAAATAAAGGGTTCAATTCAAAACTCTCTGCAGGTTACTCAGATTGACATATACCTGATAAAGGCTAGTTGAAACATAACAGTAACAAAGAGGAAGACAGCAGACGGTATATCAATAATATAAAGTTATTTGCTAAATTTTTTTTGTAGTAAGATTATTTACACTGTTTTTTGTTTTTGTTTTTTTATAACAAAATCATTAGTAGTGAATTTCTATGGTAAATCAATTTTCATTGAATATCTGTAGTAAAATAATTTGGAAGCATTTTTATATTAAAATAATTTTTAATGAATTTCTTTGTATGCCTTTAGTATTTTTCTTGTGTCCCTATATATGTAATCATGAGAAAAACTAGAGTCTTGATGTCTATGTTTCATAAATCCTACACATGAGAAACAACTTTTTTATAATAATAAAAAGTTACTGAAATATCCTAGTCATTTGCACAATCATATTTTACAAGATAGCATCCATTTTGCATTGGATAGATGATTAAAAAGTGTATTGCCCAAGAAATGTGTGCCTATTTGTGACAAAACTTACCTGAAGGTAAACAAAGTGTATGGGTGTGATCCTCAAAATGCCATCGGCTGATGAGTATGCATTCAATGTGTACTTAAGAATTCACTTGTAGAGGCAGACTGTTTGCTGCAGAAAGCCATTAAGAGAAATTTCAATCTACAATCTTTCCTTGGCAGCAAAACTGTTTTAATTATTGATTTGTTTCTTTATGGCTTAGCAACCTTTTGCAGTTTGTTTAAAGCTAAAATTATTTTTAGATTGTAAAAAATTTTGGTTTACTGATATATTTTTTATTTTTTAGTGGAATATCATACTATACTTTTGGTACAATAGGATGGATGAGTCCATCTGTTATATTAGAGTCATAGCTATTAAAGAGTGTACATGGTAGTATATATTGCAGTAGACTTATCTCTCAGTGACACTCTTGTACAGAATAATCCGGATGGCTCTACGATGTCCGTATTTGGTAGTTTACCACTTGAGTGCTCAATTTATTATTGCACCTTTCTCAAGGATATAACACCTATTAACTTATAGCTGGATGAGAGAGAAGAGATGCATTCATACAATCATACCTTTCCCAAGGAAC
This sequence comes from Ascarosepion bandense, assembly GCA_037127315.1. Taxonomy (NCBI): domain Eukaryota; kingdom Metazoa; phylum Mollusca; class Cephalopoda; order Sepiida; family Sepiidae; genus Ascarosepion; species Ascarosepion bandense. Next base: position 263,360 of record JBBBDQ010028584.1, on the reverse strand, counting down.
CTGTTTTGAAGTCTCTCTCTCACTCTTTCTCTGTTCATACCACAAAATCAACCTGGTTGCAAGAACACTATTCCAACTTTTCCCATTATATATGATTTCTGTAAATAAATTAAATTTTATTATAAAATATTCAAAATTTCATTTTATTTGTTAATTGAAACCCTATTTCTTGATATTGAGCTCTTTAATTACAAAAAACTGGTTGTCTTAAAAGTGTTATACTCCAGAAATTTGCTTTTTTTTTTTTAGGGAGGGAGTAAACAATCTTTAGTATTATGCCCAGGTTTATGATGTTTTCCATAAAAAATACAATGACAATTTTAATTATTATCTTTTCTGGCTCTAATATGATAGGATTATTTATGTCTGTTTCATTTGCATTTCTCTCTTGAATATGTTCTCTTTCTTGAGTGCAAAGTGACTAATTTAACTAAATGACTGCCCTGTTAAAATATAATAAAAATTTCAAGCATATTTTCCATTAACTGTATACAGGCTGCGATGCATGAATTGTCTTCTAAATTATGCAAAAATGAAAATAACACTGACATATTTATGAAAATTACACAAAAATATCTTAAAATACTAGAGAGTAAATTTTTTCAATAAAATTGCCATTGGTTTCAACTATGGCCTACAGACGATTTCGGAATCTCCTACAATTTTTCAGGATGGTCTCCTTGTTTAAGATGGTGAATGCAACCATACTCCTTACCTTCAGTTCATCTTTGGTGTTACAAGGAGTTTTGTTGGTTTCTTATCCAACTGTGCTCCTGATATAATAATCAAAAGAGTTGCAGTCAGGAGAGTTCAGTGGCCAGATGTAAGGGGTGATGTGGTCACAGAAATTGTTTGACAATCATGACTGGGTACTCCTGCTTTTGTGAAGCTTACAGTACAGCAGGCCATTTCCAAATTTTCTGGTAGAGTGAATTATATATGGTGCACTTTTTCTTACAGACAGTTCCCAACTGACCCTACTACACTGTGCAGTCAAGAAAATAAAAAACATGCATACATGAAATCAAAAATATAAATGGTTACCAGTCACCCATTGCATACTGTATACACATGTATAAGCTGACTTCATGTATAGTGTGACCCCTGAATTTTTTTTTTTTGCATGAATTTTATCTCCTCCAGAAAAATTTACCCATGTGTAGTGCAACTGGTCATGGAAATGCATGAATTTTAACCTCTTCAAAAAAAAAATTTACCCATGTATAGTACAACCCACTGATTTTATGTAAAAAAAAAAAACTGATCAGGAAAATTCACACTGTACTCAAATATATAACAATCTTTTGGCAATAACAATGATTTTTCCAGATACAAGTCCTACTATTCAACCCATAGCTGGGGGAGGAGATGGCGATGGCTTCATACTTTTCACAAGAGTGTTTGCATGTAAGTGAATGCAACAAATTTGGTGGGAATTCAAACAGTGTCCTTCAATTTCTTATTCTGAGCCACTACCCATTACATCACCTGCACATCATAATGAAAATGAAAGAAAAAGTCATTAATTCTGCTAAAAGTTTTCAAAATGTTTGTTTGCAATATGAACTAAAATAAAAAAAAAATGAAATATGCATTCACCTGAGAATGGGTTTTAGTGTGCAAACTGATTATACAGCTAAGTCTACCGTCTGGTTCATCAAACACATTAGTGGCAAAAAACTATAAATAGACAGTCAAGGAAACTTCTGAAATTTTCCAAGCAAAGTTCTTTCAACAATAAAATTGGAAAGCTGAGTGTCTGGCTGAGTGGATATAGAAAGATAAAACATCAGAATGAATACTTTTGAGGAAAAACGCAAATAAATAAAAATGAGGCATGTTTCTGTTGGAAAAGTTTCAAGCTGAAAAAATGTTTTTACAAAATCTTAATTCCATTTTCAGATTCATTATCCAATGAGTTTTTAGCTACAATGGTAGACTATATTATAATTATGGTAGCAGTTTGCAGAGAGTTGAAATAAGGTACAATACTTCCTTCATTATCCAGACACTTTGAGATAGAGGTTAAAAAAATATGTTTGGATAATTCAAAATTCTGGATAACAAAATACCTAGATTATCAAAAAACAATGAAGAAAGAAGTAATTTTCTGAAAAATTTAACATTTATATCATCAAGTAACATTTGTTGTTTGGAATTGGTTATTGACAATCATCAAAAATGACCTTCAGTCTGCTGTTAACTGGGACAAAAGATGGCTTATTAATTTTAGCACCTCCAAAACTAAACTGCTTTCTATTAACTATCTGAGAGACTCTTTTGTGATTTTCATCAGTATGGCTGATGCTAACCTCCAGGAAAGTGACTTGTTGTGCCTTCTTGGGGTAACATTCTTGGCTGATATGAACTGAAAAGACTATATTGAATCCATTGCTAGGTCAACTGCTACAAAAGTTGGCTCACTGTGTCATGCTAGATAATTTTTCTTTCCTGAATCTATTTTACATATCTATAAGTCTATTCATTCATATTGCTCCCATATATGGTCTGGTGCTCTTACCATATATCCAGAGAGCCTTTATAAAATTCAAAGAAGAATCAGTAATATTATTGGTCTTGATCTAGTGTCTTGACTTCATTCATTTTCCCACTGCCATAAAGTTGCTTCCCTGTACCTTTTTCAGGAATTTAAAGTTCAGTACTAGACTAGTGACAAAGTCTCATCAATATACAGTTGAGATGGCTTGATGTAACTGTAAATTCTATGTTAAGATGTTCTGCTTTTAGCCAACTTTAAGCTGTAAAAATTTAACTGCAATGTCAATCACTTTCTACTGTCCTTCTGGTTATTCTTCTTTTGTTCTTGCTGCTTAGTAAAGTTTCTGTTTTCTAATTCTTCCACACCTCTTTATCTATGTGGCTTTATTGCTTTGCTTGGGTTGAAATTGATTAAAAAAATATTGTCATCATCAACATTTTCCAGCATGGTTACAAATTCAGCTATACCCTGGTCATTTAGGTGTTTATATCAAAGGTTTAAGAGTTTCATGTGATAATCTCTAGCATGACCAAGATGCAATAATTGAAATGTATGAAACAATGATTAAATTATTAAGAATTTTGTATTTTTTAAAATGAAAACAGCAAGGGAATTAATAAGAATTGAACTGATTTTATTGGTGTTTTTATCAAACATTGAGTATAGTTTTCTAAATTCTCAGAATGCTTGTCTGAGATAAAATCATAGAATTTTGCACTTTTTTCTGCCAATTTCATAGTCATACTTACAATATTTGAATTTCCTGTTTTTATAGTGTATGTTTCAACATTGCCCTCACTAGAATTTTACTTTTTAATCAATTCCAGCTGTTGTATAACTTCCACACCTGCAGTTAGAGACAAATTATTCAATTCTAATTATTCCTATATCTTATATCAACCATACCTTCAATCAAGTGTAATGGAATCAATTCGTCCTCTATAATAAAATCTTGACGTCTCAAATTCACATGATCTGCTAGCTTCTCTTAATCTGTGAAGATATTGTGAAGATTATTGATTTATCTTGTTACTGTTTGATAGACAAAAATTTGATTCTTTCTGCTATGATAAGTTTCTTTTAAGGTCATAAATTTCTTTTTATCATTTCTGAAATGTTGATGAAAGTCAAATTCTCTAATTGTTTAGGGTATACCATAATGGAAAGTTTTATTATAGCTTCACAACCTGCCAAAGCTAGGAAGAGGTCAGATATTTCCTTTTTTCCAGCTTTTGCCTTGTTGTCTTTCAATTTTTTAGCCCTAACCTGGGCTGTAAAACACCAAATCCAAGTCTTAACAAATTCTGGTTTGTCTAAGCAACTTAAATATCCTATTGACAACACCATATGGTTGTATAGTGTTGTTCTACGACATGTGATCAGAAGTCAACTTTCTCTTGTCTGACTCTTTACTCTATACTTTATTTCTCCAATAATGAACATATGCAAATGAAATCCTATTTGCCAATCACATTACAGAACCAATAAAGAATCTTAATTAGAATCTATATGTGAAAAATAGATTCAAAACCAGCAAGGTTTGAACATTTATTTAACTTAGCATGATTGAGTGATATTAGTCTAACTAAAAATCATCCAAACTCTCTCTGACTCACCTCATCTGTGGTTGACATAATTATATAGTTTCTTAGGTAAAATCTAAGTTGGTCAACCTAAATAAAGCTGTTTATTAAAAACAAAGTTTTTCATAACTAGAATTCATCCAATCTGCCTCTGGCTTACGTTGCCTGGGGTTGACATGATTAATAGTTTTCTAGGTAAAACTTAAGTTGGTCTACCAAAAAAAGTTGTCTATGTTTCATATCATTATATTAATTCTACTTTGTATTGAAAAAAGGGTCAAATTCTTGATCTTGGTTCATTTGTCAGCATTATGGGCATTTGGATTTCAGACAAAAAAAAAAAAGAATCTTGGGAACCTGAGATTAATTGAAAGAAATTAGCCATAATCTGAGTGTCTATTTAAGGAACATGCTTGGAATGATAAAAAGATGATCCACTGCCTGCTGTGAAAATCTATACCTCCCATAGACTATGAATGAACACACAGACACAATTACTACATGCGTAATAAATCTGCTTCAACCATTGTAAGTGGAAAACTAAGATAACCTATTTCATTTAAAAAAGACAGAAGGTCAAAGAATCTTTTGCATCACACTTCTAATTTAAAAGCACAAAAATACTAAATTATTTAACAATTTGAGTCCAAACAAACTACCAGTATCAATTGCAGGTGTGAGAATTGTCTGCACATGGCCATTGTTTTTATTTTTTTCATCCCAAGTGAGTAAATAATGGCATTAGGATGCAAGGGATTACTGAAATAAAAGAGAATAAGAAGAAAATTTTGTGAAGGTCAATAAAAGAAGAGGTAGAATAAGTCTTTAGTGAAGAGAAAGGGCAATAAAAGAACAGGATTCAGAAAGACAGAAAAAGGCGATAATGCCACTAAGATACAAAGGTGTAACTTGGAGTGAAATAGAATGAGAAGATTTTAGTGAGAAGAAAGGGCAATAAAAGAACAGGATTCAGGAAGATAAAACATGGTGATAATGTCACTAAGTGATGTTTTTTATCATGACTATGTTGATAGAAAATGTCTTCAGTACTGAAGAATTTTAATCTTAAATTGATAGTAAATACCAACCTCCAAAAAATTAACTTTCTGGTTGTTACACTTAATTTAGTTAATAGTACTTACTTACCATATGTAAAACATAATGCTAACCCTATCTACATACATCCTAAATCAAATCACCCACCATCTATTATTAAACATATACCACATTCAGTTAAACACAGAATAAACAATAATTCCTCCACTGAAGATATTTTCTATCAACATAACCATTACTACAATATAGCCCTAAAAAGCAGCAGCTATGATTGCAAGGATATTAAATTTCATAAACAAATTAATCATAATGTCAAATATAATCAAAATAGGAAAATAATTTGGTACACACCACCATTTAACCAAATGATTAGTACCAAGTTAGGCAATAAATTTCTTAATTTAGTTCAAAAACACTATCCAACTAGTAATTCCCTTAGCAACATTTTTAATAAAAATATACTGAAACTTATTTATAGCTGCACTGATAACCTTAATATGATAATAAAAAACACAATAATAAAATCCTAAAACAGCATTATGATATTAATTATAGCCAACTTATCATAAATAATGATCATAACACAAGTTCCTGCAATTGTCATAACCCTAACATGTGTCCTTACAGATTCCATTGTATACCAAGCTACCACCTATACTACTGAAAATTCTAACTTTACCAAACATTATATCAGATGTACTAAGAATAATTTTAAGTCTTGATTTTACCAGCATAACTTATCTTTCAATAATAAAATATGTAGTAATTCTGACTTACTGAACCAACATAATGAAATCACAAATTTTTGCCACCATAGAATTTTCCATACCCTTAAATATATTGGAAATTATCTCAATTTTATCTCAATGTTTTTACTATTTGCTCTATTTTATACCTTTAAAAAATTTAACTTATTTAACTGGCAATCTTTTAATTACTATTATTCTTTTATTTATACTTATGAACAAATCCCCTGAAGAATTTATTTTTATTTATATTTTAATTTTAATTTTGATTTTGATTTTTTATATTATACAATTATAAAATAAAGTAAATATAAAAAAATAAAATCAAGACCAACATAAAGTATTCTTATCCTTTATGTTGGTTTTGATTTTATTTTTTATATTTATTTTATTTTATCTTTTCCAATGTTTCAGTTTTTCTTTGCTAGTTTTTCTCTTTTCTTTTTCTTGTCTCTTCTTTCTTCTTTTATTTTTTTCCTTTTTATTTTATTTTCTCCTTTATCTCTTCCTCTTTTTTCTGGTTAAATTTTTTTGACACGTCTGGGTTTCTGTGGCAAAACATTGAAACACTACTGTCTATGAGTCGTACACACACCTTTCTTTAAAATGTTATAATCTCCCACCCCACTTAATTCATCTCATTGGATGACCTCTTTATTCTTATGTTTTTATTTATTTTATTATTTTTATTTTTTATTTTATTTTTTGAAATCTCCTTATTTATATATATTACCAAATAAATTAACCAAATTTCACTGCTTGTTAATGGTGTTTTAACACCAAAACTTTATAGGTATTGAGTTGCAGTATGGTACTATTATTATTATGATGATAATAATTACCGTATAGAAATTAACTATTATATTTATATTCTAATATTGTCTTTCTATCTTTAAAAATCCTTTCTTCTTTGCATTCATTTTAAAAACAATTATTGGCAAATACTTATCATTTGTTACTATTGCTGCCATGAGAAGAGAACAGCTGCAGAAACAACTCCCAAATTTCATTATCTTGATATTATTTCAAACTATTGTTCTCATCTTGGTTGATATAGATGTTATTATAGACACAGCATTTTGACCAAGCACCCTCTGGTCATCACCAGATGACCAGAGGGTGCTTGGATCTGGTAGTTACGCACCCAATCTAACAAGAAAGAACAATAACTGATTTTACAGGATATATCACAATAATCAACAAGATAATCCATATCAGTCAATCAATGGACACCTGATGGGTACTAGAGGGTACTTGAAAGTTATTCATATCAGAAATGAATACAAACTCCCAAATTATTTCTCTGGCACACTTTCAACTTAGTACAGTCACACAGAGACACAACACAAAAGATTTAGGCACTTCAACATGGTGTAATGGTTAACAAGCTTGTCTCACTAGAGCAATTAAAACTGAATAGTGAGTTTGATCCTCATATTTTCATCCTTGTACCACATCTAAGTATTGTGCAGGAAATCATTTTTGGACACAAGAAAGCCTGTCTCACTAGAGAAATTACAACCGAATAGTGAGTTTGATTCTTACTGGGTGATTAATAGTTTCAGCATTGTGCCGCATCAATGCTATATGTAGGAAATTATTTTTGGACACTTCAACTTGATATAATGGTTATCAAGCTTATTTCACTAAAACAATTACAACTGAATGGTGAGTTCAATTGTCACTGGGTGCTCCATTCTTGTATCACATTCAAGCTGCACTTAGAAAATGACCATTACAGCTGATTAAGCTTAGTTATACTTTGTATTTTTTCACTCTGACAAATGGTAAACTTAAAAATTATTAAACTGTAGTTGCTTCTACTTAGTAACTTCTCATAGTCAAACATGTTATTGATTGGAATTATGCACATTTTAAAAATATTAAGTTGTCATCAAATACTGATATTTATATAAAAAAAAACAATGACTTTTTTTAACAGCCACTACACTTCCTATAGTTTTGTTATCCACCAATGGTGTTTTTTCCCTATGATTGCTTGCTTTTAATACAGAAATCGATGAAGTTTAATAGCGATGAAAAGAGAATTCTTTTAAAATTAGGGTTGTCAAAATATTATCATAGAAGTTAAAAGGTGGCTCTAAACACCTTTGCAGATAAGTTTTCATTGAAAATAGACTCCATTGAATTTGATTCCTTTCTCACTAGTCATTGGCATTCACTTCTTCACATATGAACACTTTTCCTGTATCAGTACATCTGGTGCTAACTCAACAAATTTGACAATTATCTAAACAACTAACTCTTTCAGAGGTATCTTGATATAGAATATCTTAGAATTTAAGCAGTAAAAATATCAATATTGTTATTTATAAAAAAGGATCCACTCAGCAACACTCAATGCAAAATGCAGGCAGTTCACAAGTGGCTTCTTAGTCTGCTAACCAGACACAAGCTTCAACACCAGGCTCATACATAGCCAACTCTTCCATATTCTAGGTCGCTTCCCTTGCCCACTAAAGAGACGTTCTGCCTTGATCGATTACAACCTGCAATACAGATAATTTTAGCATATCTTGTCTTCTTTCTGCCTCACTGGAAGTATTTTGTTGTTGTTATTTGTTCTCTTGCAACTATATGCAGTAGATAACATTAAGAACAAATACTGATTTTAATTTAGTGACATAATATATTTATATAGTCAAAATATTTAACTGTTTATATTGTAAATATAAAACAATTTAATTAAAGAGAAGTTCAGGAGATTATATTTTACTTCACACAATCTATGTCATACCATATTTTAAAATAGACATATTTGTTGATATTGCAAAAGATTGATGGAGGACCCACTGGAACAATTTCGTATGTTCAGGAACATTTTTAAATACATATAAAATAAAGTTATTTTCTATTGTGCATTGGGCAATCTCTAAAACAATCATAGTTGTTTGGGTTTAAGATATAGTTAATGAGTACAAAATATTAATTAAATGTTGTCTCCCCTTGGATGTCAAGCTCTTTTGATAGGAGTTGGAAGGAGGAGAGAAAGAAAAAGGGAGGAGGAATGGAAACATAAATCAGTTGTCCCTTTCTTGTGGCAAGCAGTCAGCAATGTTTTTAAGGTTGGTCATTGAAAAACTAGTGGAAAAATTAAAAAACAACTTATATATATATATTTCTAGATAAAGGGGCTACACAGTTGAATAAATATTTTCATCAGTTCTTTTATGCAATGTTATGTTAATAGGTTTTATTGCAAATAGGACCTTGTCACTATAAAGCATCATAGCTTTTGAAGAAAAATACCTATAATGGCTCCTATTTTAGTGCATTAGGTATATTTTGATTCATGGTTAGTACAGTTGTGGTGATACCGACTGAGCAAAAGCAAGAAACCGGATGTTGGCTCTCTCACAACAAAAAGGAAAATGAATAAAACTCGTTGTGCGCATCCGAGTTTGCGCAGATGTTTTGGTTGAAAAATAAAAATTAATCAAATATCAAATTTCCATTTTACGAGCCTATACAAATTTTATTTACCAGCCAATGGGAAGCCCAGAATCAAATTCAAGTATGAAATTCCAAAACAAGCTGTTTGATCCAAAAGGCAGATATAAAAAGCCGAGACAAACAAAGCATCATCAGACAGACTGGCAGAGACGGACTAGCTGATTAGTTTCTCCCTTAACCTAAGTCAAATGGCTACTATGCTTGCCTGTTTCTTTCTCCACTGTCTCAAAAGCACTTATTGACATCAGGAGTGACCTCTTCAAAGACATTCCACACAAACCAACTTACTGACTTACTGACCTTAGAAGCAGCAACTTCAAAATGAACATTAATCACACTACTAAGCCTTTTATCTTTTTCAGCATTATATTTTACATGAACATTCTAACCTCCGTTGGACTTATATTCAAGTATTATTTTAATTGTAAAAACATTAATTGAAATGTGTATATATAAATGTTATATTATACTCAAATTGTTTTTCTTGATTTTATAATCATTTTATGAATTATAGTGGGCTATCTTCCCACAAGGCTAAATTCCGATAACCTGCAACGGTATACAATTATCCTTCATTACAAACGGAATCCTACTACAACTAGAAAAAGAATAAATAAGATAATATACCTCGCTATACAGTCCTAACTTGCTTTGGTTCTAAAATCAAAATTCACCTTCTTTATGAATTCACTTGAGGACTATTAACAGCAGCAACAACCAAAATGGATAGCACATGTAACTTGAAGAGAAAATAATGACATAATCAAGATGTTAATGTTCCACATGACTTCAAATAAAATGTTAGGAAGGAGACTGCTATTAATACTAGAAAGAGCAATAACTGTCACTAGGCATGAGAAACCTATTTTCCAGAAAAAAATCATTTTAAAAGAAAGATTTTATAAACATCAACAAAAAGCAGTACCAGCTGCTCAGTCAATGACTGCCAAATGTTTCTAATGTAGGGAAAAGGCTAATATTACCATTGAATCAACTGATTATTAACTTTCCATTGATCCTTTTATATTTGTATTACTCTTTCTGATATTCTGAGCATAAATATTGCATTCCTTGTTCCAGTGTCTTTAACAAACCCACAGTGTTCTTGTCTTATTTCCAGTCTGATTCTGCAGTGTATTTTATTCATCAAGATTTTTGTTTGTCTTCAGAGACATCATAAATATAGTATATGGTCCAATGCTCTACTGTTGAGCAAATTCTCAAAAAGAAAAGATGAGATATTGTAATATTTATTGAATTTAGTTTAGTATTTCATAAAGATAAAGGGGAAAAATGAGAGTCTTGTAGTATTTTGTCAATCTTCTTAGTAGAATAGAACTACCTGCTCTGAAAATCAACATTTGAAACCCTAGCTTTTTACCTGGTGTGTGCATAATTTATCATTGGTATCAGTGGGATATATGGAAATATCTTTTATATGGAAATATCTCAGTCATGAGGCAAGCTATGATGATGAAATACTCTTTATAAAAAATATATAAATAAAGCAAACAAACCTTAAACTATTTCAATATGATCCAGCCACTGAAACAAATGCAGCATTATCATTGTGTTCCATATTTAGTATCAGTTATTCTTTGTTTAACATCTGTTATAATCTTCACATCACTAACAAGAATGTTTGACTTAAACCTAAACCCTTTGTGTACAATTTAGTACATTTGAGTTTCCTTCAAATATAACAGACCGTATGTGTTTATCTGCACACAGTAAACAATTCAACTTGAATTTTGTACATTTAGCCTCTTTTTATCTTACAACCAGAGTGGAAAGCCTTCTTATTTGAAAATATTAGAGTGTATCAAAAGTACTTACACGCTCTATATGAGTCATTCTGAAATTAACTCTTTCTATGTCATTATGTTGGCTCACAGTGTCAAAAGCAAATCTAGATGGTATGACATTAGAAGTGGAACCTTCCAACCAACAGCCTATAATTTTTATTTTTACTTTCTATAAGATAGCATCTGAGAATATTTGTGTATATTTCTGAGATAACATATTGTGATTATTTACATTATTTAACATTATTTGAACTGTTGTCCTTATCTTTGTTGCCATATTCCCAATGTTTTTGGCCATTGTATACTCCAACCTTCTTTAGGTGATTGGAATTTCAAACTGAATCCTTTATTTTGTTCACAGGGATAGATTGTTCTAGTTCTAAGGGTCATTCTTCTTTCAAATGTCTCAGTATCATTTTTTGTTCACCTCTGCTGTAGCCAGTTATTGAACTCACAACTCTTTGAGTCAAGTCACTTGATCCAACCAAGGCTTTTATCCACTGGGCCATATGTCCTTGAGAACAATACCTGGCTACAGCAGAAGGGAACAAAAAGGCTCAGTTAAAGGGAGATAACTGATACTGTGACATCTGGAATAGGCATGACTCGTGGAACTAGAACAACCTCCACCAGTGAACAAAATAAAGAGTACAGTTCAAAATTTCAATCATCTGAAGAAAGTTGCAGTGTACAACATCAAAAAAGTTGTAAATAGGGTAACAGAGATGAGGAAAGCAGTTCGAACAATGTAAATAGTATAAATAAGCATCTGAGAAGTTGTCTGGTAAAATGGTGTCTGACATAAAAGTGTGTATGAAGCAGAGGTGTGTTATCAAATTCCTTCATCTGAAAAGAAATTGCAGCCAACGGTATTAATGAAGGATAGCTCATTGCTTAATAAAGGCCAAACAGTCGGCATGATGGTGAATAATATATTTCACTAGTGATGACAATGATGTGACACTCATAACAAATAAGAAAGATGCATTACTATCAGAGCATCCCTTCTTACATTGTTTTTCTGCAAACATTCATAAATTTTTGTCCTATATATCCTTTGAGGATACCAGCTCTTGTGAAAGTTTTCAAGTGCAGGTAGTCAATTTCTCCTCTATACTATAATTTAAAGTATAATAATTGATAAGTGATTGTAATGCCCTGACCAATAAAAGGGAAATAACCTCTGGGTCACAGAGGTTACGGCCCCTGCGGATCCGGAGGAAAAATATAATAAGAAGGGACACGGAGCACACTAGCAGGGTTTGTCTTTACTCTCTCATTAATCATCATCCATCCTGTTGACCCACAATGATAGTAGTCGATGTTTAGCAAGCATCGATTGTCTCCAACACCAAACATTACATTGGCGACGAGGTGCAAGATGGACTTTTTTACAGTGCGCATAAAGCGTTCTGTTTCAACATTGGCTTGGGGCCATAGTGGTGTTATTTTTCTGTGCCTGAATCTGGTGATGGAGGCATAGGCTTTGAAGTCATAGCTGTTGAATGGTGGGCCATTGTCCGTTTTGAGGGAGACTGGCACTCCAAATTCAGCGAATATCTTGTCCAGACGGGGTATGACTGATGTTGTTGAGATGGAGTCTAGGATGTCAACAACAGCATAGCATGAGTATTCATCTGTGACAACAAGAAGGTACTTTCCATTTTGGAGGTGTCCAAAATCAGCACTGACTTCTGCCCATGGGGCTGCTGGTAGTGGGGATATTTGCAGTGGCTCTCTTGCTGGTTTGTGGGTACTGATCTGGCAGGCGTGGCAGTTCCTGACATTTTCTTCCACTAGGGGCTGCACCATGATCGACAAAATACCTCAATTAAACAATGAAAGTCCTAGGATAAGATTTTATTATACAATTGTGTGGAGGGGTAATTATCAGAACCCAATGATGATTATGTACAATGAGATAAATATATGTATATACAAAAGAATAAGCAAAATATTAGTATCAGACACCCTCATGGTATGCAACCATTCAATGAATGGATGACTGGTGGATTTATAAATGTGTAGGATAGATTCTTGTAAGAAAAATTGTCTAGTATGACACAGTAAACAAACTTTCTTAGCAGACCTAGCAATTGATTAAACATAATCTTTCCACTTCAGTCAGTCAGTTATGTGCCATACGTGATACACACACTTGGGCGATCATGTCTCAAAAGAGACATGACTGACTGGGCAGAAGATTATCCTGCAGTAGGTTGCCATTGCTTTCTGCAGTAGACTGGTTGTCGACCAAGGCTATAGAACCCAATCCGTCCTGTTATTTAACCCATAACTGGAAGGAGGAGATGGATTAATACCTTTCCCAAGGGTATTTGCGCGTAAGTGAATGCAATGAATTCAGCTGGAATTCGAACTCGGCTCCCCGATTTCTCATTCTGAGCCGATATCCAATGCACCACAATGCACATGTCAGTAAAAAACATGAATTTTACTTCATCTTTTTATTATGACTTTTTATCTCAGCACTCTTGATCCATACACATTTCATTATGTTTTATCACAATCAGTAGCATGCAGAAGTAGGTACCAGTACTCCAGGTACCCATATCAGGAGGGCATCCAATCAAAGAGTGAAATAAAAATCTAATTTATATTTAATTTGAATAAAGTGTTTATTCTCTGTTTCAGCTGTTTTTATATATTTAAAATGTCTTCCTTTCTCATGTTTCTTATTACTAGGCTTTATAGACCACCACACACACCCCTGCTTGAGTTTTAGAGGCATACAATCAAGGAGTTAGTCCCAGGTAACACCAAACATCACCATGTCACTGATCTGTGATTGATAATTTTTTTATTATTTCTATTGTTTTATTGTGATTTCTATTCCAGTTTATTATAGTTGATTTTTATCTCAACACTCTTTGTGGATACATTCTTCATTATTTATATTAGTTTATTAACATGTTTACTCCATGTTATTACTCTTTTTTTTTTCATCACAACTTCATTATTATTTTTTATTGCTCACTTTATTGTATTGCTTTTATCCTAATACACTTGATAAACAGACTCTTTATTATTACAATTATTTTAATTACAAGTTTTACTTCATTTTGCTTTTTAATCTGGTTTTAACTCAAAACAAAATTGTATTCTCATCATATATTTCAGAATCATCTCTTCCACTGATGTTGCCTTAACAATTTCAAACATAAAAGTCTTAAGAAAAAATTGAGTGCAGTTTAGCCATTACATTACTCCCTCTTTTCTGATTCTCTTCATATCTTTGTTTTCCTCCTTGGTGATAAGTTAAAAAGCAACAGAAACAAGAGTTAGTTTAATTAGAGTTTAGGCATTCTAGTGAAAGAAAGCATGATAAAAAATGTAATCATATTGGTAGTTTAGAAAAAACCCTAAGAATGTCAGCCAAAATTTGTGGCTATGAAAAGAGGAAATTGAAGACAAAGAAATAAGTTATACATATGAATAAAACCAGTTTTGTCTGAAAATTTGGACCGAGATGAGAGACACTAATGTTTTACTCAAACACTGAATACTTTACTTTGTTTCCAACTTTATGAACTAAAAGAGCAGAATTCATTCCTCACATTTGTTCTGAACACCTGGTTCCCAAACATTATTTACTATAAAACTATAAAAATACTTATACATATTATGTTTTTTTTCATTTAGTTTTTTTTTTCTTTGTTCTCTTTGAGTTCAAACACTTATTTTTCTAATTTGTATTTTTTTTTTTAATCATATCACCCCGAGCAAGGCGGTAACACCACTGATGTGCAGGGGGCTATGTAAGAGTGAAAAAATTTGGAAAAGAGAAAGCCGGAAACCACATCTTAAACAGGGAACAAGGGATGAGCCTCTACACCTGTACAATATACGTGGGTGGAGTGTGAAACGGGCGATAGTTTAGACTATCTACTCCAATTGAAAAAAAAAAAGAAAAAGAAAAGTGAAAAGATTGGAAAAGAGAGAGCCGGAAACCATATCCTAAACAGGGAACAAGGGATGAGCCTCTACACCTGTACAATAGACGTGGGTGAAATATATATATATATATTTTGTGTGTAAAAATCCTACACAATTCACTTTGTGAAGTCATTCTGCTAATGTGGATTATTTAAAACTATCTTATTAGTAAACTGTTTGGGATTATCTTAATTGACTTGCTTTCTGCATTTATTGCTTTGTTTTAATTCCTTATTTTGCTAAATCATATTGCTTTTCTTAGTCTTAAATAACCATAGCAATTTGATCTTAAGTTATTTTAATTATTGCACCCAACAAGATGCAGAATTTCACAATTGCTTTTTTTTTATTTAAAAAGAAAAAGCCATACACATAAAAATAAAAATAAAAATAAAAATAAAAATAAAAATAAAAATTTGTTTGTTTTCACAAATTTGGTGATTGGATTATAGACAACAATATGTTTAGATACGCTTAAATACAACATTAACATGCTCTGATATTTCATATATTAGGTGTGTGCATAATTTATCAGTTTTTGATAGAAAATGAATGCAGACTTGAAAACTGGTTATGAGTGTTCTATTTAAGTTTTCGTTTATCTTGTAAATACATATATAGCTGTGTTTTTTTGTTGTTTTTTTTGTTGAAGCAAGAGTGGATTAACTTTGCATAAAGCAAGCTGGGTCCTGTCTGCCAGAAGATTTGTCATTATGATTTGAGATAAGGTTTTACAAGGCTGAAATGTTTTTATTGAGACACCATCTCTAGAAAGGTTCACATTCAAGTCTTGAGGTCCCATATATATATATATATATATATATATATATATATATATATATATGATTGCATTTTACCATAACAATTATGATCACTAATGATGCGGGTGTTGGTTTCACTCATTGAAATGGCCATATGACCTTGGAAAATTTTAATTTTTTATATGTAATTTTTTTATCTGTAAATAAATAACTTTAATTACATTGAGCCTTCTGATTGAATCAATTTTAATATTTAATGGTATCTACATTATTTGTACTATTATTCTCATCTTTGTTGCCATTTTCACAACATTTTGGCTGCTGTATGCTTCAGCCTTCTTCAAATGCTAGGAATTTCAAACCGAACCCTTTACAATGATCACTGGGGAATATTATTCTTATTCCTTGTGTAAAGCCACTTCTGGTAGTCATAAGTCATTCTCCTTTAACTTAACTCTCGAAGTTATTTGTTCACCACTGCTGTAGCCTGAAACTCAACTGAATACTAGGCTACAGCAATGTATTGAACTCACAACTCTTTGGGTCAAGTCACTGGAACTAACCAACATCTATATCCACTGGGCTATGTGTCCTTAAGTATCTATAAATCTAAAGTTTCAGGAACCATTTTTTTCCAGAGTTCATATTGCAATTTTTTGATGTTAATGATTTTCTCTTGCACTTTGTAGTGCTGATTTTCATATTGTATTCATTTCTATGCTTGGTCGGCTTAGGAGATTTTTGTAGCCTAGTATATGTGCTGATTCTTTAAGTTTATATAGTTTTATGGCATTCTCTATCTATTATTTCAGCTTCATTCCATGGAGGTGGTGATCCCCTTTCTCCCTCCATATGTGATAATGCAAATACTTCCTCATCTCAGAAGTATAGACAAATAGTTAATTTTTAATAAATAATATTAATAGGATCTCTTTGGAATTTTACCTTCAAGCTGCTTTCTTTTGGATTTATATATATATATATATATATATATATATATATATATATAACCGTACTGATGAGCTGTGATACAGTGAAACAGATCTGTCTGCGGATGACTATTTACACTCTCACACCCTGATTGAGCACTCTGGAAGAATGGTAGACTTTGAAAAACAGTAGCTACCCTGGCATGTATGCATTGCTCATTCACTAATGAATTAGAGCACTCTGGCTATTGGGGGTGTATAATGATAATATACATGCTAAAAAGTCTGGCTTCTTCTACTGTGCGCCCATGGCCCAGAGGTTGAATCGATGACTGACACCACTTTGGTTGGGTTTCAATCTTGGGTTAAAAGCAATCGGAGTCTAACCATACTGATGAGCTGTGATACAGCGAAACAGATCTGTCTGCAGATGACTATTTATATACACACATATATATATATATATGTCTAGCCACACTGATGAGCTGTGATACAGCGAAAAAGGCTTGTATGTGGATGACTAATATATATATATATATATATATATATATATATATATCATTCATAGCTCAGAGGTAGAAATGCCAACTGATGTCAATTCAGTTGGGTTTCAATCCTGACTAGAAGCAATTGAATACCTAACCTTACTGATGAGCTGTGAGCTGTGAGCTGTGATACAGTGAAACAGGACTATCTGCAGATGACTAGTTACCACTTCTGCAATTTACACATTACTCTTCTATTATGAATTGAGTTTTCCCAATTGTTGGCATGTATATACACTGCATATATATAATATGCTAAAATGTCCTTCTCTCTCATTCCATGCACCTATGGCTTTGGGAACAGGCACTCTGACTGACATCAAATCGGTTAAGTTTTGATCCTGGCTAGAAGCAAGTGGATGTCTAGCTACACTGATGAGCTGTGATGACTAATATATATATATGACTTATTTATGCACCGCTCATTCGATAATGAATTGGAGCACTCTAGCTATTGGACGTGTTTATACGTGCTAAAAAGCCTACCTTCTTCTACCGGACAGTCATGGCCTAGGGGTAGAATCGCCGACTGACGCCAATTTGTTCGGGTTTCAATCCTGGGTTAGGAAGTGACTGGAGTCTAAGCCGTACTGATGAGCTGTAATACAGCAAAACAGATCTGTCTGCGGATGACTATAGTATATATATATATATATATATATATATATATATATATATATAAATTAGAGAAAATTTTCAAAACATTTTTTGAAAATTTTCTCTAATTTATATTGGCTCTGTATTCTTAATACATTGAGCTCTCTGCCTGCATTACTTTTTAATGTTAAAAATTTTTTAATATTGATTAGGATCAGGTTCTTGGAATTTACCTTCCTACTCTTCCACTTCGGATTAAAGAAAAAAAAAAGAAATATATATAAATTCAAAAGAAAGCAGCTTGAAGATAAAATCCCAAAGACATTCTTTTAATATTAATATATATATATGTGTGTGTATATGTGTATGTGTGTATATATATGTATATATGTATATATATATATGTATATATGTATATATATATATATGTGTATGTGTTTGTGTGTATGTATAAAATATTATGTATAACTAAAATATATATCTGTAAAAGGACATTATGAATAATTGAATAAGTTTTCCTTTTGCTTTTATTCACACACACACACACACACACACACATATATTAACTCCTATAAGTAGTTCATCCACCTTTTGACAGGTCTTGTTTTTCGTCCAGCAGAAATGATAGTGGGTGAGATGGCTTAGATGCTAACCACCCATCCATGCAGCAGGTTGTAGTATGTGACATGCTACCAGTAACAGGTCTAAGCCTAAGTTTGACCACAAAAAAATGTATTGATACAAAAATAAAAATATGACAGCAGACAAGATACACAGTTGACATCTTGCTTCTTTTCAAGTTGGTAAAGGCAGCAGTAGAAGCAAAAAATAGGATTGGTCAAACCTATAAATCTAACTTGGGGGATAATTATACCTAATTTAGAAATGATGACACCCACTAAGTCAGTATTGAAATTAGCTGTAAATATTCTTAATAGAAAACAGATCATCTGAAATTCACATGATATTATCTTATAAATATAAGCATATTCTGAAAGTTTTAGGAATATCAGTTGGTTAACACAAATTTTATTGCAAAAAACAAAATCCAAAGGCGAATCTGCAATGTAATCGATCACAATCACAGCTCTAGTCACTTTCTCACTAACAAAATGACTTCCCTCTGTCTCTTCTACAAATATTTTCACAGCTTCTGCTCCGACAAGCTTAGCTCCCTGATGCCCCCTTTACACAAATTTACTCGAGCAACCAGACTGGCAACAATGTCCCACCCTTTTACAGTCAAAACAATCAAATACAGCCACCACTTCTACTCTATCAGCTTCTCTCACACTTCCTACCTGTGGAACTCCCTTCTGTATACTTGTTTCTCTGATAGCTACAATTTCCAAGAGTTTAAATGCAAAATCATTTGCTGTCTCTTGTCTTCTTGACTCCCAGACATCCCCTGTATTGTGTTCTTCTCCATTTTTGCTTTACTCTCATGTAACTCTCTTCACGCCTGTATTCCCATCCTTCTCTTATCCATTTTCCGACAATCCCTGTAACCTGTCCCTCTTACTTTTCGCTCTCCTCTTATGTAGCCCCCTGTTCACCAGTGGCAGTACTGCCTTGCTTGGGGTGAAATGATTATAAAGAAAAAAGCATTGATTTGCATAATACAGTCTGATATACAAGGGTCAGCTGACAAGTTCATAGGCTAATCAAGATACTCTCATGGAATATGACCAAATGAGACTTATTTTTCAACATAGTCCCCTTTGCAACATACACTTTTTATTGCAGTTTAAATGATTCTTTTCTTTAGTATGATCTGATGTTCCTGCCATATATTTTAAGATTCTTGATACAATCCAAAGAAGAATCAGCAAAATTATTGATCCTGACCTGACATCTCGACTTCAGTCACTTGCCCATTACCATAATGTAGCTTCTCTGTGTCTTTTCTATAAATGTTTTCATGGTAATTGTTCAGATTAACTCTCTACTATAGTACCTAGACTTTAAGAATTTAAACACAGTACTACAGTTGAATTGAATGGATGAAAGATGGAATACTCTGCAGTAACAGTTTCACAAGGCGTCAGTGACTTTTAATGCAGTACATCTTTCATAGCCATTGCATTTTCAAATACCACTGGAAAGGTATGAATCCATCTTTTCTTATCCTAGGTAATTGTTAATAGCGGAGAAGACTAGCTTTTTAGCATTAGTTGTCAATCAGTTTAGGACAAGAATAGCTTCTGCAATATTCAAAAGATTTATTCAGTCAGTTAAGTGCCATACATGATACACGCTTGGGCAATCATGTCTCGAAAGAGACATGACTGACTGGGCAGAAGATTATCCCGCAGCAGGTTACCATTGCTTTCTGCGGTAGACTGGTTGTTGACCAAGGATATAGAACCCAACCTGTCCTGTTATTTAACCCATAACTGGAGGGAAGAGATGGATTAATACCTTTCCCAAGGGTATTTGTGCATATATGATTGCAATGAATTCAACTGGAATTCGAACTCGGCTCGTCTGATTTCTTGTTCCGAGTCGATATCCACTGGACCACAACACACATCGGGAGATTTATTACTATTCCTAAAAATGTTTTCATTATTGAATACATCTCTTTCAAAACATGATCGCCCAAGTATGTATCACATATGGCACTTAACTGACTGACTAGACTGACACAAGTTCTCATCAATTTATAGTTGAATTGGATTGATGTAATCATAAGTTCTATGCTAATAGTTTCAATTCTTACACTTCTTGTTTGTGAAACACTCTTCTGTCTCCATGCTCTCCAGCCAACTTTGATCTTCCAAAATTTAAATGCAATGTCAGTTATTATCTACTGTCTTCTTGATTATTCTTTTTTTTTATTGTTCTTGCTCTTTAATAATGTTTCACTTTTTGCTTATTCTTTCACACTCAGTAACCCCTTGTGCTTTAGTAGCTTTATTGCCTTACTTGAGATGAAATGATTTAAAAAACTCTGGTCAAGACCAATATATTTGATTTTCCAAAAGTATGAATCCATCTCTTCTCTCTCCAGTTAGAAGTTAATTGCAGGCCAGACTGGGATCTATACATTTGGTTAGAAACTAGTTTAGGAGAATTTAAAACCAATTGAGTATGAGATATCAATTCCACCCTATAAAAAACCTACTTGTTATAGAAACCACAGCAGTAACCTCTGACATAGTGAGTCTAGAGGTCATTGTACAAGTTAGCCTATAGGGATAACATTCAATATAAATACAACTTTTATATATTTGTATTTTTATTAGGTTGAAATTTTGTGGCTCTATAATCACTTTTCTCAATTGCCATTCATGTTAATTTTTTCCTCATGAACACTTTCATCAAAATTTATTTAATCAATGTTCTCAAGTATGAAGTTAAACCAAAAGTAGAAAAAGTAGTAATTTAAAACACTTCAAGCTCATTTTATTTTTGACGGTTCATCTCAAAAGTTTGGTTACAACAGTAGTCATTTACATGTACAGCCATCTGCCGGGACAACTATCAAATCCGTATAACTGATGCTTGTTCAACCCACAGAGTTTACCTAAGTCAGACTATTAGAAATATTTCCTTTTAGCTTTATCTGGAATTTTAGGGACCTGTAATCACTTTCCTCACTTACTAGTTACCTTAATTTCTATGTATGTATATCATTCTTATAAACAATTTCATCAAAATTTATTTAAGACAACATTTTACAATATTAAGTTAAAAAAAAAACTAATAAATTAAAACAATTCAAGATTATTTTATTATTGATGATTTATGCCACAGCTCTGTTCAACCAAAGTTAAGAATGAATTACATGTTCTTAGAGATTTTGTTATGTTGAAACAGATACACTTGTTAGTTGGATTACTCAAACTCTGTCCAGCTAGCCTGACCCCAGGAGTTGCCACTGTAGTAACCTATACTATATTCATCTGGCAAAGCATTGCTTAACTATGATATGAAAACATGAATCTGTATTCAAGTCACAGTATAGATTCATTTTTGTCATATTCAAGAAATTGATATTACATTACTGGCAACACCCTCTTCTTTTAAATTACTTAGAAAAAATGAATCAGATTGTTTAAATGTCAATGATTTTCAGGTGAGTGGTGATACAATTACCTGTCATTCATTGAAGACAGAGTACCTGACCCAAATATCTGCATTCTTTTAGCCCATGAATTAAGACAGGTGAAAAAATGCACTTGACTTAATATAGGTTATTTGAACGACAAAACTGGACAACTTTATGTTTTGCTTTTAAAAATAATAATTATCTGTTCTATAAATAGTATTTTCTGTCTGTGTACATTTGCCTGTTGCACTTGAAACTTGTAAATATTCAGATAATTTTTAATTGCTATTGGGAAGAAGTTAATTCTTTTTCAATTTAAACTTGTACAATTAGTATTAAATGTTAAATGTTATCCTGTTTCAGTGAACAGAACAATTACAACACTTAATCAAATATTCTACTTGAGTGAGAGAAAAATAACAGATACTGCACTCTGATCTTAAACAAATGAAAAATGACTGGTAATAAACTCAAATAGATCTTTAAATTTATTATCACCAATTTTTGTTATTACAATATTTATTTGCATATAGAACCCCTATATAGATATATTTAATAATAAAGCATATAAGACCCCCATATCTATTATACTTTTAATATTAAATAAGACTGTACCTGTCTATATATATTTAATATTAAAGCATATAAGACACAAATTCTTATATACATTTAATATTAAATAAAGCCTGTTATCTATCTATCTATCTATCTATCTATATATATATAGATAGATAGATAGATAGATAGATAGATAGATAGATAGATAGATAGATAGATAGATAGATAGTTTTTCTTAAGGGCTCTTGTAGATTGTCAGTTGATAGATGTTTTTGATGCTGCTTTGCTCTGATAGGTGACATGCGAAGCGTCTACTCAAGATGTTACCTATGTTATATTGGGTATATAACCACCTTCTTGAGTAGACCCTCTTTCTTTCCATCACTTTTCCTAATTCCTTCCTGCTTAATATTATTATTATTATGTTAATGTTTTAGTCAGAAAACCTGAAGATAATAGACATTTAATTGGTAGTATATATGATATAATTATTATAAAGATATGGCAAAGTTTGACACACATACCCACAAAAAATGGTGTGTCAAAAGGAGAAGTTTTCTCTTTACACTGTTATTATTGTATGCTCCCTTAGTAATTTTTGAATTTATGCATTCTCTTTTATTCTCTAGAAATGAGACAGCAAAAGAATATAAAAAGTAACTCCCTATCAAATCTAAATTCTTGTGTCAAACACAAAAGCCAAGCGAGTAGAAAAAAGAAGTTGTATAAGGCACAATCAAGGCTCAAACTACTGCATAAAATTTTAAAGTAAAACCATTTATTACAGTGTACAGAAAAAAAAAATACAAAAACCTAATTCTATTCTAAATCTATCTAAATCTAAATCTAATCTAAACTTATTTATAAATGGAACTTTGTCTGTGTGTGTGTGTGTGTGTCTGTGTGTCTGTCTCCGTTACCTATAGATTCCAAAATGGCTGAACCGATTTTCTTGAAAATTTACACAGTTGTACTATAAGCATCTGCGAGTGTTCTTAGCTAGGTTTTGTGTCAAGGTACCCCCAATAAATATCGAAAATTGAGTTATAGAAGGAATGGTCCGATTTTAATCAAATTTGATACACTCATAGACAAAGACATAAGAAACGATATTCAGAAGTTTCAAGGTTGAAGTTCTTACAATAGTGCAGAAAATTGATAATATATATATATATATATATATATATATATATATAAGGCAAGATGTTTGTGTATGTGTCTGGAAACAACTATTGCTTTTTAGTCTTTCATGCCAACGTCCAAAGAGTTTGAGCTCCAGGACCATGGATTAGTTTTAAAGCTTTCATTATACCCGAGCAACACCAGGCTATACTGCTAGTTTGCATATAAGAGTAAAACTCTTGCACAAAAATTTTCTTTTGTGTCTCTTATAAATAACTAAGGCAGGATAACATTTACAGATATATTGCAAAAAAGATTACCATAGAAAATAGAAAAAAAAAAGGATTACAATTTAGAAAAGACACAAGGATTCAGTTTTAAAAATGATGAAAAGAGAGAGCCCATTCAAAAAAGCTGTAAAACAAAGGTGTAATCATGTTTTAGTAAAAACAAAAAAAAAAATACTTTTACTTGTTCAACGAGCATCTCTGGGGCATATTACAATTTTGTAAATATTTTTTTATATTCATACTGTTTGTGCTTTACTGAGGCTTTTGAGAAAATTTATTTGAATTCTTTTACCCTCTTTGTTGTCCAATAATAGGATAATTTTCACTTGTGAACTTAAAAATTCTGTTGGGCTCTCTGTGCTTTTTTGTTGGTCTTTCTTGATGTCAAAAAATGGCTTCTCCTCCTTGATGTCAAATACCTCCTGCCATTATCTACTGACTGGAGTCCTTTTATTAGGAAAAAGAGGATTACACAAGGCTCCTATTCAGGCTTGAAACCAAATCTCTCAATGGTCAGTAAATACAAAAAAAAAAGAAACAAAAACAAAAACAAACATTTTCCAATAAATTTGAAATGGATCCTTAACAATTTTGGCAGGTTTTAATAACTGAGCCTAAAAAGATATACAAGTGTACAATTTTTTCCACAAACCATCTAGCCTTCTTAAAAATATACTTCTTTCAAAAGAGTGTGTAAAAAAAACAACCAAGATGATTGATATGAACCCGGTATGGAACCATAAAATAATGAGTCAACACTGTGGTAGGTCAAGAATATATATTATGTCAACAAGAGATACAAAGAGATAAAGTAATAATAGCTTGGCTACAAGTGACCGACAGACAGACTAGGCTGAGCTGAACTGAAGTTGTACTGGAAACCAGTGTCTCTGTCGCCCCAGCTCTCCTCGAGAGTAATTAACTCTTGGTTAATATAGGCAAAGAAGAGCCCATTATTAAGTGGGTAACTCCCGACAACAACCCCCTTCCAAGAGCTTTACCCCACAAAAAGCTGTTTAATATTTTTTCCGTTTAGCGTCGACAATCAAAGGATCTGTGAACTTCCTTTTCCTACTAGATCACCTTCTTTCGGGTGAAGGTTGGGGTGCCTTGAAGTTGAAATTCTCAAAGATGATATCTATGGGCTCTTCATTTGACAGTGGTGAATCATTTATGTCAGTTGTCCGACATTTCCTTATTTGATTTTGGTGGTGCTTATGCATATTCTTGGAACCTTGTACCATGTAGACCAAGTCTCCCACTCTTTGTTTATAGTGCCCACTTTTCAAAACATCATGTTATTTTTGTATACTTTGAAAAGTACTTTTTCACCACAAAAGTAACGTTTTCTAGGAAGTGTGATTGTCTTTTTGAATTTAGCTTGCTTGGGGATAAGCTTTTCAAAAACTCATCTGATTTTTCTTGCAAACATCATTTCTGCCGGTGAAAGTCCCGCTGGTGTATTGGGATTTGGAGTAATTCTATACACCTGCAGAAACTTTTGCAGTGCCTTCTCAGTAGACGTGCCCTATGCTTTCTTAAGAGCTTGTTTCAATGTGTTGACGAAATGTTCCATTTACCCCTTGGACCTAGGGTGATATTGTGGAGTTGTGATATGGTTTACTTGAAATGTTTCGCAGAATTGTTTGAATTCGCAAGATGTAAACTGCGTTCTGTTATCAGTTACTACACAATCCACAATGCCGAAACGTGCAAACAGTTCATGCAGAAAAGCTATCATGCATCCTGTGGTTGGTCATTTACATCTGAGGACTTCCAGCCATTTAGTGTGGCTGTCTATGACTATGAAGTAATAGTGATCCTTTAATGGCCCCGCAAAATCGACATGTATCCTCTGCCATGGCTGGTTCATTTTCGACCGAGGCTTGCACGTAACTGGTGGAGCTTTAGCAGCAAACGCGCACCCTTTGCATGCATCAATCATGTCTGTGATATTTCTGTCCATGTTAGGCCAGTAGACATAACATCACATGAGGCTTTTAGTTTGTTTTTTTCCAGGATGTCCCTTATGAAAGTCCCAAAGGATTTTTTTTTATAAACTTCTTGGTATCACCACTCTTTCGTTGTATAATAGTACCTCATCACAAAGAGAAAAAACCTCAGACATACTTGAGTCTTTTTTGTAAATTTTATTCTTAGTAGATGTAATGAACTCATCTTTCAGAGCCTCCCTTTTAATGTTGGATAATGTAACTGGGAGTTCTCTTATGGTGTTGGCGATCATGTTTTTTATTTCGCAATATGTTCTCAATGCTGTGATTATTGAGTCTTCGAAAAACTCTTTATTTTTAGGAACGAGTCTGGATAATTCATCAGCATTGCAAATATTCTTGGAAAACAAATGCTCGATTTTGAAATTGTATTTAAACAATATTGAATGAGTCTGTTAGTGGTGTACACCGGCAATCCTTTTTTACTTCCATATATTGTCAGCAGCGGCTTGTGATCAGTTTGTAGAGTAAAATATCTGCCATGCAGACATCTGTGGAATTTGGTCACAGCAAAGATTATACTTAATGCTTCTTTTTCGATCTGTGAATACTGCCTTTCTGCCGGCAGCAAAAATCTGGAAGCATACGTTATCGGTTGTCTTGTTTCATCTGGAAGTTTATGTAATATACAGGCACCAATGCCATAAGAGCTGGCATTGCTTGCTACTATAATATCCAATTTTGGGTTATAGTGAGGGGAAGTGTATCGTTTATTTTCTTGAATGCTGATTGACATTCTGGTGTCCAATTCCAGATTTTATCTTTCTTTAAAAGATCATTCAACGAAGCTCTCAAGTTATGCATGTTCTTTATGAATATTTGATAGAAATTTGCTAGGCTTAAAAAGCTTTGCAGTGTTTGTACTTTATCCAGGGCTGACATGTCCTTAATTGCTGTAGCCCTATCAGGATCCGGTCATCGACCGTCTTTATCAATAATGTGTTCTAAATATTTTATTTGGGTTAAATAAAATTTGCACTTAGCTTCTGTAACTTTAAAACCATATTCCTGAATTTTATCAAATACACTTATTATATGCTCTCTGTGGTCTTTCACTGATTCACTCGTAACTAGAATATTGTCAAGATAGGCAGTTGTGAAATCAAGGTTGCCCAGCATGGTGTCCATGACCTGTTGAAAAATAGCAGGCACGACCTTGACCCCAAAAGCCAATCTATTAAATTTATATAGACCTCTATGTGTATTTATACACAGCAGTTTGGAGCATTCTTCGTCAACTTGGATTTGTAGGTAAGCATCTGATAAACCAATTTTTGAAAAAATTTTGCCCCTGTTTAATTTGTCGAATATTTCTTCTGGGGTAGGTATAGGATAATGATGGTCTTTTAACGAGGCATTCAAACCTGTCAAAAAATTAGTGCATACTCTGATTTAATTTGACTTCTTCTTAACGTATACCACTGGAGCAGCCCATTTTGAAAAATCAGTTTTAGACAGGATACCTGCATTTACTAATCTGTCTAATTCTTCATCTATTTGGTTTACTGCTGTGAACGGAATGTTCCTCTTCTTTTTGAACACGGGCTGTGCATTATCCTTTAACTTGAATTGAGTTTTTATTTTAGTGCATTTCCCTAAGCCATCTGAAAACACCTCTGAGAATTTTCCCTTTAATTCCAGTTTCAGTTCTTCAATGTTGGAAGTTGTAGTTTCTATTTTGCAACAGAACATACTCATTGGACAGTCCCACAAATTGAACTTTTCAATCCAATCTGTACTGAACAAATTTTCAGTATTTTTCATCGCATATACTGTCAATTTTTTTAAGATCCACTGTCCAGCTGGAATTTAATTGTTTTATTTAATATTTGCACAATTACATATTTGCACAAATTTTCATCTTCCTTTTCTTATTTTACTTTTTGTTCTTCTGGATTTTTTTGCATACCAGCAACTTGATGTTATATGGCCAGCTTTACCGTAATTCTGACAGATTTTTTTCTTTCTCGACAGTCAAAACCTCATCCAGTGTAATTTTCAGCAAATGTAACACGGACCTGGTAGTGAATTTTCTTGTCTTATAGTATGCTTGTCACAATATTTTCTTTTCTCTCTTTCTGGGGAGTGGCATTTTGATCTGTTCATAATTTTTTTTATATGAGTGACTCCCGACTCCTTGATATTCCTAGAGTCACTTTTATGGATACGACCCTCTGGCAGTCTTCTGCTAATTTTTGGAGGGTTAAACCCGGCTCATTTTCTAGTTTTGTTAGCACTTGACGTCTAACTACAGCGTCTTTGGCCGAGACCAAACCTTGAGCAAAAATTAGGCATTTAAAGTTGTCAGTAGATAATTCCGCTAATTTGAAATCGTTACAGTATTTATTTACTGTAGCAGCAAATGTTAAATAGTCCTGCTGATCCTCTTTGAATAAATTTAGGCACTTCCAACTTTTATGAAAAAGGGATATGTTCAGCTCAAATAATTCCGACAGTAGCTTGACTGTTTCTGAGAATTCCAGGTCTGTTGTCTTTTTGGGGAGGATAAAATCAACAAACCTGCTGTACTCTGCTGTACCCAACTTTCTTAGTAATAAACGCACTTTCTTGGAATTTGACCAATTATTACAGTCGACATTAAATAAATCCTTGTACTGCCTATAAAAAGCATCAAAGGTTTTTTCATCTTCAGGTACATACTCAAAAGTTTCCATAATACTCCAGATAGTACCCTGGGAAAAAGCAGTATCGTTCTCAGTTTGTTTCCATTTAATGATTTAAGAAGTAACTCTTCAATTTGATTTTGTCATTCCTCTGTCCTTTTAAAGACTTGTTCTTGCAAATCCATCTGTTGTTTATGTAGCTCCATAAATAATTTTTGTTGTTGTTGTAACTGCTCATCGTTTTTTTGTTGTCGATCCAACTGAGTTTTCATTAATTGAATTATCACTTTTTGTAAGTCTTCCATTTTTTTTCCAAACTCCACACGACCAATTTTTTGTAAACACAAGAGGAAAAACATTAACTGTAGTTACAGTTATTTTTTGTAAGATGTACATCAAAGAGAAAGAGATAGGCTCAAAATGAATCTACTTACAGATTTTTCTGTGACGCCATTCCAGGCTTGTAGGGATTTTTTTTTTTAGTTGTAGGCTGGTTTAGATGGGGTATATATTTTTCCTTTCTTGATACTTCACATTTTTCCGACTGATTATGTGTGAGGTGGGGGCTATCCCTTGGTACTTGAAATCCACGTTTGACCATTGATGTTCGCAATTTCTGTACTTCCGACATTGCTAGTTGATATGTGATCAAAGAAAAAGGTTTTCCTTCCCTGAATTAATTCTTATATCTTCATTGCCAGTTGATATGGACCCGGTATGGAACCATAAAATAATGAGTCGACCCGGTGGTAGGTCAAGAACATATATTATGTCAACAAGAGATACAAACAGATACAAAGAGATACAAAGAGAAAAAGTAATAATAGCTTGGTTACAAGTGACCGACAGACAGACAAACTAGGCTGAGCTGAACTGAAGTCATACTGGAAACCAGTGTCTCTGTTGCCCTGGCTCTATCCTCGAGAGTAATTAATTCTCAGTTAATATAGGCAAAGAAGAGCCCATTATTAAGTGGGTAACTTCCCACGACAATGATTAAACATTTATTATTACATCAAAGACTAACAGTAAAAAAAATAAAATTTTTATAAGAATTAAACATTTTATTTTTTACATTATTTATTTACAAGAAGAATTTTACATTTACAAGTTTATTAAAATGTGAACCAACTACAATTCAACATTTATTATTTACCATATTATAAAAAAATAACTATGTAAACAATTTTTTTCTCAAAAATTTATAAAAATGTTTGTGAAGAAGAAAATTCAAATGGACACATAATGACAAGTAACTGTGATTATAAATTTTGAAAAAAATGCATTTTTCAGTCATGTCTTTCATTTGCTCTTGCCACATAAATTCACTGAAACAGTTTGCAAGAATTTGGATTTATACTGTATTTTTTTCTCAAGTATTAACAAAAAAGTTAAACACTATTTAGTGGACTGTTTATTTACAAGAATCATAATTTAATTCTTTTGCTATCATTTCTCGAGAAAAGAAAGAAAGAATGAATAAATTTATATATTTGGGTTTTATTAAAATTATAAAAATGGCTTTTAAAACAATAAAATTTGACAAGAGAGTATACAGTAATAGTGTTGTCAAAAGAAATATTCATCCTTTTGACTGATTGTTTTTTTACAGGTATATATGTTAAACTTTGCCAAAGAATTTTATGTTTCTAAGAAATAATATATATTTTATTTAGTGATTGCTTTTCCCTGTATCAACTTGGGATGGATTGGCCTTGACTATTAAGTAAAATATAACTAATAAATAATGATATTTTAACTTTCAGGTTCAAACTAAATGAACATTTTTAAATTTAGCTATTCAACCTTTCCCTGTATTCAAAACAATAGTGTTACATTACAAACCATATTAGGACGGATCACTTTGTGTGTCAAAACCACTATTTGTTCAGCCTCCCAACTGGGGTGATAAGTGGCACAAGGTTGGTTTTTAATGTGGGGAACTCTAGCATGTACACTCAGGTCACTGGTCAAATACTATCCAGCCAGCCCCCTGCATATGCAATGACTGGGTATTAGCTGGTTAAATTTTGTCATGCACCCCACTGGTGAGAAGTGCACCTACAAAGACTAGATCTCCACCTTCCATTTTTAACTTAAACCAAGCAAGAAGCTATACCTTCAGTAGTTGAGCCATATCATCTGGCTATAGCAACAGAGTTAAGTTATACTAAACTGTGCTAGTGTTGACAGGCCCACTTGAGACTTAACCTGCCATAAAAGTGTTAACTGGTTCAAGCAATAACAAAATTGCTAGGTTGGGAGATAATAAAATCATAGCCAGTGATAAGATTCTAACAAAGAAAATATTGATGTTATCTTTGTGGATAATTTATGGCGAGATAAGCAGGCAGTGAGAATATTGATGTTATCTTTATGGATAACTTGTGGCTAGATAAGCAGGCAGTGAGAATATTGATGTTATCTTTGTGGATAATTTATGGCGAGATAAGCAGGCAGTGAGAATATTGATGTTATCTTTATGGATAATTTATGGCGAGATAAGCAGGCAGTGAGAATATTGATGTTATCTTTATGGATAATTTATGGCGAGATAAGCAGGCAGTGAGAATATTGATGTTATCTTTATGGATAATTTATGGCGAGATAAGCAGGCAGTGAGAATATTGATGTTATCTTTGTGGATAATTTATGGCGAGATAAGCAGGCAGTGAGAATATTGATGTTATCTTTATGGATAACTTGTGGCTAGATAAATAGGCAGTGATAATTGTTTAGCTAGCATTCAAAGCCTAAAATGTTATAATGAAAAGAAATATGTACATATGCAAAGTATTGGTATGATTAGTTAGAATGGAGTAAAAGTGTCCTTGAGAAAAAAAGAAACTTTAGCTTATTTTGAAATTAAACATGAAGAACAAGTTGGAAGTTTTTACTACATAAGTTTCACATTAACTTAATATTTTATTTTTCAACATTTTCAAAAATTATATTTTATAATGAAATTATATTAAAAAGTCTTACTTTCATAGTCATAACATGATGCTTCTGAATATTTAAATGTTGCCACATATATAATTAACACAAGCATAATACAAATATCAAATTTGTTTATAGTCTGTGATTAGCATTTATTATTTAGAATATAAATATTATATCTGGTAATAATTCAATAGATTATTGGACCCTATGACCCGGATGAGTGGTGTTCTGTGAAATATTGAAGTTGGTCAAGAGATAAGTTGAATTATATATTTGAACAAAACTTTTATACCATAGAATTTATAGATTGCTTTAAAAATGATAGAACACATTCTTTTTCTTTAAAAGGAAAATTTTTTGTCCAACACTTCTTCAGAATGATTCGTTGGGAAAAAATCCAAACATACAAAAAATAAGCATGAATGGTGAAATGGAGAAGTTTGTTTTTTTTTCCAATTAATCTTTCTAAATAAGTGTTGTATGAAAAAAGGTTCCTTTTATAGGAAAAAGTTCCTTTTATAGAAAAAGGATGCACTCTGTCATTTATGCGCTAAAAAAGACTGCCTTTTTCCACCAAACGCTCAGTGGCCCAGGGGTAGAGTCGCCGACTGACGCCAATTCGGTCGAGTTTCGAGCCTGGGTTATGTAGCAATTGGAGTCTAACCATACTGATGAGCTGTGATACAGCGAAACAGATCTGTCTGCGGATGACAATATATATATATATATCATTTGCATACAGGCTTGTTTCACGGTATCACAGAATCTACCTTCCTCCACAGTGCCCTATTGACTAGCGAGAACATAAATATCATTGACATACAGGCCTGTTTGACTATATCACAGCTTGTCAGTGAAGCATGGTGCGATAGGTAAATTTTTAATTTTGTGCATGAGAATTTAAAACTGCAACTCCCTTGATTATTATGTGTGGAACACAGTTGAGTGAGAGACAAACAAAACTCCTTGTAACACCAGAGATGAACTGAAGGCAAGGATTATGGCAGCATTCACCAATTTAAACAAGGAGACCATCCAGAAAATGTATGCAGCATTCTCTCTATGAAGGGAGAATGCTACACTAGACGCACACCATAAGGCACATCAGAGATCAGAGGAAAAATGCTAAAATGGCAAAGCAATCATATTATTTTCTTTAATTATTTTCTGGTGTACATTGACTGACCACTACTATTAGTTTCATGCATTTTCACACAATCTTCAGGTAGTCGGGAATTGATTTTTGTGAAAGAGACATTTTATACTTCAGCTAACTGAAGATATTAAAATGAGGGTAGCTGATATGAACATAATATGCAGAAACCAACTAAACTCACCAAGGAGAGAATGTACATATAGCCAAGACAGAAAAGCTGAAGAATACTGATAAACAACTAATATTATTGTCTTAATAGTAAGTCCAACAGGTCTAATAAAGTAAAACTGGCAACTACTCTCAAAAATGATCTCAAATCAGTTGTTAACTGGGGCAAGAAATGGTTTATTAATTTTGATTCCTTCAAAATGAAACTATCATAGAAAACTACTTTTGCCCTCCATCAGCATGAATGATGCTAACTTCCTTCTTGGATTAACATTTTCCACTGACATAAAGTTGAATAATTATATTGAATCAGATCCTATGTCTGCTGCTAGGAAATTTGGCTTGCTGTGTCATTCCAGATAATTTTTCTTGCTTGAATCAATCTTGCAGGTTTATAAATACACTATTTACCTGTTTATTGAATATTGTTGCCATATCTGGTTGAGTGCTCCCAAGATATTTGTTGATATTTTTGACAATATCCAAAGAACAGTTTGTAATGCCATCAGTCCTGACCCGGTGTCTCAAGTTCAGTCACTTTTTCACTGCCATGATGTGGCTTCTCTGTGTCTCTTTTATAAATATTTTCATGGTAATTATTCTAATGAGCTGTCCTTCTTGGTACCTCAATCATATGAAGTTAAGTGTTGTACTAAATTGGCAACATGGTCTTATCATTTTATGGTTGAAATAGTTACATTTAACCATATGTTCTATTCTAATAGTTTCTTTTCTCACCTGTGGAACTCTCTTCTGTTTTGTTTGGCTTCTCTACCATCTATCATCTTCAAAAATGTAAATGCAATGTCAGCTGACATCTTTTGTCTTCTTGAATCCTGTTCTTTTATTGTTGTTTATGCTCACTAATGTCTTCTCATTTCCTTTCATTTTTAGTAATCCCTTGCATCTTAGTGACATTATTGCCATGCTTGGGGTGAAAAAAATTCATGTCACAATTTATATTATAGAATAGAAGACATAGATTGCTAAAAGTGAACACTTCAATGTTGTCTAATGATGTGTGCTTGTTCTTGCTAGATCAGTTATGACTGAATAGTGAGTTCAATCCTCACTGGGTTCTCCATATTTTCAGCCTTGTGCCATATCTAAGTTATGCTTATAAAATCATCATAGATTGCTAAAAGTGCCATCCACTAAAAGAAAGAAAGGAACACAGACTTTATTACTACCCTGTTAATCTTTTCTGCATGCACACATTTTGCTACAACTACGAACTCTGGATTCACTTAACTCATTTTCTCTTTGAACATTTACTCAGTTAATAATTTCACTTTCTACAAATTGATGTTATTCTGTTCTGTTAACAAAATTCCACTTATTTTACAAACAAAACACTTATATTCTTTCAACCTTCTGATGATGATAATCCTAACTTGTGGCAAATTTAGTTATGTTTGTCACAAGGCCAACTTAATAAACATGATTGAGCTCCCCCTATACGTTTGTAAATAAGTATTACCCCTTTTCTCTCTTTCTATCTCTTATTTGTCACACCCAGTATTGTTAGTACTTGCATAACTGAATATTGTAGTTATAGTAAGTTTCTCACTATAATGAAACAAATGTTTTTGTCCATATGCATAATTTCAAGCCAGGAAGGAAAGGAAAAGGATAAATTAGGTCACTGAGTATATTTATATTTATTTAGTTAAAGCAGGTCACTTGCTAGTGGAGTTTGATTTGATCTATCCTTTGTTTCTGAAAAAGTAAACTTATCTCTTTTTAAGAGAAAGACAATAGTACCTGTCTGATAGTTTTACTTTAAATTTTGTCTGAAATTTTGAGATGACCAATTAGATTCAAATAGCAAAGCATAATTAAGTTTAATTTTACTTTATTCCATTAATTACACTGGTCAACAAAAAAAAAAAAATTTGAAATGGTATCAAAACACCAAACATCTTTTTTAGTTAATTTGAGGGTGCTGAATCTGAAAATGACCTTACATTTTTTTGGTTAGCGGCCATTTTTGCTGTACAGAAATAACTCATTTTTGGAAAAAAAAGCATTTTTTTCATTTGTTTTCTATATATGATATTAACTAATGGCAATATTTCTCAAAGTAAAATCATAGAAAGCTCTCAGTTCATAATTAAACCAACAAATATTGGTCTGCTTATTGAGAAAAAATTTTTTCTATAACAATCAGACCCTAAGTCTTTAAAAACTGCAGATATAAAACTTTCAAGAACATAAGAACTATGGTAAAAATTTTCTCTTTCTTGTTTGTCTGTCATGTTCAATGTTTTTTAAGTCCCTTTTGATACTCCAGGAGTAGTCAACCATCATTCAGTTGTCCCACCATCTCTGATAGCACTCTTCCATTGTTTTGATACCTTGATGAAATCATTCTCCTTGCTCATCACTCACATTGCTGCAATTATCCAGAAATTTATCAAGATGATTATGTAAAAAAATGAACTTTAATACTCATATTAGCATATTTGTTACTGATAAAGTTTATCAGTTAATTTGAATTTTGGTGATAAATTGGAAAAATTCGATAATTCTATTTTAAAATCTTTGGCTCAAAAACACTTTTTTCTTATAAAAAAATAGTTTATTTCAGGTGGCTGACATAAATTACTCAGCTTAAGTGAAAATTGATAGGTTTCTATGACTCTTATTAACTAAATGTTGTCATCAGCCAAGATCATAAATTGATCTTTTTTCCAAAAATGAGCAATACCAGTACAGAAAAAATGGTTGCTAACCACAAAAATCTAAGGTAATTTTTTTTAGCCTCCATCAATTTAGCTAAAAAATGTGCTTTGTTTCTTGACACCAAAAATCGTGTTGACCAGTGTTATTTATCAAAGTATCTTTATTTTTGTTATTTTGTTTATTACATCTAATCTGACACATTCTACAGTCTTCTTTATGTCTCATAATGTTTTATGATGAAGCTATTATTCCATAAATTATTCTGCATTTTATTCATATCTTTATTATTTTGACTATATCTTTGTTAGCATTCCTCAGCTTTCTTTGTATTCTCTAAAATTCTGAGATTAAATATTATTGTTATTCTATGAATTATTGAGTGCATCTTTGTTATTTTGCAAAGGCATAATACTTGTTCAACATTTTTTGAACTATTGAATTTATTCTCTGTGTTGATTGCCTCATAACATCTTTGCTGATCCATTCTGTGGCCTTCTCCAAGAGCAGAATCCTTAAAGAGAACTTTTCTGTAGAAATAGTTGCTGAACAGAAAAGAAATGATAGAATAAATAAATAAATGAGAAGAGGGAGGAAAGAGAAAAGGAGGAAGGTTTCAAGTTTCTTATCCTTTTCTTTTGCAAGTAGTTTTAAAGGTGCTAACGAAAAAGACAGGATTCTTACTCAAAGTGAAATTTGGAAAGAAACAAACATGCATTAAAATGAGAAACTATTTTTACAATATACATATTGTGCAAAACACAATATCAGCCTTGCACAATAATTTCCCTTGTGCACCTCAAACTATCAAGGTAGGTTAGTAGTTTGCCTTGCCATTGAGTTTCAATTATTGGAGATGAAAGTGCTTATATTTTTGACAAACAATGTAAATAATGATAATTCGTCATCCTAGAAAGTCAACTTATCAACTTTATTAACTTTATTAAGAAATATTAAATTACATAACAAGATCAAACACAGTATACCAGATTTCCCATTGCCATAAAGTTGTCTGCCTTTGCCTTTTCTATAAATAATTTCATGGTAATTGTTCAGATGAGCTCTTTATCATGGTGCCTAGACTTTTGAATTTAAGCACAGTACTAGACTGGCAACAAGGTTTCATTAATTTACAGTTGAGTTGGCTAGATGTAATTGCAAATTCTATACTATCAGTTTTTTTTCCTTATGGCAATTGGAAAAAGACCTGGTACACTGTGTTAGAACTTATATAATTTAATATTTCATAATAAAATTAACCCTTTGTTGCATATTGGTTACAATTGTAACCAATATGCAACAAAGGTTAGAGAAAGGTTGCAATTGTAACCAATATGCAACAAAGGGTTAATATTACTGTTTGAATTTCCAGGATGAGGAGTTATCATTATTCATATTATTTACATATGGCAGACTGTTTTTATTTTTGAACATCATTTCACTCCAAGCAAGATGATAATACTACTAAGGTACAAGGTGTTACTGAGAGAAAAAGAAAATGAGATTACATTATTGAGGAGAAAGTAGAATAAGAAACAGGATTTAGGAAGAAAAACATTATGATTGCATTTAAATTTCTGAAGTTTGTATGTGGCAGGGAACCAGAAGATAGCTTCACTTGGGAAAGTGCAAGAAAAGAAACAATTAATATAGAACTATTAGTTGCATATACCTATTTCAAAAATACAAGAATAATACCCAATTGCTAATCTTTTCTCATCTTTGTTGCTGTTATCCCAACATTTTAGCTATTTGTCTATGTTTCTGAGATGAGGTATTGTAATTATTTATATAAAAAAATGCAGAATATTAACAAGATTGGCTAAAGGCATGAAAACTACCAAAAGTATCACCTTTAAGTAAAGTAAGCTGAACAGAGAACATGAAAACTAATTTCTCAACAGTCATTTTTAATGATAAATGAAGAGCTACATTGGATAGATCTGATGTCTGAGATAAAGTTTTGGTCTTCCATAAAATTAGAACATCAGTTAGAAAACATGGAACAATATTTTTGGCTAATGTTGTAGACAATAAAATTACAAGTCCTTTTGAAGCTGATGATGGTTCAAGATAAATGCTGATAATTATTGTAAGCAGCTCTTGGACAAAAAGAATACCATGGACAGAACACGTGAGCGAAAGGGAAGTATATACTGAAAAATGTTATCAACATTAATACAAACTTTATTATCAAAAGATTGACTTTAAATCAAAATTAAATTTTCTTTCTTAAGAATGTTGTCATAAACACACTTAATCATCATTTTTTCTTCCTTTTTCAAGATTAAAATTAGTTCAGATTTTGCACGCAACTTTTTTTTAATGATTTTTGCAGTTGTGAATTGGATTGTTTATCCTCTTTTTTTTTACAAGTCTTGAAATTGAGAGATGATAAAAGCAACTATTTTACTATAGGTATTTATTTACTGACAGCTCTGCACATCAACATTATTGTCTATTAAACACATTCAGGCTGTATTGATTTTTTTAATCACTGAAAGAGACTAGCTGGTGTTTTATTTTTTCTTGTGTTGATACTACTGTTTTTATTATTGGTTTTGCTTCAAATTAGAGGAAAAAAATATTACATCAGAATGTTTTTTGTTTTTGAGGATAATCTTATTCAACAATGCTGACAACCACATATTTACAATGAGGACAAAAATAAAGCTTCTAACAAAGCAGGTAATTTATGCCTGCAAATCTTTTGTAGAAAGATTGAGCAAAAATATTTATTGATCTATCAACTTGATGAATAGTAAAAATAATGAGCAGAAATTATTTGTATTTTGATGATAAATACA
Source organism: Ascarosepion bandense (assembly GCA_037127315.1). NCBI lineage: Eukaryota > Metazoa > Mollusca > Cephalopoda > Sepiida > Sepiidae > Ascarosepion > Ascarosepion bandense. The sequence goes on along the minus strand of JBBBDQ010028584.1, from coordinate 224,994 downwards.
ACAAAACCTAAGAAAACATTTTTGTGGAGTTTCTTTTTAGCACATTGTCAGCCAACTTTATAATAGCCAGTCAGTCAGTTAATTACCATATATGATACACACTTCAGTGATCATGTCTCTTTCTGTTGTGGATCTTTGTGGCCAATTTGTTGTGGCAAACCTTAACACAAATCTTCATTGCCTATTTGTTGTGGAGTTGTGGTGAAACTTTGCTGCAAACTTGTAATGACCAGTATGTTCCGGAAGTAAGACACAGAACACAGAAGGTAGGTTCAAAACAGTATATTAGTAAAACAAGAACATATGCACAATGTAAGTATTAGTAATAAGTAAATAGAAATAAGAAAGCCCAAATGATGCAGTTATGCCTGACTAATAGCTGGCTTTAACTGCATACTAGCTGTTGTACTAACTGCTGTCAACTTCCCCTGGAAGTCTTGCAGGCAATTATATATAACAAGAGGAAGAGTCCATTCCTCGTAGAAAGGCACCATAACACCGCCACTCCTAAAATCTCAACTCCACAGAAGTTTACAGAAATTTTTTTTTTCAAGTTTGAGGTTGACACTTTTGATAACATTTATCTGTCTGTGGTCTTAATAATCTTTTCCGCTTTGGATTGACCGTTATTAACTCCACTGCTTTTCTTTTTCTTTTCAAAAGGGTGTATTTCAGGAGACATTAAAGGAGTTGGCATGTTAAAAGTGTCATATATTATATCTATCGCTGTTTTCTTATGAAACCCATTATCAGCCTTGTCAGTGAGGCGTTTCCTAAGTTGATTTATGTGTCTTTTAAGTATAAATTGTGAACCCTTTACTATATAAATTATATTCCCAATTCTTTTTTCTGTCATACCCTGCTCCCAAAAAGAATTGTTGTCTTTAAACATTTTGAAAAAGACTTTTTCTCCTGGGTTATACCGTCTTGCAGTTACAATGTTTGTTCTTTTTGGCTTCATTTGTTTCAGCAGTAGTTTGTCATAAACAGATCGTATACGATGTGTGAACATCACTTCGGCTAGAGATTGTGAAGCTGGTGTCTTGTCATTCAGTGTAATCCTGTATACTTGCAAGAATTATTGAAGAGCTTTTTCAGTTGGTGTAGCCCTAGCTTTTTCAAAGCCCTCTTTAAGGTATCTATGAATCTCTCAGCTAGTCCATTTGATCTAGGATGATACAGAGCTGTAGTGATGTGTTTAATCTGATAAATTTCACAGAATTCTCTAAATTCTGCAGGCGTAAACTGAGTTCCATTATCAGATACTAATGTGTCTACTATGCTGAATCTAGCAAACCGCTTGTGAAGAAATTTTATAACAATTTTTGTAGTTGGGTTTTTACAACTGTATACTTCAGGCCACTTTGACAAAATTTCAACTACAATGAGGTAGTAATATTCTTCTAGAGATCCTGTGAAATCAGCATGAATTCTAGACCATGGTAAGTCCGTTTTGGGCCAAGGGTTGAATTTAATAGTAGGTGCCTTAGCTGCTAAGACACAGCCTTTACATGATTTGACAGTGTTTTCTATATCTTTGTCCATACTTTTCCAATAGACATAGCTATACATCAAACTTTTCATATTAGTACTTCCTGGATAATCAGCGTGAAAATCTTTCAAAATGCATTTCTGTAGTGTTAACAGAATCATAATGCATTCCCTGTATAGTAACACCTCATCGCATACAGAAAAAACATCTATAATTTGCTGGTTTTTTTCAATAATTTTTGTTTTTATTTCTTTAATATACTCATCATGGTGAGCCTCTTGTTTTATTTGTTTCAGCGTCACTGGAAGTTCCCTTACTGTATTACAAAGGGTAGTTTTCAATTCTCCTTTAAATTTAATTTTTTCTCCAGTGACAGATCTTGCATTCTTGCTAGATTTTATCATGGATAGTTCCCCAATTTTTCCATGTTTGCCAGTTAATTATAGTCAAGTCAGACCTTGAGTCTAATTGAAATTCAGTACTTTTGTTGAACATTTTTGTGTGCATGAATTTCATGGTATTAGCACTGTCTAGATTGTCCAACCTTGTATTTTTTTATATAAATCTTTGTTTTATTTTTGATCAGCAATGCAAACTTTTGTGTCTGAATAGGTGACATGTATAGCATTTTTTGTTTCTGAAAAAACAATCTTTATACCAATGTATGGCCCCACATCCATAACATGGATTAGGAGGCAATATATTTTGCTTTTTCTTTACTTCGTTAGTTTTCAGAGACTTTGTTTTTTCTGTTTGCAATGTACTTTTTTGACGTGAGCAATACTCAATTTCTCAATATTTTTAGAATTCTGCCTTATACTGACATACGTTTGGCATTCTTCAGCAATTTGCTGAAGAGTTATATTTGGGTCATTCTTCGATTTGCTAAGTATTCTTCATCTAATTTCTGCATCTTTTACTGAAACTAGTCCTTGCACAAATATTATTGATGTGAAAGTTGTATAGTCATCTGATTCATTCTTATTTAGATTAAGATATTTCCATCCTTTATGAAAAAGTGATGCTTTTGGACTGAACAGCTCAGTGAGTAGTTTCACTGCTTTGGTGAATGTTAGTTAACTAGTCTTCCTTGGCAGAATGTAATTAATGGATCATGTACGCTCACTTGTGACTAGTTTTCTTAGAAGGAGATATAATTTTTTATTGTTGCTCCAGCTTTGACAATCTGTATCATAAGTATCTTCATACCTCTTAAAATAAGATCCAAAAGTTATGTTTTCCTTGGGAGCATATGTAAAATTCTCTATCATGCTCCAAATTGTGTTTTGTGAAAAAGAAAATTCATTTTCACTGGTTTTCATTCAACTTGTTAGTTCCAACACTTGCTTCTGAAATTTGATCTGTCTTTCTTGATTTTTCTTCTGCGTTTGAAGGAATAATTTTCCATTTTTTTCTTGTTGTGCAGTCTGGTATTTTACCAGCTTTAATAAAATGTTCTTGAAAGCCTCCCTTTTGTGTCTTTTTTCTTCTCACATAGTACTTTACAGTACCGTGTTTTCAGAGGGTTTCTTTTTAATCTCGGTGATTCTCACATATATTTGTGCAAATATTTGTTGCCAAGTTGTTGTGGATATTCGTTGTTAATTTGTTGTGGCAAATCTTTACGCAAATATTCGTTGCCAAATTGTTCTAGAGTTGTTGTGGCAAAACTTTACCGCAAAGTTGGAGTGACCGGTAAGTGCCAGAAGTAAGACATGGAACATAGAAGGTAGGTTCAACACAATATATTAGTATAACAAGATCATATATACAATGTAAGTATTAGTAATAAGTAAATAAAAATAAGTAAGCCTGAACTTTACACTTACGCTATGTATTGCCTGACTAATAGTTGGCTTTTACTGTGTACTAGCTGTTGTAGTAGCTGCTGTCAACTGTCTCTGGAAGTCACGTAGGCAATTATATATAACAAGAGGAAGAGTCCATTCCTTGTAGAAGGGCACCATAACACTTTTGATCTATGACTGACTAGGGAGAAGATTTTCCCGCAGTAGGTTGCCATTTCTTTCTGTGGTAGATTGGTTGCTATCCAAGGCTATAGAACTCAATCTGTCCTGCTATTTAACCCATAGCTGGAGGGAGAAGAGATGAATTCATACCTCTCCCAAAGGTTTTTGCATATAAATGAATGCAACAAATTCAACTGGAATTCATAACAAAAAGTAATAGTTGAGATAGACGCTTGTAGAAATCAACATGCACATGTAACTGAGTGAGATAGACTCATGAAAGGAAATCAACACACATTATAGTCAAGAGTTAGTTTCTGTTGCTGCTAATGGAAGTGCCTTAGTGTCACTGGTGATGGCCTTGTTAAGTTTGCCTACTTAGGAGTCCATCGCTAATGCCAATCGAGTCTTCCTTGTGGGTGAACTTAGCATTAGTTTTTATAGTGAGTCAGTGGTTCAGAAATGGCTGCAGCAAAAACTGTGTGCACTTTTTCTGATTGATTAGAAAACATGTTTTATGAATCTAGTATTTTTGGTTGTTATTCTTGAAGTGGATGCATAGAGCTGGATGAAATTAAGGTCTGTTCTTGTGGTATAAGCAGTGGATGTCAAAGTGAGCACTTCTGTTTAAGTAAAAGAATTGCTGTTCTGACAGAGTACAACAAACCGCAAACCATGTGTTATGTTGTGCTTGGAAACCAATTTGTTAAACAACTGATTTGCAGTTTTGGTAGCAAGCAAATTTTTTCCAGGCTGTTAGCTGAGGGGAGAAATAGACTCATGCCTTTCTGAAAGATATTATTGAATGCTAAATTTCCTTGCCAGAGTTTGAATATGGCTTGCTGATTCTATTTTTCATACTATTCACTTTTAGGCAATTGAAACTGTCCAAAAAAAAAAAAAAAAAAAAAAAAAAAAATCATCCTTTAAAGTTATTATTTTTTCCTTTACTTTTTTCTTCTTCTTTTTTATCAGTTTGCCCAAAGCAAAGTGATAATGGCACTAAGATGCAAGGGGCTACTGGGGGTGAAAGAGAATGAAAAATATTTTACAAAGACCTGGAAACCTAATCCTAAATAGGAAACAAAATTAATCATGCTTCTATTCTAGTCTGAGATATGGGTTTTTCTAAAGGTGACTTTTCTCTGACTATCCAACCTTTCGGAAAAGTATGACTCTACCTTTTTTTCCTCCAAGCTATGGGTTAATTATTAAGACTTGTAACACTAAATCATTTTTATCTCAAAAAAAAGTTCTTACAATCTAAAAATATTTTCTGGTTTTAAATAACCTGTGAAATGCTGATAAGCTGTAGAAAATGAATCAATCAATAATAAAAAAAATTAAGTTGGAAAACTAAAACTCATGAGCAAAAGAATTACTGAATTAACTTTTCATATAAATACTGTGAATTGAGTTATTTTGCTTAATCTATTGTGAGATCAATTTTATGAATTGAATTATTTCAAACCTTTACCCTGATTTATTTACAGCATATTTCTCTGTTACAAGAGTATGTAATATAGAAATCATGAAGATATTATTTTTCCTTACTCAATTTTTTGCTTAAAAACATACCCCTTTAAATTTAAAAGAGCTGACATATACCAAAAGTATCTACTGTATATAGTTTATATATTTGTTAATACACAAGGAATGTATATATGCAATACATAAAATCTTGGTTAGCTACTTGAGAAAAGTTTTTCCACCATAGAGAACTGTTATAACCATGTGTATCGTAGCATGGGAGAACAAACATAACAACAGTACCGTCAGTGAGGTGAAATGAAAAGAGTACAAGATTTGTAAATATAAAATTCTTTTGTATTTGTTGATACAGTGGATGTGAGTGGAATGTCTATGTGGGTGAGATGTGGTGACTTTGCACATAGGTATGGCTGGTAAAATCTGGAGTTCATGCATCTGGCAGGTTGGCTGATTGAGGTTATAGTGGTGAATCAAGAGGCCTGGAGTGGATTACCGAAGCAGAAGCTTAAGGCTTGCCATAAATCTAACTTTGCCAATACAGATGATATAAGCAGAATGTCTCTGTGGGCATGGTTTGGAGTAAGTGAGTTTCAAGTGAATATGTGTGCTGTGTTGATTGATTGAAATCATGGTGGTGATTTCAAGAACCTACCAGGTGCCAACAGCTTGTCTGTTGGCTGCCTTCTGTTTGCTACATTGTGTATCAAGTTAGTTATGAATGGCTTTCTTAAAAGCAAATCTGGTGACTTCTGAACTCAACCCTTTTCTTTAGCAGCAACATTTGTGATTGGTTCTTTTATGTTGTAGTTTGGATTTTTGAGATTTGTTTTGTGGGGCAGATGTGATGCTTGGAGTCTTTGTGCAGATGAGTTTTTATTTTGGGTTTTGCTTTCTTAGTGTTCATATTTGTATGATGTTTAGAGTGAATCAGAAAGAAATCTTATTTACAGTGGAGCATAACAGAACTTCAAGTGTAGCTCAGGAATAACTAAATTTGTAAGCCTGATTTTTTATACTGATTTAATGAAATTGGTGTTGCCAAGTGCAAAAATTTCAGGATAGACTTGTTCTTTTACTGATATATAACAGGTTAACCAAATACTTTTAGTTAATTTTAAAATCAAAAGTTATTTTAAACAAGTTATCATGCGATTCTCAACAAAGAACATTAAAAAACACAAACAAATCCATTCAACAAATGTTGAGACAGAGCAAAGGATTGTAGAATATAAAACCAATGTGTGACAAAAAATGTGATAAAAACTTCTGTTTAAACAAGAATCCTACCAAAACAACAACAACAACAAAAAAAAAACCAAAAAAAAAAAAAACCCAACAAATTCTGAAGTTCGGTCATTTGGTTAGATTTTGTTTGAGAATTTTTAATCATCCTTCCATATTTAGCCATTAGTTGTTTTTCTGCTTTGTGGTTAGTAACAGACTTCATTAAGCCAGGTTCTGCAGACTGGTATCTACTTTAAAAGTAAAATAAGTAGTACTAACAGTTTTTGGGCATATGCCATTAAATTGTCAAGCTGTGTTTATTTTCCCATTTTAAGTTAGTTTTTTTGTGTGTGTAAAAGTGTCATCACAAATAATAAATAACGAATAATTTAAAACAAATTTTGAGAATACAAAAAAAAAAAAAAAAAGAAAAGAAAAAGAAACTCCATAAAATTGCTGATAATTAAAATAAAAAATTACATTAATTTTCTGAAATGTAAATAAAATTAAAAACAAATAAAAAATAGCACGACGAAAAAATTAAATTTCTGTTTTAGTGGTAAAAAAAAAATGACAAAAATGATGAGTGTTATTGTGAAAAAGAATTATTTAAAACATGTTCCCTCAAAAAGAAAAAGGGGATCGATTTGGTTGGAATGTTTCAAGGTAGACAACACCTTTTTTCCCGACTTGGAATATTTGTTGGTAACTGTCTGTGTAACTAACTAACATAAACTTCCTACCCTCCAGTTCACCATTTTTTGGCCTTTTAGTTTTAAGTTTTATGCTGTTTATTTTGTTCTGTAGTGCTCTTGTTAGCAAGCTAGTTCAGCAGACTATTATTCAGGTAGTTAGTTTGGTGGTCCTTACTGGGCGCACTATTGGTTTCGTTATCTATGACTTGCTCGATGGGTTCGTTCTGCTTGCTTAAATAAATAAATATCCAGTATCCACTATTATTACTACTACCAGTGGTCAGTATTCGATCCTCCCTCTCAAAAGACCTTGAATAATACCGTTTTTTCAAGGCAAGCTCCCCCTATTTGAAAAATGTAAAAATTCTCAAATTTTATTTTTAAGTGTTCAAGTTTAATCCCCGCGTATGATAATCACACCTGTGTGAGTGTGTGAAATCTTTTGAACTGTCTGGGCCCAGATACCAGGAATGCCATTAAAAAGCATTGAAAAAAAATAGGAAACATGAAGAAATTTAAATAAAGCATGCAGACAAAAGGAAGTGAGTGATCTATTGACACATGCCTCTCTAGTTAGTTTGATATGTAGTAGGTACATTGTATAAAAATAAAAAGTAAATAAATGTTTTATGTTGATGATAATGTATAAAAGCGAGGTAGAGAAAGAGGAAAAAGAAGAAAGATTAAGGGTAGGAGGGAAGAGAAAGAGAGGGGAGAAGAAAAGACGGCAGAGACGATTTGGTCGGTCACGTGACTCCAGCTGCGTGGACCCAGCGGTAGTTATGGAACAAGCAAGAGAAGTACAATTACTGTGGAGACTCGGTTTTTCTTTCTCCTCTCTCTTTTACTTATAATTTCTCTGACAACAGAATATAATTAAGAAGCAAAATTAAAATAATAATCAACACGCCGCTGACTGCAGCCATATCTTGACTTGCAAAAAAAAAAAAAAAAATTGAAAAATAGTTTTTAAATTTCATAAGTTCAACTTCAATTCTTTTCTTTTAAAAAAATCAATTGAAATTTTTATATTAAGAGAAATACTAAAAATATCAACTTTTTAATTTTTATTGTAGGAAACAAATCTATCAGAAGCTCCCCCAAGAAACCAAAAGTTTCTTTTTTTTAAAAACAATATTTACTATACACTGGAGAGAATTTTTGTTTTAAATTTATTTAAATTTTGGACCCGAATATCAAGAAGAGAAAAAATTAAAAATAAAAGCGACACATTTTTACAAAAAAGGAAGGAGGATATAAATTTTGTCGTACCATTCTTTCCTCAAGGAAACATTTTTTAAAATTTGGTAAGAGAACTTTTAAAACTTTTTTCTTTGTTAAATTTTCTCTTTGAAATTGCATAAGGTAAATAACTATTTCAGTTTACCAATTTATTTTATATTTTCCAGATACACGACGTTAATTTTAATGTAAACCGATTCTTGGGGGGAAAAAAAGGGTTTCAGCATGATAAAGTCAGGGATCAGTTCATCATGCAAACCCCCATTAAAACTGATCCCTTACTTTGGGACCGCATTCTTTATTTGCATTTTTGTGAATTTCTAAACCTTTCCCATCATCTTTGTTCGTATTTGTTATTTTATTAGAATAAAAAGTGCTGTATGATAGAGTGATCGGTTTAAACTTAAAATATTTTTTTGTGTGTTTTTAAAAAGAGCTCCTTTAATTTTATTTTTGATTTTTGGCTTTTCCACTGTTGTCTCGTACGTTTTCTATTTGAATTTGAGTAGAATGATTTATTTATTTTTATATCGATTTGAATAGTAAAAATAAAGTAATAAGGAACAGAAGTTATTTACATTTTTACGCCAGAATTACAACAAAAAAAGGTTAGAAAACTCTTGTCTGAAGTTCCTTTTTAAAACAATTGTATAGCAGGTTCCCCCCCCCTCATTAATAAACAAACAAAAACAATCGGGCATAACTATTATTTTGTTGTTTTTTTATTAGATATCAAATTAGTTCAGCTTAAACCGTTGTCGATATTATTTTAGAGTTGACTTTTTCTTTTGTTGAATAGCTTGAACAATTACTCTGAGAAATGTAAAGAAAGGAAAAAAAAATCTGTCAAGGAAGGTGGATAGTCAAAAATTAAAAATGCAAAATTAATTTAATTTTTCTTTAACTGCTTAAAAAGAATATTATTTTTAATTAAAGTTATAATTGAATGTGCAAATAATAAAAAAAAAGTTTAATATACATAGTAATTTTATTTTTGTATTGTTTAACAAACAAAAAAGTAAAAAGTTAGCTCGTAGTTTTTCTTTGTAAAAAATTATTTTATCGCATCAGATTTTTAACAAACTAATTTATTAATAATGTCAGCGAAAATAAGTGTTTATAATACATTATTTTTTATCCAGAAAATAAGTTATTTATTTTATAAGTTACCTAATCAATATTTTTTATGTTTGTGAGATTAACTTCGTTTCTATGCCAAACAAAAAAAAACTGTATCAATTCAATTATGACCATTACATTGTTTCTTTTCTTGTTTGGCTTGTCTTGTACGCTGTGAAATGTTTTTATTTATATTTTTTCTTACTATACTACTGATTTACACTTAGTAATGAGAATTGTTAATCATCAGTGTTTTATTTTTGGGAATAAGACAGACATCTTTAAATTGGGTCTTGTTTTGAAACTTAAGATTTTTGACTTATCCTTTTTTTTAAACTCTCCTCACCTCAAAAAGCACTCCATCATATCCCTAATGTTTTTTTGTTTTTTTTTTAATGTATTTTTATCATAAATGTGCCCAGTACTCTAAAAATAAACAAATTATTAACATTTCTTTTTGCATGGATTTTTTAATGTAGGAGAACCAATAAAATAAAAAATGCTTTTGCTTTAAAATCCTGTATCGCCTTTTCTCCTAGTGTCCGTCTTTTTACTCTTTCTTTACCTTTCTTTGTCTATCTAGTTTTGCAAATCAAATACTTGAAGCAGTGATTTATCAATCAATATTTGAACAATTGTGAAATTTACTACAATCACTCAAAAAATATCTGCACATGTGTTTTAATGGGTAAATGAAAGGGGGAAAAATGTTTCTAAAAATAGAAGTATCAATGCTTAAATTTAACGTCTTCTTGAGTGTATTGAATTACTTCTGTGTTTTCTTTTGTTTTTTCTTTTTTTTTTATAAATTAAAACCTTTTGCTCAAGCTATTTTTTTCTTACAAGTTTAAAAACAGGTTTAGTGTGTAAGAGATAAAAAAACCCAACTGTGATGATAGATATTTTTGCTAAAATAATTATTTTGTAGGAAAATTAAAGTAATTTTTTCCAAGAATTCAACTATGTATTTATTCAATTGTATTTCAATATTCAGTTTTTAATTTTTTTCTTAGGTAAAATATTGCAACTATGATTTTTCAGTTAAAGTCCCGAAACTTACTTTCTTCAATTTACTCAATTGTGAATTGTGAACTGATATAAAACTTTATTAAAAAAAAGTTAGTTTTACTTTTTTGTTTGACTGAAATGTGATTGTGAATACAGAAAAAAAATCCGTGAGTGTTAACGCGTCTTCATTTGTTTTATTTTTAGAACTAGTATTTTTACTTAAATTGAAACTTGTAAAAATATTTAGAATAGAAAGCCATGGTGGAAATCCTTACATTCACTTTCGCACAAAAATACCCTTGGAAAGGTTCAAACAAATCCATCTCTCTATTCATCCCTCAGCAGATAACAGACTGCTGAACACTCTTGAACTGTGGTCGGCAACCATATAGGGAAAAAAAGTTAGAATTCAAAATCGTACGTGTCCCCCGTGGGGCACATACTTGAACTAAGGTCAGCTCAATACAGTTGAGTTGTAGAATACAATGGGCTAAGGCAGATGGACAAGCAATCAGACTGACTGAGAAGATAAATCAATCACATGGATTTTTTACACTTTTACACTACTTAACTAATGTGTTTCAAATTGAAACAGCTATAAATGATTAAATTAAAAAGAAACAAACTAGAAATGAAATGTTACCAATTAATAAATAAATATAGAAACAAATAGAAAAATTGAAAATGCCAAAACATGTTTTTTTTTCTTTTTTTAACTTTAATTTTTCATCTTTATTTTTAAAAAATGGATACATTTTTTTTTTTTGGTTATATTCACTTTTTTCAATTAGAAAAGTAAAGAGAAAAGTAAAAAACAGAAAAACAGTCGGAACCTAGTACTACTAATTTACTTTCTAGTGAAAAAAAACAAAACAAAAAAACTTAATGTACATAGTTTAATAATTAAATTAATACCAAAAAGTTTGTTAAAAAAACAAAAGGACGATCATTCCCCTAACAAATATGCTCAGTGTGTGTATGCACTTTTTGACTCCCTCGTCACAAGAAATGTGAATCAAGAAGTACAATGCAATATAAAACAATAACATGTTTATCTTTTTAAAGTCTTAGTTTTTATAATTTATTTATCATTTTAAAGAAATACATTTGAAAATAAAGCTTTTTATTCAAACAAAAATTTTATTTAATCAAAAACAAAATAAAAATTTTAAAACCAACCAAGATGCAATATTTAACATTTTTATAACTACAAAAACAATTTTTTAATATACAATCTAATTAAAAATGTGTGTTTATTTTTACTTTGTCAATTCTCAATGAAAAAAACTAAAAATCATTTATATGAAAAATGATTTTTAGTTTTTTTTTCTTCATATAAAATTCTAATCACCGTCTGATAAAAAAATTGTCGAGGGAGTTAAAAGTGTATACAATAATAACGGTGTCAAGGGAATAAACGTCCTTTTGATACAGTTCAGTACACCGTCTTTGTTTTTTACGGGTACGAATGTTAAATTTGAAGTCAAAGATGTACAAAATCAAAATTCACACCTTGTTTGACGCAATAAATTTGAACGCCACGGTACACATTAAAAAAAAAAAGTATTATTGTGTTTTGCTTTTTAACTGATAAATAAAATACAAACAGCCGTCGTCTTTGTTTCAGTCACAGTGTCATATTGGCTATATACTCATTTTTATATCCTGAAGTTTATAAGCAGGATGTGACAAAAAAAAATAAAATTAGCTAAGGTCAACTGTTATTGTTTAATGTTTGTTAATCATAAAATTCGCAATATGTCAACTTTTTTCAGTTCTACTTTTCATTATTTACAATTTGGTCGTAAAAATACATAACAAAGAACATTAACAACAAACAAGCTAGTAAGTAGTAATAATTAGAATTTCTTAAATTAATTTGTACTTAATTACTAATTTGAAAAAAAAAAATACTACAGTTTACACTACAGGCATTGTTTCTCTTCCTATTTTGAAATACATTTATTTTCATTTTTAACTTTTTTTGAAGATATATTGGTCGTAATGGACTTTCTCCTCGTCCTAACCAAACAAGCATAGTGTCTGAACCATACATCACGGTTTTCTTTTAAATGACTTAAAAAAAAGTTAATCCATTTTTTAATAAAAAATACTTTGCATTATTGTGAAATTAATAATATTGTCAAATTAAAGGCCATTTATGACAATAAGCTTAAAAAAGAATCAAAAAGAAAATATTGAAAAAAATTCTGTAAATTCCAGAAAGATGCATATTCACGTATCTCAGGAAGAAAAGGAGGAAGAAAAATTTAAAAGTATTTGTAAATTACAATTTCAGGGAAGGGCACGTTTGAAAGACATGGTTAAAAAAACATTTCCAGTCTTGAGTTAAAACATTTTTAAATGAAATCGTTATCTCCACGAAATAGCTAAAAAATCAACATACAGTGATGAAAACATGCTCCAAAAACGTAATGAAAACTTTGAAAACAGTTTTTTATCGTCAAAATCTTTTCTTACGATGAAGGATTGTTTATTTTTATCCTTTAGAACATTCTAAATAAATCTTGATGAAAAAATCTTGTTTTTCTTGTCAGCGGTTGTACTAACTTTTATTTTTTTAGCATAGGAGGAAATTTTATCCTCTTTTTTGCGGTCACATTTATTTAAATTATGGAAATTGTTGCAAAAATCAAGTAAAGTAAGTGTTGGATTTTAAAATGATTTTCAGGACTTATTCACAAATGAATTTAAAAAAAAAAAAAAGAAGCTTGGCAATACATGTTTCACCCTCTTAATTTTATGAAAACTTGAAAAATTCAAAGTGATAATTTTTTTAGTAACTAAAGCAGAATTCTTTGAAGAACTTTAATCACCGATTTTTTTCTTTTTTTGCAAAATCGATTTATTTAAAGACGACCGATTCTCGATGAAAACTGAATTTTTACAAGATTTTTAATGTTTTTCTTTTTACAAATAAAAATTGGATAATTTCTTTGTAAAAAAAAAAAAAAAAAATCTTTTTAAAATTCAGTTTTATGATGGTAAGTTAACTCTTGGAAAATATTGTTACTAAGAAGTACAACTACAATCTGACGACCCTAAAAAGAATGTCGATTTGTTTTTGTATATGAAACTAAGTGTACTCAGATACGTGCAGAATTTAATGTTATGCGTGTTCAAACCTAACATTTATCATTTTAAATTTTAAAAAGTCACGTTTTAAGGTTTGTTCCCCACTCCCTCTATAAAAATAAACCTTCATATAAACTTTATCGTCTGCTCCACCATACAATTTATGAACAAGTAACACGTTCAGCGGTTACTAAATCGATTCACTCCAAAAATAAAAAAACAAAGACCCAGTCATTAAATGCTTGTACATTTTAAAAATATGTTTTTTCAAGTCAGATTAATTTAACTTTAAATTTGCTAATTTTCCTCAAATTGCAAGATTTTTAAACTTTTGTTTACAACATTACAATGATTACAACATGTATGACTGATTTTATCAATACTGGAAAAATCGATACCGTTTAAAAAAATTTCTGTTTGAAATACACAACATTCACTATTTTCTACAGTTTAAAAGATTGCAGACAGATCTCATTCATTAAACTTTAATTAGTTTAATTACTTTAAAAAGTAATAAAAAACTGTTTAAAAGTGATAAAAACCGTTTACGGTTTATCACTTTTTTTTTTAGTGTTAGCAGTTTTCTTTTCAGAATATTTATCTTAAAATTTTCTGTTGGAAGAAAAATAAAATTTGCTTTTATTTTATATTTTTGTGAAAATATTCAAATTGTCTTTGGTTGCATTTTTTAATCCTTTTTCAATTTTTGTAACGATAGTAACGTTTGATTTTGTTTTTAATCAACAAAAAAGATTTTGATGGGATGATGATGTCATTTTTCTATTTGTCAGGCAGCCTCGATTTTTAAAGTTTAAAACTTAAACTCAAGATTTGAAAGTTTAAAACTCAAGATTTGAAACCTAACCAAAAAAAACAAACTGTTTAATGATTAAAAACCGCATATTTAATTATATTTTTTTCCGTCGATAAACAATTAAGTCATTATTTATATCTACGGAAGTAAACGGATAAAATAGTGATGCTTAGGTATTTTATTTTTGGGCGGGAGAATTCTTTCAGTAGTTAGTAACACCAAGACTTTTACTGCTGATGAGAGTGAAGTGACTGAACTAAAGCAGTACTACCTAAAAAAAAAGTTTCATAAAAACGTTATTTTTACTGTTGCACAAAAACTTGTCCAAGTATTAAGGGAGGCTCATTTAAGCAAAGTGATATCTCACTAACCAAAATTGTTTTAGCTTTTAAATATTTCACGTAAAATGTAAGCTGTGACTTGAAGTATTTTTATTTTATTTTTATTTTTTATTTTTAATCTTAGTGTGTAACTGTCAGTAACTGAGTACCAAGTTCTTTAACTTAAGCTAAGCATTTTTCTTTACTTTTATCGATTTTTTTTTTACCGTACGGTGTTTCCAAGATTGGTAAGTTATTCTTTTTTTGTTTTTAGCTTCTTAATTACTAAATGGATATGATATTATTATTGGACAAAATTTTAAGTTTTTTGCTATTGCATTTTTATTTTAAACATTTACTTGCAGAAAAGAGGGTGTATATAACTTTATTGCTTTCTTTAAAAAAACTGATAGTTTTAAAAATTTTTAAAGCTGAAAAAATAAATTACTTTTCCCCAGCTTTTTAATCATTGATTTTTTTTAAAAAAAAGTGCTTGTAAATATAGGCATCTTGTTGTTTTTTTCTTTTTTAACTTGCATTATTCATACAATGCTATTTTATGATTTATCATGCTTCCGAAAAAATCTGATACTGTCATGCCGGAACATCTGTCTACCTAAGGAAGTAAGAATCATAAAAAGGAATTTTAAGGAAAGCTAACACCGCTGTAGGTATTTCAGCTTTTATGTGTGACACCTTGTGAAAATCAGATGCACACCCAAGCAATGTGATTGAAGTTAATTATTAATTTAAACGTGTGTATACATGAGAGGCGTACATTGGATATGAACTGCTTTACGTAGGTACCTTGTAAGTTTTGTATTGTATCTGTTTGACGACAGAGAGAGTCATGTCTGAAGTAAGTGTTAAGTTTAAAAAATATTGTGAAGGTAAAGTAAAAAAATCACCTACACTCATAACAGTAGCACATGTATGGTGATAGTGTGGATAATTTGATTTACCCTCGTATTTTTGCTTAATCTCTAGCACAAGAATAAATTAAATATATACTAATAGCATTGTAGCACCAAATAAAAAAGTTAGGATTGAATTTGTTAGGTGTATGAAATTGCTGAAATATTTCTGTTAGATTTACTTGAAAAGAAATCGTAAGTCTTAAAAAAAAATCCCGTCTTGGTTGGGTCGAAGACTTTTCAGCATCCCCTTACATCCATGTATGTGTATGTATAAATGCATATATACAGATTAAAGAATGACCAATAAGTCTGTAGTCTAATGCAGTTAGCTGTATTTTTAAATGAAAATTCTCACTGTAAATCATGTTTTGTCTGTTATTTATGAAGTGTTGAGTCAATAAAGCCATTAAGGTGCAAGAGTTATTGAGTGTTAGATAATAACAAAAAAGAAAAAGAAAACACTGTTAAGAGAAAACAATAAAAGAACATGAATTACAAAGACAGAAAATTTAAATTTTTGAAAATCAAAGACTGGGATGCAAGAAGCTGGAAGAGAGTTCCATGAGTGAGAAGTGCTATAGAAGAAACTATTAGCATAGAACTTATGGTTACCTGTAGACAAATAAAATAAAGAAACCTTGTCACCAATCTAGTACTGCACTTACATTCATAAAGTTTAGAACTTATTGTATAGAGGAAAATTCATCAGAACAATTACTATGAATGTATTTATGGAAAAAAGCACAAGCTACATTATCACAGTGGGAAATTGACTGAAGTCAGGATGCTAGGTCAGGACCAATAACATTGCATATTCTTTATATTTTATAAAAAATTTCTAAATATATGGCAGATATATAACTTTATTTTTTATAAATAGGCTATAGCCTTATAAAGGTATGCAAGCATATTTAGACTAGCATAATAATTGTAAAAATGATATAGATAAATTATATAATATTAATGATGTAATTTCTCGCTAATCACTTCATCACTTGTCGGGGATTTAAGTTGTAATGTTTGTGGAATCATCAAACTCAGTTGACATAAGTACTGAACTTTAATTCTGATTTAATTATTATACTACTCAAATATTAAGCAGTTTATTGGCAGAAATTCTGTTCACCTTTTTATATACATTAAATTATATAATTTTACAGAAATGGCTAGCATTATTATTTTATATCACTTATGTTTCATTTTGATTCATGACTGACTAGGCAGAGATTTTCCCACAGTAGGTTGCAATTTCTGTGATAGATTGGTTGCCACCCAAGGCTATAGGACCCAGTCTGTCAAATGTTAGCTGGGAAGAGGATAGATGGATTTATACCTTTTCCAAGGATATTTGTATGTAAGGAACTTGGCTTTCTTTTGCAAACCAAGCTGATATCCACTGCGCCAAAATACACACCCATTATTATATATATTACACACACTTAAAAAGAAATTAATTTTAATTTATTAACCTGATAGATTTTGTTATTTAAATGTTGTTTTCAGTGGATCCCTATATTTAAGTAGACACTCTGCTTATTTATGAAACAGTATTTTTATTTATTTTCATCTACCAACCTGAATATTTGAGAAATCTTATTAAAGAAAAATACACTCACTGGCAGGATTTGACATGCATCCTCCTTGGCAGGAAAAACTGTTGTTAGATCTGACCTGCTTTACACCATTTCAGCCATAGGGTTCCTTGATGATCAAGCAGGTTTGAATCCTGTTAGTGCATATTTTTCTTTAATAAGATTTCTCAAATATTCAGGTTTGTAGATGAAAATAAATATACTGTTTTAATAAATTGAGTGTCTACTCAAATATGGTACCCACTAAAAATAACATTTAATAAACATATATTGTTTGCCAGCCAGCCTGTATACTCGAGAAACCTTCAAGAAAATATGCCCTCTGGCAGGAGGAGCCATCATCTGATCCAGTGTGCTTCTATCACTTGGATACGAAGAGTTTCACAATAAAGCAAAGTTCTATTTTGCCTTTAAAGGACATTCACTTGTTAATATTTTCAAATATATTTGCTCAATTCTGTATCTCAAATGTAAACAAAGCAATTTTTAAAGGATTAATAGACTTAGTTTTTAATTTGAAATATTTTTATTACTATAAATGTTATTTTTAGTGTATACCTGTATTTGAGTAGATGTTGCATTTATTTTAAACAATATCTGGTACTTACGTATTATCGGGAGGACCTTTAAAAAAACGACTCAAAAATTAAAGTAAATTATTTATTGAAACGGTTAAAACAATAAAATAACATTACATTTGTAATTCCGGAGGCCAGAACGTCGCAATTGCTTCCAAAAGTAACTCAAAGACATCAGTACAGGCAACATGCTTCCGCCACATGAATTCGGCCAAATACGACTCCAAATGGTGACGTGCAGTGCCACAGTGCTTCTTGTTTCGCCACTTTGTCGATCCCCATAGGCGTTCCACTGTCTGCGTATGAGCCCCGGTGTTCGAATCCACAAAGTTGTACTTGTGGTTGACGTTGAGGTGATGAAAGCCTGATTTTTCCAGTTCCTTAGTGTTATAAGCGGGCCACAAAGGTCCTCCCGATAATACGTAAGGACCCAATATCTCATCTATTGGCCTGTATATTTGAGAAAAAGTAAAGAAAAATGTCCTTACTTTGTAAATCTACCATTCGTCCATGTATTGAATATTGTTGCCATGTCTGTTCTGGTGCTCCTACTATATATCTTGAGATTCTTGACAAGGTTCAAAGAAGTGAGTGTAATGTAATCTATCCTGACCTGGCATCTTGACCAGTCATTTTTTTCACTGACCTAACATGGATGGCTTCTCTCTGTCTTTTCTACAAATATTTTAATGGCAATTGTTCTTATGAGCAGCTTTCCTTCTTAGTGCTTTGGCTGCATGATTTTAAGTAAACTACTAGATTGGTAACTAGGTCTTACCAATTTACTGTTGAACTAATTAGATGTAACAGTATGTTCTATTCTAATATTTTTTTTTCTTGTCTACACAATTCCTTTCTGATTTCTTGCTTCCACTTAATTCCAGTTGTCATATGTCTTCCTGAATCCTGTTGCTTTTATCATCCTTATTCTTCACTAAAGTCTTTTCTCTTTCAGTCTCAGTGACCCCTCTGCATCTGAGTGGGATTATAGCCTTGTTTGTAATAAAATGATAAAAAAGGAAACCATATTAAGATTTTGCCGGACCTCTTTTATTGTTTCTGCTTTGTAATTACACACACACACACACACACACACACACACACATACACACATATATATATATATATTTAAAGATTTATAACCATCTAATTTAAAAACCTAAGATTTTTATCTGGAAATGGTAATTTCTCTAAAAAAAAAAATCATTTTTGCACAATCCAAATGTTCATGACTTTAAAAAGATTTTGTCTTTTTTTTTTTTTTAAACTTTTATGAGAGTGACAGAAATTCTAAGAAAATTTTATTTTGATTAAAATTTCATAAGTTATATCAAACACATGTCAGTACAGATGTAAAAGAAGCTCTGACACATGAACAGACATGTTTGACAAAACTAGTTACATTTTGGTTTTCCCCATTACAGCAAAGCAGCTTATTATATCTAGATACATGCCTCTCTAACTTGTCCAGATCAGGGTCTTTGTCACCTGTTTAATTCCAATAAAAGCAACAGGAAAGCCAGCAGTGGGAACTTGGCAAAACTGTTTGAAACAATGTTTTTTGTGAAGTTGTTCCCTTGGGCATTTTGTTCCTTAAGTTGTATGCTACTAACCATGCTACTGCTTCTGAAACAGTATTGTTTTGTTTCTCCCTGTCTCTTTATCTTCTCTGCCTGTTATCCTGTAGTTCTTGGGAGAGTGATTGATTAGGTGTTTCTCCCAACCTTAACAGACTCTTGGCATATTTTACAATATAAGTATTAATTATAATGAAGAAAAATAACTTTTTTCTTTTTTTATTAGTGCATTTCCAATATTGTTTAATTTAGATTTTATATTGTAGTTGATTGACAGGTCACAAGCCTCCCATTTGGTTGCAATAATAAGGATTATATTTAAAAACAATATAAAAAAGTAAATAGTGCTTTTATATATATATATATATATATATATATATATATATTATATATATATATATATGCAAAATAAGTTAATAAAAAAAAATTCAACACCCCACAAAAAATATTTTAATGCTATTCTCATTCTTTAGTCAGCAACATTTAATTTCTTAAAGTTATCTTATAATGAAATATATTTAGTTGATATATGACCAGATTTAAAATTAGGAATTTATTATCAGTAACACAGACACTACTTTGTTGAAATAAACCTAAAGAAAATATTAAAAAAAAAAAAAATAAAGGATAAATGGTTCAGCTCTAGCTTATACCCAGGATGGAATGTTTCACCTCTGAAAATTTAATCCCACCTACAAACCATGCTTACAAAGACTTGTTATTATACAAAGTAGCTTAGCAGTAGATTGTAGATGGTTCCTGACAAAATCACCATGGTAACAAATCAATTAATGTTACATGGGCTGAACAAGGATTTGAATGTGTCATCAATAGAAGAACAAAGTATGGAAACTTTTGATACATTTATCTAGATAACTAATTAATAAAACCTTTTTTTATTATTTTGTGTTTCATTAAAAACCATCATCACTTTCTTTGTGGGTAAATAAAGGAGGTTTCTTGGTTCCTGTAAACTTTAAAATCCAGCAATTTTTTCCTTGAGTGGTGTATTAACTTAATTTTGAATTAGAGCAATAAATGCAGACATTGAAATGCAGGTCAAAACAATTAAAAATGGTTACATTGGGTTTAATCATTGTTTCAGGATTATAATTTTACTGTAATATATTTTTGTTATCCTTATTTTGTGAGGAAAGGTTTTTCTTTTTTTTTTTTTTTTAAATTGCTTTTAATATGTCTACTTTTTTACTAATAAAATTTTATACTTCCTGCGAAAATATTTTGAATTATTATATTCTATGATGTCCCTAGACATGAGAAATAGAATGAGAATGCCTACCCCCATAGATTAAATAAAGGGCTATTATCAGAATTCCCTATAGGTTATTCAGATCAATATATACCTA
The DNA here is from genome assembly GCA_037127315.1 of Ascarosepion bandense. NCBI lineage: Eukaryota > Metazoa > Mollusca > Cephalopoda > Sepiida > Sepiidae > Ascarosepion > Ascarosepion bandense. The sequence continues at coordinate 204,492 of JBBBDQ010028584.1, read as the reverse complement.
ATGAAGGACAGAGAATGCAATGGCAGAAATGTTGTGATTAGAACAAAGATAAGGACAATAGTCTGAATATAGTGTAAATATTTTATTGCAGTTTATAATTTGCTCACTTCTAAAATCAATAGTTGCATTTGAATATTAGCTTAAATGCATGACACAAGAACAGTCTGACAGATATTGATTTAAATATTGTGTTAAGAATGAATGACTAAATTTTACTAGACTCTGACATGTAACTTTTTATTGCTAAGTCACTGAACTTGTCTTGATTTTCTAAGAACAGCTTAGGTGTGGCACAAGTCTGACAGTATGAGTTTCATCAAATAATGATGAAACTCACTACTCGCTTGTAATGATTCAAGTGAGACAACCAGCTAACCATTACACCACACTGAAGTCAATATGAACTTGTAGATGGATTTCCCTATTTGACTTTAGTCAATGTCAGCCATCATTAAGAATTTCTTCAAAATGTCTATTATACAGGGAAATTTGAATTCATGCTTTTCCAAGATTACTAATGTTAATTAAGCATAAGCTGGTTCAATAAAATTCTTTAACTTTGTTGATTTAATTAGGCATTGATAATTTGTTCTCTTACACAATAGTAGCAAAATGTCATCAATCCTTGGTAGTCAGGTGTAGTCATAAGGTTACTATGCAGCTGAGCATATGACCACTTCTTTCCACATATCTGGATTGGTATTATGCATAGCATGTCTTAGACAAGTACATTTGATGGAGCTTGCCTTCATCATGGACATGTAGCCATTGATTTCATTGGAAGAGAATCCTCTGCTGTGCCCTTCGACTTTTTTCTAGATAACCCTCTCTTCAGTGATGCCATATCATTCCTACATTGGTTGCATGAATAGCTATGAGGCCCAGATTACCTTCTTGTGCTAGATGGCTGTTAAACCCTACATAAAGATTTATGCACTATGTAACAGACAATTTTGTTGGGTGTTTAGCAACCCTCCTCACCAGAAAAGCTTGGATTTAATTAAAGGAACACTTAATAAAGTTTATCAAAGAATGGAATGTGATAATTCTGGAAAGAATAAATGAACAATGGAACACAGTATTTTTTAAACAATGCAATCCTAAAAACTTGGATGAGCTGTAATTACTGTTTTCTCATTGAACCCTGGTGAAAAATTCATAAGTGGAGTGGTTTTAATAAACTTGGTCAGGAAATTAACCCCCACCCTCTCACCAGACATCCACTTCACATCGGCACCTAATAGTATGGATATACATTTTATATAATTGCTCTATAACTAGAATCAACAGTATTTACATGGCCATTGTATGTTCCGGCCTTCTTCAAATGGCAACAAGATGAGGACAATAGTCTGAATAATGTAAATACTACCTCATCTCAGAAATATAAACTAGAATCAAATTTACTGAATTTTATAGTGATATAGGTATTGCCTTGGATCAAGTGGGAAAGTTATAAAAGGACTTTATGCCAATCCTGTTTATAAACAATCTAGTCAGACTGAACACAAACATTTCATTTTATTATCATTATATCAAATGATCCTCTTACATCTATTACCAAAATTTTGACATTGTAACATCATTAAATGTTATAATTGAGAAATCTGATACTCAAACCATGAAATTAGTTTTTTTTTTTTTTTTTTTTTTTTTTTTTAATAAGGTTAGAAAAGAAATGTATATGCCGTTTTTTACAGGTTCATTTTTGTTTTATTCATAACAGGTTTCATCTGATAAAGATACCCTTGAATAATTTTAAAATATGAAAGGGTGCTGAAAAATTCTTTGCCTGATTAAGGGATTCCCAATTAAATTCTAATATTTGGTCAAATTTTTAGAATTGAGCTAAGAATTTGTCTCTCGGGTCATTATCACTTGCTTTTGTTGCATGGATTGTTGAATTGCTATGAATCGGTTGCTCTGAGTTGTCACAATTTTAATTTCTGCATGTTGCTATTTTTTGTTTATACTAACAATAGAAAAAAGAAAGCCTTTTATCATTTGTACTCTTGAAAACTAGAATGGATCAGACATGGATGCTCTCTTGAAATTACAGCATTACTTGGTGTGGTTATGTCTTAATGCTTAACAAATCTTATAAAATAAATAATATAAACATGTATATTCTCTTAGAATACATCTGAAAAAGGTCAATTTGAATAAAGACAAGGATAACTTAGTTGATGTGGTTTCTCCTCTAGGCGAGGGTTGACAATCTACAGCTCACATGCCACATGTGGCATGCCTAGCAATTTCCAATGGCATGATTTGTTGAACTAATCAAGTCTCTAGAAGACAAAAATTTAGAAGTTTGCTGTTATTTTCAACTGCTGAACATCCCTTCCAAGATCTTTCATCTGTTTGAAAAAAATTACTTTTGCTCTTCTTTCAGCTTTTAATTCAACTTATTCCTGTGAGCAAATTTTCTCTTACATGAAAGCAGTGGTAAATCCACAATGAAGTTGCCTAACACCTAAACATTTAGAAAACTGTGTAAAATCTCAAAATAACAAAGTATGTTCCTGATATTGAGCAATTGGCTAACACCATGCAAGTGCAAGGCTCTCATTCATATTAAAAACTTAAACTATTTTTAAAAGTTTTTTGTTTATTTCTATTAATGTTGTTTACATAACATTGTATATATTATTATATAAAATATATTACAGAACAGGTATATTTACCTTGACTCGTATAAAAATATGTATGCTGTTGGCACACTAAATGATTTTAAAACCTTAAGTTGGCATATAGTGAGCAAAAGTTTGCACCCCACTCCCCAGCTCTAAGGGACTTTATCAAGGAAAATACAAGGATTTTATCTTGTGCCACTTAAAATCTTCAATATACTAATTTCATGCACAGTGCTAAATGAAAGGCATACAAAATATACAACTACAAAAAATATAACATGATTAACAACAATGATAATAAACTAGATAAAAACAGCATCTAACTCTCTAATATCCACTATTCAAAATAATTAATCCAATTTTAACAGCGTCAAAAATAATGACAGCCACAAAATTATTATGGATATGATTAGAACCAAAAATATCTATAACAATAATTCCGAAGTAGGTGTGTGTATGTGTGTGTGTATATATATATATATATATATATATATATACTGCTAGAACTATGCCTCACAATACATTGGGGAAACTTGCAGAAATTTAAAAACATCTATGAAATCAATTTATCAAATGTATAGAAATATATTCATCCACAACTTTGATCTCAAGAATGCTGCTCTTATTAAAAGAGAAAGTTACTTGGAAAATTCTTGAGAATGCTACTATTGAATCTTATTAAAATCTGGAATTATTACTTTCCCAAACTAACTTATGACTATGAAAATGTTAAAAAATTCAAGGAAAATGGTTTAATTTACAGCCTCATATTGTGTTATATAAATTAATCTCAAATCAAAATAATTTAAAGATTAATTTGCATAAAAAAATTCAAAAACATGTTATTGACTTTTGTATTTTAGATAGTAAATTATAACACTTAGTATCTTCCTTAACTTACTTGCGTAGATTTTTCAGATAACCTGCTATGTATGTATGTATGTATGTATGTATGTATGTATGTGTATATATATATATATATATCAGTGTTTCTTAAATGAAAAAAAAATTAATAGCTAGCATTTTTACTTTTTGTCTATAAATCAATCAGTTAAGTGCCATGTGTGATACACGCTTGGGCGATCATGTCCTGAAAGAGACATGACTGACTGTGCAGAAGATTATCCCACAGTTGGTTGGCAGTCAAAGCTATAGAACCCAATTTGTCCTGTAATTTAACCCATAACTGGAGGGAAGAGATAGATTAATATCAAGGGTATTTGTGCATAAATGAATGCAATGAATTCAACTGGAATTTGAACTCAGCTCTCTAATTTCTCGTTCTGAGCCGATGTCCACTGCACTACAACGCACATGTCTATAAATACTTGTTACAAAATAAAATCTTTTTACCTTAATAAAGTCTCTCAGAGGATGAAATGTTGGTAAAAATAAGTTTTCCTTTTGTCTTTATTCTCACACACACATATCACATCTTTATGTACATGTGTGTAGTCATTTTAATGTGAATACTTGTGAGTTTTGATGTGTAAGTGCTCAACAGTTCGGTTTAGATCTGAATCACTAAACTATACACAAAACATTTTGATTAATGTTGTGAAAGCTTGCGTAGATCTGGCCACACTTTGCAGAAGAACTAATAACAGGAAAATGGTGCATAGTGTATTGTGAAATTTTCAAAAAGCTCTCCTCGTGTTTTAATTCATTTTTCCTCTCTTATACTCTGGTTGCCCAGGTCATAAAGCCCAGTCTGCTTTGCTATTTAAACAATGGCTGAGGAAGATGGATTCATACCTTTCTCCAAAGGAATTAATACTAAGTTAATGAAAATGAGAATATCATAATTTTGCTTGATCTTTCCTTCATTAGTTTGTGTGACTTTTACTTTCTGCTAATACCTCATAAATGATGGATTATTCCATTTTGATCATGTGGAAAAGCAAGACATATCAGAGACACTACTTGGTTTGATTGAAAAAAGAAAGATAGTGTTTAATGTTTCTTGCTAATACTTTAAAAAATAATGAACTTTCGTTTTGATTGTGTGAGAAGTCAAAAGACATATCAAAGACACTGCTTGGTTTCAGAGAGAAATGTTTAATGGCTGTTGAAATAGCTAAAGTTCTCAGTTTCAATTTTCCTTATTTCTACTTCTTAAAATAACAGCCAGCATTTATATTTATGAATGTTAATGCAATATCTTATTAAAGTGGTTAAGTTCAAATATGTAATGATGTGATAGGGACATTTCTATGGATTTATTGTTGTGGAAATTTTGAATCAAAAAACTTTTCACCAGTTAAAAACTACTATATATAATTTTCATCCTAAAGAACAAATTTATTATTAAAAGTACAAAAAAAAAAAAACTTTGTAAATTTGATAGCAAGTTATCAAGTCCAGTAAAATTAAATTGTACATAAAATATATGTGCCTGGGTGAATAGATTGCATCTTTTACAAATACAATTAGTTCTCAAGTTACAACATATGTAAGTTACCGTGACCTACACTCATAATTGTTGCATTGATTAAGTATATGTGTACTAAAGGTGTTATTTTGGTAAGGAAACGGCATACCAATGGATAAATTTAGGAATTCTTATTGTATTTAATTTTTTAAAATTCCATTAAAATATCATACATAATAAAAAATCTTTTAAAAAAAATATCTTAAGTCCCCAGAGAAAATAACTCTATTAAAATTTTTATTGGCAACAGAAAATATTCTTAATTGAAATCTAAAAACTGTAATATAACTATTGTTTAAATATTTTAAGATAGTGATCATCATCCTCAGAGATCTGAAATTATTTGGGATTGAACCAGAAATCTTCCATTTAACTCTACTTAGCTTTCTTTTCAAAGACCAATGGTTGAAAGAGGCTTTGAGCAAGTGAATCCTGAGGGCCTTCACAAAGATTCACCTTTTTTGAACATTGTAGACTGGCAATACAGAATCACAAAGAACTGTACCAAATAATAGAAACCACATTACTGAGGACTACTAACAACAGTAACTAAGATGAATAGCATATATAGCTCAAAGAGAAAATATTGACATCAAGATTTTGATTTTCAACACTACTTCAAATAAAAGGTTAAGGAAACCCCTATCAATACTAGAAAGTGATAACAGCTACTGGACTTAAGAACCTATTTCCAGAAGAATTGTTTTAAGAGAAAGCTTTTATTATTTCAGCTCATAATAGTACGAGCTGCTCAATCAATGAATACTGAAGGTTTTCTTACAAGAAAACTGCTAATATGACCATATATAAAATCATTAAGGAGAGAGGACAATAAAAGAGCAGATTTCAAAGAAACATAAAATGTCAATTGACATTGCACTTCAACTTTCGAAGACCAATGTTGACTGAAAAGCAAGAAGCCAGAAGAGTTCCACTAACAAGTGAGAGAGAAGAAACTGTTAGCATAGAACTTATGATCTAGCGATTCCAACTGTAATTTTGAGAGAATAAAAGAATGTTATTTAATAATCTGAGTATTTTGCAAAATAGATTGAGTGAACAAATTTTCATTTTTATGCTCTTCAAATTAAATTGCATACAGACATAGCTGACTTTTGCCTTTTTGTGATAAGACCAGTATTAATTTCACACAAAACAAGGTGGGTCCTACCTGACAGAGGATTTGTCATAAAAATTTGATGCAAGGTTTTTACAAGGCTGGATGTTCTTGATGCGCAACTCAGACACTCACAGTAGTCCAAGTACACAGTTTTTATTAAGACACTGTCACTAGGAAGGTTGCCCTTCAAGATTTGAAACCTCACCCTGGCCTCATATGTGATGATAGTATTTTGCAAAGAAGTGTCTATCTCTTACTTGCTTCTTTTTTTTTTTTTTTTCTGTGTGTGTGTGTGTGTGTGTGTGTGTTTTTTTTTTTTTTTTTTTTTTTTTTTTTTTTCATTCCGAATTATTTCCATTATTTTTACCCAAGCTCTCTGCTTTATTCATAAGTGATTCTTAAGGCCAACTTCACTTGCACACGTGGCAAACATAAAGTTTGTGTGTTAGAAACCTGCCTGCTCTGTTGTACAATCATGTGATATTTGTGCCCCACAACAGACTTGCAAACCTTGTCACAAAACTTGCACAAGTAACCAACAGGTCTTTCTGGTAGGGTTGCATTCACAGGGATTTGCATCTGACCTTTCTGGTGGGATCTCACATGACTGACTAAACCAGCTGCTGAAAGGTTGGCACTGCAAGTGTGTTGGTGTTCTAATAGCTTTGGGACATACCTTATTTGTCTCTTCCTAATTGTGTACTTTTTGTTGGAATGCTCAATTTTCTTCTGCTCAAAATTATTGCAGCATTCTTAAATCACCCTTTTCAGTAAGATTTATCTCCAGCAACAGTTTCCCAGTCTTCAACAGTAACACCAAAAGTCTTTAGGTTACATTTAACTATAGCCTTAAAACATTTTTGGGGCCTATTGGTGGGTTGATTACTTGTACCAGCTCACCATAAAAAAAGTCTTTCTTATACAGTAATCCCTCTATTAGTGTGACTAATGTTATGTATAACATCAGTAACTATAAAAAAAAAAATAACAATTTTCAATTACTATGGTTAAACTGAAGAATATTTTACTGTACTAATCAAATATTAGTATATAAAAATTTTAGTGCACTAATTTAAAATGCATTTGTGGGTATGTGTAAATTGTTGAAATTAATCAAAAATGAAAATAAAACTGACATCATTTTAACAGATGCATTTACCAAAATTACTCAAAAAATATCTTGAAATATTAAAGTAAACTTATTTAATAAAATTGCCATTGGCGTCAACAATTGCCTCCAGACGATTTTGGAATTTTCTGCATCTCTTCTGTACAGTTTCCTTGTTTAAGTTAAATAAAGCTGCCATAATTGTTGTTTTCAGTTCATCTTTGGTGTTAGAAATTTTGTTGGTCTTTCGCTCAACTGCGTCCCACCTATATTCAAGAAGGTTGCAGTTTGAGGAGTTAGGTGGCCAGATGTAAGGGGTAATGTGGTTGTAGAAATTGTCTGACAACTATGACTGGGTTTACCTGCTTGTGTGGCATGGTGCAGAGTGCTGTTGCCAGATATAGGGTCTTTCAGTAGCCACCCTCTTGATCCTGAGCAGCACTACCTTCTTGAGGCACTTGATGTAGGCCTCCATGTTGAGTCTGAGGCTCAACAAATTTGTGAGTTTTTTCTTATCATATTGATCAGTGAGGTTTTATGAGCTGTTGTACCTTCATAATCACTATTATTCATCCAAATTTTTCCAGATCCTCTGCAAACACACAGAAATGTCTGTATTGGAGCTTTCGGCATGAATGCTAAGCAGTACAACATGCTGTTTCTTTATTTCTGTCAGAGTGAATTGCATCATGGTGCTGTTTTTCTGACCATGCCCAGCTGAACCTTGCAGTTGACAAAAATGCTGTGCATGTGTGAAATTAAAATATAAAATGTTGACAATTTGCTCATCACCGTGTGTATGTATATATGTGTGTGTGTGTTTATATATATATATATATATATATATATATATATATATATACATACCCACACATTGTTATGAGGGTGCATTTATATATAAATGCGTTCTCGATATGTTGGCTCCTGGAAGAAGCTTATCAACCCTTTGAAAAGTCTTGTTTTTCTTCCTTTAGGGTGACATGCTGCCTTTTTCAGCAGAAAAGTTACTAGGGGAGCTGGTTTAGATGCCAACTACTCATCCCTCCCAGCAGCAGCAGGTTGTACTGAATTATGTTATCAGTAGCAGGCTTGACTAGACTAGAGAGAGAAAAAGCTGAGGGGGGGAAAAAAATTTTTTTTCTCTTTGTTCAGAATACAGTTACATAATATTATCTCTTAAATATTACATGTCAACAATGAAGAGGAAAGACCATCATCATTTTCTGTGAAGCTGTTTGCCTGTGAGCTTGTTTTAAGCACATTAAAATGATTTGTAACATTAAACGTATGCAGTCATTAAAAGGTAACCAATTGTTATTTAGTCACTCTTTGTTCCTACTAGAAGTGTGTGCAGAATATGACTAATATTAACATTTGCTGATATCTTAGATGCTATTATGACTTTATATATAGAGCTTTAGTAGAATGTCAGATTATGGATATTATACTTTGGCAGTTATAAAAATTGTATAGTTTAAGCCAGTTTTGCATTGGTTTAAAATAGCATAATGGAAAAAAAAGTCCCTAAACTTAATAAAACAAGCTTTATCACCAAAATTTTTGTTATTATGAAGAAAAACCAAATTGATTTTTATCTTTACTTATTTTATTACAAATTTTACAATATATAAATAAATAATGCTTTAAAGCTAATATATAGCAGTATCCTATATGCAAAATATTGCAAAAAGTAAATCATTTCGGAACATTTAGTTTTACTGACAAATGAAATGAGTTATATATAATTATTTAATACCTAATTTAAGTAAACTAGCTTGATCATGTGCTCTCACCCAGAACATGGAAAGGAAACTACAAGACCTCCTACAGAAGGTAGCTGAAAAGACTGACAAGAAAGGACTTTAAATAATCTGTAAGAAAACCAAATGCAGGGTCATCATCAAACAGGGGAGCCCAAAATGCCAATTATAGGTTGGGGATACTAAAATCAAGCAGATACAAAAATTCAAATATCTGGGAAGTGTTCTGACAGAAAGTGCGACACAGAGATCTGAAGGCAAATTGGCATGGCATAGGACGCATTCCAGAAGCTGAGTAGAGTATTAAGAGACAGGAAAATTTCACTAGAAACAAAGGAAAAAGTACTAGATTGCTATGTGATGTCAGCTCTTTAATAGTGAATGCCGGACTATAGGAAGGAAAAACTTGAAGCAACTAAAATGTGGTTCTACAGAAGGATGTCGCGGGTATTATGGATTGAGCATTTGAGCAATGATGAGGTTTTGGAAAGGATGGAAACAAAAAGGGAATACTGAGCATCAGGAAAAGCTAAATTTTCTGGGGCATGCAATGAGGAAGAAGGGCTTGGAGAACTTGATAGTAACAGGCCAGATAGAGGGGGGAAAAGAGACAAGGGAAATAAGTGGATAACATTTAAAGTGCCTGAGCAGGTAGATGACAGAATAGGAATTGCATAGTGTAACAGGAGAAAGTGTGCTAAGAGCCACCAGGGATAGGGAGATGTGGAGAGCTATGATCACCTATGTCCTGAAAGGACAAGGCACATAGAAAAAAAATTTTGCTATATATATTTTTATTGTAAAAAAAAAATTTAAAAAAAACCTATTTTAGTTATTTAAACAGGTTTGAAACTCCCTCTAATTCATGTTCTACTCATAAGAAATAGAATCCTTCATGTACTAACTACATTCAATAATTTTCTTAAAGTTCTTGAACACCATTTTCTAGATGCCCTGAATATAATTACAAAGCAGTCACTGCTGAAAAGTGTAAATAAGTTATCTGATGCTTTTATAAGTGGTCTAATATCTAATACTGTCAGCCGGTGCTTGAGAACAATCTTTTGATCTTGCAACTGCCTTTTAATCAAGCAAAAGTTCCAACTCATAAACAGATAGCTTTTTAGTGCATCAGAATCAACTACATTCAGCAATGATACAGAAACCTGTACTAGGAGTGACAAATCATTTGGGAACCAAACATGAAGGAGCATTGGGATGGCCAAAGATATATTTCAAAAGCTAAGCAGAGTATTAAGAAACAAAACTTTGTTAGAAACAAAGAAAAGAGTACTGAATTGTTACATGATATGTCCTCTTATATGGTATTGAATGCTGGACATTCTCTTGAAAGATGAAGAAACTTGAAGCAACAGAAATGTGGTTCTACAAGGAGGATACCATGGATTGATATGTGAGCAATGATGAAGAGAAAATATAAACAAAAAGGAAGCATTTACTTAACACCAGGAAGAGACAGTTAAAATTTCTGAGGCACATTATGAGGAAGGAGAGATTGGAAAATCTGATACTCACAGGGAAAATTGAAGGTAAGAGGGAGAGGGGAAACATAACATACTTTGTGAGCTTGAGTAAATGAATAACAGAACAGGGTTTTGGAGAAATAACAGAAATGCATAATTTATTAAATGCTACTAAATACAGGAAATTGCAGAGAGCCATGATCATCTACATCCTGAGGAGATATAGCACATAAAAAAGTGAGAAATATTCCCTCCACCTTTGCTTGAAGTGTTAAATACAGGAAGCTACATCTAATATATGTGACCAAAATGACCATTTTGTAAAGTTTTGTCTTTTTTGAAGCCTGAAACAATAATTCCGCACGAGCCTTTTGGATGATGATATCAGCCACTTAGTAAATTTTACCTCCTGCTACTATTTGGATTAAATTAAATGCAGAGAAGTTCAGATCACTTATACTGAGTTTGTTTTTCTATATAGTCATCTGCAGACAGATCTGTTTCACTGTATCACAGCTCATCGGTACGGTTAGACTCTGATTGCTTCTAACCCAGAATTGAAACCTGACCAAATTGGCGTCAATAGGTGATTCTACCTCTGGACAATGGGAGCTCGGTAGAAGAAGGCAGACTTTTTAGTGCGTATATTATCATTATACACGTCCAATAGCCAGTGTGCTCTAATTCATTATTGAATGAGCGATGCGTACATGCCAGAGTAGCTACTGTTTTTCAAAGTCTCCCATTCTTCCGGAGTGCCCAATCAGGGTGTAAGAGCATAAATATATATATATATATATATATATATATTCCTTGATTGGAGATGACACTTACCTATCCATATTCTAATGTTGCATCTATATTGGTCTTGTGACTTTTGTTTTATGAATATAGATCTAAGGGGGCATCAATATCAAAATGTGAGTGTTCTATCTGATTTATATGCTGATGTCATCTTTGGTGATGACTTTGTAAGAATGAGGTTTCTTATGAGCCTGGGAACATTTTTGTGAATAGAAATCTTCATTAAATTTGTTTGGATTAGCTACTGTTTATATTTCTTCTACTTGAATTGATTGAGCTAATATCAGTGATTATAGCCAAATAGCAAGGAAGTCAAGAAAACTTTGTTCTTCCGATAAAGATTTTATTGCAACTGAAGTGAAGAAGCTACTTGTAGAAAGGATAATAGAGACAAGCATTTGGCTTTGGCAAACTGAAGGATTTTTTTTTTTTTATCACTAATCAAGAATAGTAATTGATTATTCTAAAATAGTAAGCCATTTCCTACTGTTAGATGCTTTCCCTCTATCAAGGATTGATGAATGGAAAAACTTATTACACTATACAAATGATTTAAAACCTGCCCATCATCAAGTTTTGCTATTACTTAATGAAGATAAACCTTAAATTGCTTTTGGGGAGTCTAGTCATCTATATCAATTCTGCTAGATTCCTTTTGGAATAATTAATGCAGTTGCCTGCTTTCAACACATATAAACAAATTTATCAGCAGCAGCTTTTTTTCTGATATATTTGCTTACCTGGTTAACATAACTGTTTGTGGGACGGGGAGTTAAGAACATGACATTAACTTAGAGATTTGCTGTCTGCTGAGAGGTGTAATTTGATCTACAATCATAAGTACTCATTCTCTGCAATTTCTGTGAACCTCTTGGTTCAAACTTTTTCTGAGAGTAAAATTAAACCTGATCTTGAAATATTTGGCCACTAAAAAAAAGGAAAATAAAAAGCTTCCTCAGGATATGAATTCACCAAGTCATACTATTGGTATATTCTTATACTATTCCTGTTGGATTGCCAATTACTCTTGGAAGATTGGTAGATATTCAAATGCTTGCAAGCTGAAATAATAAATGCTGTGGTACACTTTATTAATAAAATAATTCCCTTTGTTATATGGATGAATGCATATAATCATGCTATTGCTGCCATCTTAAATAAAGCTGGTAAACTAGTGACTATTAAATGCTTGTGAATAAAACCCCTCAATAATAAGAGGGAACATATGCTATTGTGTCAGCACTGCTCAAGTGGAGACACATTAACTGGATAACATTTTTACCTTTACTGAAATCAATGTCATTCATATTTGATTCTGTGATTGGAGAATAGAAGGAAAAAGAAAATAAAAGATCTCTCTCTGGAACAGAGACTTCGCACATGTATTGAATATAAAGAAATCTAAAGAAGAAAAAAGGATGGCTGCTTATAAGGTGAATATTTAAGAATGTCTCATTCTTGCAAATGAGATTTTGCTGGTAATATACAAGTTTTTGACCATTGAAAAGAATATAAAACTCAAATTACTGATGAAGACTAGGGGAATTGTTTTAGAGCCTACAATCATTGCAAGTGTGGGTTTTCAGTGGTGGACATATGGTAAGAGCATGATAAAGAGAACAAGAGGAAAGAGATTTATTGATGCCAAAGTAGACTGATGAGAAAACAGTGAAACTGATTCTCACAAGTGAACATAAAATACAGATTTTAAAACAAGTAAAATTAAGAATGATAAAATTCTGAGATAGAGGATTCAGCTTGTCATTTACATTATTGACATGCTGCAGGATGACATTAACTGCAGACTTTCTATCTAGGGTATATCTGTAGGGATAATTTAACTACAAAAACTTTATCTATTCTGTTATTAGTTCCAATTTCTTAGTTAATTTTCTTATTTAACTCTGCCATCCAGGCATCACATAAATATCATACTTTATTAGAATAAGGAATTTTCTATTCTATCCTAAGAATGTATTTTGACCTTGTGCTCAATTTATGCATATATTTCCTTTTTTTTTTTTTTTTATGAAAGTTCACTCAGTACAAACCTTGAGAAACACTGATTGATGTGTGTATGGATATGTGATGGTGATGGTGGTAAGAAGTGAATATTATGAAGATAGGGGTGATACAGGAAGATGCTGAGAATACCATTGACTGATTATGTAAGCAATGACAAATTTTTAGAGAAAATGAAAACAAAAAGGAAACTTAACATTAGGAAGATACAGTTGAAATTTCTAGAGCACATAATTAGGAAAGAGGGCTTGGAAATCCTACTCATAGGACAGATTGAAAGTAAGAGAGATGGCGGAAAATAATGCATAACATACTCAGTAAGCTTGATTAAATGGATGATGAAACAGTTTAGGAGAAATAACAAAAAGGCAGTTTCTTCAGTTTAAGTAAAAAATACATTTTTTAATTCCTAACTTCATTGAATAACATTTTGTTTTCACTTATTTTTCTGTCATCTTTCAAGTAACTTCATATTTCTATTCTCACAGAACTTTGTTTTTTCTGTATAGAGAATTGCTCACTATTCCTGTTGTGGTTTTTCATTAAGAGAATTTGGTAAAGTTTGGAATAAATGATAATCCAAAGAAGCATTCACACAAACTGTACAAATTTTAAGAGGCAAGTTAATATTTTTACAATAAAATTGCTTAATAGCAATTGAAATCAATGATTGCAAAATCTTCAGAATACACACACACACACACACACACACACACACACAATAAACACATTTTTTTTGTTTAGCTTGTTTTAATTAGAAACATTTACAATAACTTATTTGGTAGAATGCAATTTTATTGGAAAATATCTTAAATGTTTTCTATTAAATTATTAATAGCTTAATTCTTTTTCATACAATAAAGTGATTTGTTTTCATTCTCAGATTTAAAAGAAACTAAACAGAATAGGTTTCTAAAGATTACTTGCCTTTATAGAACCAGTTCCTGGAAATTCATGTTGCCACCACTGGTTATATGGTAGTCACACAGCAAAGTGATTAACATGATCAGGCTTGTGCAAATGATTTGTAGTGCTTTGGCTAATTTTGTGATTTCCTACATCATATAGGAATGATTTATACCAGTGTATAATTTTTTTAATTTTTTTTTTTTATTGCCACTACAGCAAGAACGACATTTTGTATTGTGACCATTACATATTTATTACTTTTAGGAAAACTAATCTAAAAGCAAATTCCATCACACAGACTGCAATGAGTTTGATGAAAAAGATACATAAACACAATGATAAGACTATATACAGTGTTTGATAGATGAATTGCCTTAATAATGCAGAAATGGAAATAACACTAATATCTCGTTTTAACAGATATATTTACTAAAATTATTCAAAAATATCTTGAAATATTAAAGTAAATTTATTCAATAAAATTGCTATTGGTTTCAACCATAGCGTTCAAATTCAGAATCTTTTGCATCTCTTTTGGAAGGTCTCCTTTTTAAATTTGGGGTAACAAAATATTTTGTTGACCTTTTACTCAACTGCACCCCACACTTAATCAAGGGGCTGCAATCTGAGGAGTTAGATGGTCAGATGTTAAGGGAGGATATAGTTGCAGAAATTGTCTCTTACTTGTGAGATATGGTGCAGCATATTGTTGCCAGACATAGGATC
This sequence comes from Ascarosepion bandense, assembly GCA_037127315.1. Taxonomy (NCBI): domain Eukaryota; kingdom Metazoa; phylum Mollusca; class Cephalopoda; order Sepiida; family Sepiidae; genus Ascarosepion; species Ascarosepion bandense. The sequence continues at coordinate 189,492 of JBBBDQ010028584.1, read as the reverse complement.
TTCCAGTAGCCACTGTCTTGACCCAGAGAAGTACTACATCCTCTAAGCACTTGATGTAGGCCTCCATGTTGATTCTGAGGCCCAATGTGAATGCATAATGTCACCATCACTAGTGGTCACTCTAAACACCATGATGTTGACTGGATATATCATCCAAATCCTCTGCCTTGTCCTCAGATTGACACCCAAACATTCTGAAATGCTTGTATTGGAGTTTCTGGCATGAATACTAAGCAGTACAGCATGCTGTTTCTAAATTTCTGGCAGAGTGAGTTGTGTCATGGCATTGTTTTCTCACAGATGATGCCTAACTGATCCTACTATACTGGTCAGTCAAAAAAAATCGAAAACAACATGCATGCATGAAATAGAAAATATCAAATACAGACAATTTACTCATCGCACCCTTTGTGTGTGTATACACGAGCTTACCTCTGAAAAAAAAGAAAACTAGTGATGATTTATGAGTGTTCAACATTTAGAGTTATTTATATTTTGCCCTTTGCTCTCATTTGTGTATGTAATTTTTTTTTTTTTCAGTCATCTCAAGGACACATGGTTAGAAAAAGCCTGGTTTATACTGATAGAATTTGATTAGTATCTGTTTTATAATAACTTGTGTTAGTTCATAACAGCTTCAAAGATAAGTACACAGACAACACATGTGACTTATCCTAAATCATTTAAAAAGGAAAACAAGAAAAAAAAAAAAAAGGAGGCCCGCCCTTATATAATCAGAATCAGTATTTTTAACCTGTTAATGTTTATAAGGCACAATCAACGTTAACTGTAGAGCATTATTCTGAGAAATTTTTAGCACAAACTGCTCTTTTGACACATTAGATCATTCACAGTACCTGTAGAAAACTGTTATGACATTGTTTTTTGTTTTAAAGTTTTTTTAATCAAGGTAATAAAGCCACTAAGACAGGGGTTTACTGAGTGAGAGAATAATAAAAAACAGGAATTAAGAAGCCAGAAGAGTTTCACAAGCAATAAGTGTGAGAAGAAATTGTTAGCATAGAACTTATGGTTACAACTAGCCATATCAACTGTAAAATGAGATCTTTACTGTCAATTGTGTCAGTCAGTTAAGTGTGAAACATGCTTGGGCGATCATGTCTCAAAAGAGACGTGATTGACTGGGCAGAAGATTATCCTGCAGTAGGTTGCCATTGCTTTCTGTGGTAGACTGGTTGCCGACCAAAGCTATAGAACCCAATCTGTTTTGTTATTTAACCCATAACTGGAAGGAAGAGACGGATTAATACCTTTCCCAAGGGTATTTGCGTGTAAGTGAATGCAATGAATTCAACTGGAATTCAAACTCTGCTCACCGATTTCTCGTTCTGAGCTGATATCCACTGCACCACAACGCACATCCAATCGGGTACTGTGCTTAATTCCTCAAGTCTAGGTTCCAAAACAGAAAAGTTAGGTAAAACTAAATGTTTTTCTAACTAAACAATCATTTTGGTCAATCCATCAGGTAAGTGTCCCTAATATATATGATCACTTAATCATTAGATTGGTCAAAAGGATTAATATCTGGACATGTTACATAATTATGAAGATAATTCTATTTCTATTTTACTGGTAAAAACTGTTAAGAATGCATGACACTGATGTTTAAAGTAGGTTCTTGCATTTATGAAGAAACTTGAATTTAAGAACATTTAGAATATGTCTTAAGTTGACTTACTCTTAAGAATGATCATTAAAATTAGGAGTAGACAGACTAATATCTCTTAAAAAAATCTATCCATTTTTTGACCAGTCTGCAAAATAATGAAAGTCTTATAACTGAACCATTTATTTATCTAACCTGGATATCTATGAAGAAAAATACTGTTGAACAGTCTATTTGTGAAAATGTCTGCAGCAAACAAAGTATGAAGAATTGGGATAGGTTGGCAATAAGATACATATTATTATTATTATTAGGTCATTCATAAACCTGTTAGGTTTCTTTTAAAAGCAGTTTATGATGCAAAATGAAGTAACAATATTATAAATTTTACTATTAAGTAAATATATTTTAATTTATATTTGCAATAATTTATTACTTATACAGTTGAGCCTGGCTTCATTCTTTGTATATGGTATCCAACTTGAAAAAAAATCTACCTATCATCCTCCATTATTGTCTAATTCCAATATTAGCTTATTTTAAACACTACACTTTGGCATTTGCTCTATTTTCAATCACTACTTATCTATTTATTGGTGCATGTGTGTCTCTTGAAATGTCATCAGTCGTGAGAAGCTAAGATGACAAGGAGAAAGAAGAATGTGATTGTTGGTGAGTGTGAACGTGTTGCCATTAAAGGCTAACATATCCTGATAGTGATCATCTTGACTGACACTCAAGCATCAAAGGACCTAATTTCACCAATTCCTAATTATTTCTTCCTGGCTTTGGACAGATGGACAGCTCTCTTATAATAGTAAGGAATGTGGTTGTTGCTTTGAATTACATGGCTATTATAGGTTTTACCAGAAAACTAAAGTATAATCTTGTATAAACAAATGTCAAGGATACTTGTTATTTTAAAAAAAAAAAAAAAATCTCTCCGGAGTTTGATAATTAAATCCAAACAAGAATCAACAATATTTTTGGTCCTGATCTTGTGTTTTGGCTTCAGTCACTTTTCCATTGCTGTAATGTTGTCTCCCTGTACTTTTTCTATAAATACATCCATAGCAACTTTTTGGATGAGCTCTTCACCAAGATAACTAAACTTTATGAATTTAAGTGCAGTACTAGACTGGTGACAGTCTTAGCAATACATAGTTGAGTTGGTGAAGTTCAAAAATTAAAACAAAAAAATAACTACTCCTACATTCTTTATCATCCTTCCTTACTCTTAAATCTTCTTTGCAAACTTTGATGTATGAAACGAACAAGCAAAACAAAATTCACTAGTTCTTATTTTCAGTCAAGTTTTATTGCTTTTCTTCTCATAAGTCTTCTCTCTGTCTACAATATATTTCAATAAAAGAAATTGCCACCTGTCGCTGCTGCTTCTCCCCTGTCACAATGTAAGCAGGATTCCATTTTCTCATTTTCATTCAAACTGCAGTTGGTTTGATGTAACTATGTCCTATGCTAACAGTTACTTTTCTTGCACTATTCTGTTGTGGAACTTGCTTCTGACTCCATACTTTCCAGCTGACTTTAAGCTTCAAAAATTTAGTGTCAGTTGCTCAAAATTAAAGTTTGTTTTTTAATTCTGCCAGACCAATTAACCCCTTGTGTTTTAGTGACTTTACTGTCTTGCTTGGGGTGAAATAGTTTTAAAAAAGTGTGAGAAAAATTATTAGAACAGAACATGTGGTTTGTATGGCATGTGTTATTTTCAAATATCAAAGTAAATAGTTTTGATAAAAACTAAAGCAATGGGGAACTGAAAGGAATGATAAAAAAATAAAAGAATTAATTAAAAAAAAACAACTTTTATTTCTTGTTGGAATGATTTCAAGAAATGTAACATGTTCCGCAAGGCATGGGGAAACTTTACTGCCTAAGTAGGTAGACAGATTGATGAGTCTGTTTAAAGAAACACATGAGTAAAATTCTTCTGTCTAATTCATGATAACTTTATCATAATTTCACTGATGTATAAAAATACTTTCTAGATGGCAGAACAGAGATTATAAGGGGAAAAACACTGCTTAGTGCTACAATGGATAGGAAGTTGTGGAGAGCCATGACATCACCATATTATTGCTATTCATATCTACATATATATTATTTAGCACTGCTCAGTTATTCCTGAGCTTGGCAGTAGAAACTTAGACTCAGTGAAAACAGTTTGAGTAATAACTGAGCAGTAAAGATTGAAGAGTACAATGGCTGAAAAGTTGTGATAAGATGAGGACATTAATTTCAATATTCTTTGTGTCTCTTCAGAATGTGTTCAGTTATGGTTTTTCATTACTTCCTATCAATTATAACTCTTAAAATTTTTATTTTTTTACTTTCCCTCTCAATACCTGTTCTGCTCTCCATTTACACCAAGGTTGGTTACTTGCTGCTTTTCTCTCTCTCTTGTTTATGTCCTGTGATTGTCAAATTTGCTAAGACCTTTTTCATCATTATTTGTCTTAAAAATTCCAGCTGTCTCTTTGTGATTAGAAATGTTTTTTTTTTCCTCATTTTCTTTAAAACTTTTTTGTTACTCTGTACTATTTCTGTTTTCTCAAGTCTTTTAATCTGTGTCCAACTTTTACTGCAACATAGTGGGATTGTTAATCAGGAAATCTTGTAACAATTCTTTCAGGTAGAATAAAATAGAGAAGCAAGTCATGACAAAAAACAAAATTATCAAGTAGCAAGATATTATTGATTTTAAATTTATTGAATTTCAGAATTTCAGATAATACTAAGAATGTTGACAAAAATGTAATTAAAACAATATGTAGTATCAAAGTTTAAATATGTTAGGCAGACTAGGTAGTGAGGCAGTAACACCCACAGGAGATGCATGCACAGGCATGTTACCCCAAATGTATGTCTCTTGTCTATCCAGAAATCAGAGCAAAAGAACTTCTTGTGTCAGAAACATTGTACCTATCTGATACCTTAGGTAAGAAGACGAGCTTGCTCATATATAAGGACTAAAAGACCCCACAGGGAGAAGGGAGATGACAGGTTGCTCAGGGTTGCATTGGCATCCCCTATCCCCATTAAACTTAATATTAACTTGAAAGAAGAATTGTTATATTTTGGTAAGCTCAATAGAGCACAAGAAAGATAAGACTGTATTATGCCAATCTCACAAGTGGCTAAGGTCTGCCTGCCAAGAAAATCAGCATTCAAAATACTAGCTTTTATTTAGGCTTGAACACCAATCTAAGGTACCAAAAGGAAATCTATAACTATATTGACCACAAGATAGGTACCAAATATAGTATCTCGATTTTAGACGAGATTTGATGTTTAGATTTCTATTTTTTTTTTTTTTTTTTTTATCTAACATATGGGTTGGAAATGATAAACTATAAAAATATTATTGTAATTTCTTTGTGTTCACCAAATTGGCCCTAGAAAGTGCCCGGATGGACTTAATTTTTTTTTTTTTTAAGCTGAAATAACTAAATACATAAATTAAAAAAACATTTGGGTTTAAATAGTCATTCATGTGTTGGAACTATTTCTGTCTGAATTTCTATGATGAGATCTCATTATTTACACTCCTGTTGTTTGTGAGTAAAACAAATTACTGAATAAAACTTCAGTTTTCAAGCAGAGATGTCAGATGTATAGAGTTGAAGGAACTGAGAATCCAATCCTAAATGAGGAAACAAGGGATAAACTTCTATTCATGTTCAAAATACTGGAGGAGAGTATGAACTAGATGTGAACCTACCTACTCCTATTAGAGAAAGGTTAAAAAAAAACAAAAAAAACTAATGAACAAAAAATAGTTTCATAATAAAATTTGATCTTTACTTTCATGAGGTTTTACTGAAAATCATCCTGGTAATCAGAAGCCATTCCTCTTGTTTTAATTTACCTCCATTGGGGAGGGAAGATGCAAGTCCCACTCAAGCAGCTTCTTATCAAGAACCACTGTTTTGAGAATGCTTCTTCAATCACTACAATCTTAACCTGTTCATGTTCAGATTTAACAATTATCTTCTCCACATATCTGTGCCTCTACCTCAAGTGGTTCTTGGGCCTTGTACAGAGGAAACATCATTGTAAACAAAACAAATAAAACATCTGAATGTCTTGCCCTTAAAACATTTTTAACTTCATTCAGGTAGTGTGTTTTTAAAGTGGTCTTTGTTACTAGAATTAACAAAATACAATCACATGTATTGAGACATGATTTCTAGCTATTTGTAGAAATAAGTATAGAAATCTGGTTACTAGGGTCTTATTTCCTGGGCAGCATCCCTCTCTTCATGAGAAGTGTTAGGGTTAGAGGCATGTGATGAAACCTATAGGAAAAGTTACCAATCAATTTCTGGAATATCTATTGTGCTAAGCATGTTGGTATCCCACTTGAAATACAATGTATTTTTTCTCTTGGGTAACAAATTAATATTCATACAACTTTACAAATGAAAGTGGATTACACGTTACCTGAAGAAGACTAGTTTGAGAAAGAAAGTTAAATAAGTTCTTTCTGGTATTTACTTTCATTTTTACAACAATAAATGTTTTATTTTATCCTAATTGCATATTTAAAACTTGTTTTTCTTTTCTCATCAAGGAAATGTATTCAATATATGTTAATGAAATGTAAAATTTCTTTAATAAAAGAACCATTATGTGAAGTGTTGCCTTTTTACCTGATGCTCTTGAAAGGTAAAAAGTTTTTATATAAATATGTTTCTATTATTAGCAAAAATGCAGAAATATTTTATATTAATATGACAGTGACAAAAAACTTCTCAACTGACCAAGAAGCTGTTCAAAAAAAAAGAAAAAAAGGACCAATCTTTTATGTTTGGTTATTTGTTCAGTTTTTGGAGCAGTTGGGCTGAGAGGTTTACAGCACTCTCTTGAATCTTCCTCCTATCAAAAAAAAAAAATTAGACAATCTTTTTTTCGTGTATATTAAAATCTGTGTTTTATACGGATTTTGTGATTATATATGGCTCATTGAAGGGTTTGACTATGTCTGATATGGATTTTTTAAAAATTTGCTACACTTATAGATCTCCATGAAAGGAATTGAATGGCACCTGTTACACATTTCAAGGCCAAGGGGTTTTTGAGATATGACCTCTGATCTTTTTACAAAAATGTTGAAAAATGTGAATAGTAAGCAACTTTAAAAGATGACATCTCAGTTGTTTATGGACCTACAAAGTTCATTCATATATCATTCTAAAGTACTTGAATAGATTTACAATTTTATGGGGGGGAGGGGGGGCAAATAAAAAAGTTGACCTTGACCTTTGACCTAATATCTCAAAAAACGGTATTTTAATTTTTTTACATTTTGACAAAAGATTTGTCTATCTTATGACAGTATATATTCCAAATTTCATGATGGGCATTCCACTAGAACTGTTGCTACAAGCGTTTTATAGAGCTGGGAAAATTCAAAATGGCAGAATGTAATATCTGCTACTTCATATAAAAACATTTTAATATTTCACAATATGGTCAAGTTGTATATCTTTGTAAAGCTTTTTTTAATGCTGATTAATATTCAAGCACCATGGTCATGAAATCAATAAAAAAATTTTTTTCTGGTGATGAAACTGAATTTTCTTTATTTTGTTTCTACTGCAACACAGATTTTGTTATGGAAAAAGTGATATAATAAAGAAACAATTCTGAAAAGTGTTAAGGTTTAATTAAATTCTAGCATAAAAAAAATATGTGACCTCTATGGTGAATAAACTTTGGTTGATGTTTGGTATTGTATTCTAAATCTGCAAAAAAAATCAATTTCCATAATTTTAGTAAGTTCTGGTCTTTTTACTTTTATATTATCCAGAATATTCATTCTTCCTACTATTACTACTACTACTACTACCATTCAACTTCAAAACTCTTTTCTCAAACTAATGTATACTGTCCATGCTAAAGGGTAATAAAACTCAGTTTAGGGCAAAGTGAAAAAATGTGACCTCCTCATCAGTCTAAATTTGTAATGTATAGAAAGTCAGAAAAGGTTTAAGGGAAATATCACAGGAATGTGCTGATAATAACATGATCCCTGGTAAGATTTGTACACAATGTCAAAAAGAATTACATCAGCTGAGTCTTTTGACACTGCTTCAACAACAGATGAAGATCAGCCACAATCAGATGAAGACCAATCTTCAAACATTTTTGTGGATACTGAAACTGATTTACAGCTACTGAATGAGTCACTGTCAATTATTGGTGAATCACCAGTAAAGCAATGAAAACTTGAAAAATATACCATTTATAAGAAGAAAAAAATAGAAAAAATTACAGGCGCAATATCTGATAGAATCAGTACAATTTCATCAAACATTTCTCATGAGGAATCAACTAGCACAGCACATCAAAACTTTGAAAGAGAAGTTTGCTGCAAGTGAAGAGATCACAAAAAATTCAAATTCTGACTGTACTTCCAAAAAGCTGGAGTCTAAGCAAAATACAAACAGAATTTGGTGCTACAATGTACATGGCGAGACAAGCAAAAAAAAAAAACTTGTGAATGAGGAAGGAATTTTAGCTTTGCCAAATACACAAAAAACTAGATTCCGACAAGAGATGATTGATAAAGTGAGGCAGTTTTATAAAAGTGAAGAAGTCAGTAGAGTGATGCCTGGAAAAAATGATTACAAGATGGTTTTAAAGGATGGGAAACGGGTTCAGGAACAAAAATATCTTGTTCTTTGTAACTTGAAAGAGGCATTTGAATTATTCAAATCAAAGAACCAGGAGAAAATAAGCTTCTCTAAATTTGCTGAGCTTAGAACAAAATGTATGCTAGCATGTGGTGTTGGGACTTATACTGTCTGCATTAGCACAATCCATCAGAATATGAAGTTGATGATTGCAGGATCTCATCTTGGTAAACTGACTGAAGGAGAAATTATCATTTGACAGGTTACCACCAATGCATACTTGCTGTTACATGCAATAAAGCATCAGCAAGTTGCTACTTGGGTGACTGCTCAACTTGTGTCAAACTGATGGATGATTTTGTTTTTATATTGAAGAATTTTTTTACAAAAATTCAGTTGATGATTTTGTATACAAACAGTGGTTATCAACTGATAGAACCACTCTACAAACTATCACAATCCCCAGAGGAATTCATTGAAACTTTCCATGCAGGCTTTCAAACATTGAAGAAGCATAATTTCATTGCACAATCAAAATTTTGTTCTGATAGAAAAGGTTCTTTGAAGGTTGGTGAAGTCTTTGCAATAGTAGATTTTGCTGAAAATTATTCATTTATTTTGCAAGATGCAGCTCAAGGCTTCCACTGGAACAATGATCAAGCAACATTGTATTGATTCATCTGCTGCTATAGAAATAGAATTGACCTTGAGCATATTAATTTTGTAATAATATATGATTCTCAAGCATGACACAGTAGCTGTCCATTTGTTTCAGAGAAAGCTTATAGAAAAATTAAAAGAAATTCTTGATTTTGATGTCCAAAAAATGATATATTTCTCTGATGGTGCTGTTTCACACTATAAAAATTTTAAAAACTTTGTAAATTTGTGCAACCATAAATCTGATTCTGTTATTGATGCAGAGTAGCACTTTTTGACTACTTCTCATGAGAAAAGACCATGTGATGGGTTAGGTAGCATTGTTAAAAGGTTAGCAGCAAAAGCTAGCCTTCAGAGACCCTATAATGAACAAATCCTGATGCCAAGGCAGCTGTATTTTTATGTGAGAAAAAATATTTCTGTAATGCATTTCTTATATTCCTCAACTGCAGAATGAATGAATGAAGCAAACATCTTAGAAGATAGATTTAGCAATTCCTCCACTATTATAGGAACACAGAAATTACATACTTTCATTTTTGTCTCTCAGAGAGAAGTGGAAGTAAAAACAGTGTCAACACAAAATAAAGGAAAGATAGTTTGAATCACAAAACTAAACAATATGGAGTTCGAAGACATTAACGGATTTGTGACAGCACTTCATGATAGGAATTGGTGGTTAGGATGTGTACTTGAAAAATATTCAGGTAATGGAGAGCTGAAATTGACATTTTTACAACCAAATGGACCCTCTTCATCTTTCTATTATCCATCACATCCAAATATATCAATTTTGAAATATTCTGTTATTCTTAGCTCTGTTGATCCAATAACTGAAACAAGAAGAACTTATAAACTTTCAAAAAATGAGATGAAAAATGCATCAAATATTTTAGAAAGAAAGATTTTGAAAGAAAAATCTAAATAAATATATTAAAGTTCATTATTATAAAAAAGTTTCAGTGAAACAAATTTTTCATTTTCCATTTTGAAATATATCCCAATGAACACAGATTGATTTCTTGTGGATATAGTGTATCATGTCAAAAGTCAAAGAAACTATTTACCATCAACATCAAATGTCATTCTTTTAATACTATAACCTAATTAAATCTCGACACACTTTTTAGAATTATTTCTTTATTACATCACTTTTTCCGTATCAAAATCTGCGTTGTCTAAGAAAAAGTATGAAAGGGAATCCTAAAAACAGTTTGATCTCCAGAAAAAAATTATTTTGATTTCACAACCAGAACTTGCATAACACTCAACATGTCAAGAATTTTTTTAGAACATTCCTTTTTAAAGTTTTTCATTAAAAAGGTACCCATGAACAATGGAAATTTTTTTTTTTTTTTTTTTTTTTTTTTTTGTAGATTTAGAATATCAAGCATCAACCAAAATTTATTCACCATAGGGGTCACATATTTTTTTTATGCTAGAATTTAATTAAACCTTAACACTTTTCAGAATTGTTTCTTTATTATATCACTTTTTCCATAACAAAATCTGTGTTGCAGTAGAAACAAAATAAAGAAAATTCAGTTTCATCACCAGAAAAAATTTTTTTTATTGATTTCATGACCATGGTGCTTGAATATTAATCAGCATTAAAAAAAGCTTTACAAAGATATACAACTTGACCATATTGTGAAATATTAAAATGTTTTTATATGAAGTAGCAGATACTACATTCCGCCATTTTGAATTTTCCCAGCTCTATAAAACGCTTGTAGCAACAGTTCTAGTGGAATGCCCATCATGAAATTTGGAAAATATACTGTCATACGATAGACAAATCTTTTGTCAAAATTTAAAAAAATTAAAATACCGTTTTTTGAGATATTAGGTCAAAGGTCAAGGTCAACTTTTTTTATTTGCCCTCTAAAAAAAAAAATAAAAAAAATACCCAGATAAAATTTTAGATCTATTCAAGTACTTTAGAATGATATATGAATGAACATTGTAGGTCCATAAACAATTGAGATATCATCTTTTAAAGTTGGTTCCTATTCACATTTTTCAACATTTTTGCAAAAAGGTCAGAGGTCATATCTCAGGAACCTCTTGACCTTGAGATATGCAACAGGTGCCATTCAATTCCTTTCATGGAGATCTATAAGTGTTGTAAATTTGAAAAAAAAATCCGTGTCGGACATGGTCAAATTCTTGATTTGACCCGGAATGAGCCATATAGAAATATTTCAGTACACATTTTCATAGATTTATTGTATTTAATTTGATAAAAGTAACAGTTGACAGCCTATTGGTGGTACTTGTAGCAGGATTAAAGTTGGTGTTATGATGATCTGTGACTGTAAACATTACCTTAAAGGAGATATTAGATAAAAATTACAAATTCTTATTGTTTATTCTTGTATAGGGCCACTATAATGGATTATTTAGTGAATTTTTGTATTTGCTAATCATGTAGGCAGCAGATTGTTTTGGTGTAAAGTTTTATTTTATTTTTTTTTTTTTTTTACTTTGTTCACCCTAAGCAAGGCAATAATGCCGATAACATGCAAGAAGCTACTGGAAATGAAAGAGACTTGAAAGATTTTAGAAGAACTGGAAACCCAATAGTAATCTGCTCCTGTCTAAAATAGTTGTAAGCTCAATACATATAACTTTTATTAATTCTTGTCCCACTTGTTTTTCTTCTGTAGGACATAATAAAAACAACGAAGCACTATATATATATATATATATATAGTGCCTCTTTATTTTTATGTTTAGGTGATCTATTTGAACTAAATCTCTCATCATGGCTATTTTAGACACCATTGTATTTTATAGAAATTTTGTACCTACTGAATAATGAAAATATTTGGCAAGCTATTTGAAAATATGAGATTATACAAGACTAAAAGATCTGGTTATGTACAGTCATTGGTATATTCAATAGTACTTGTTACCAGTTTATATATATATATATATATATATATATGTGTGTGTGTGTGTAATATATAAAATCGAAACAGATATGTTTCTGTACAAATCCATGCAAAATATTCCATGCATATATATTTTAAAAAATCTATTGATTTAATACATGTGACATGTATCTGACCAATAAGAATTAATCCCACATCATAACATACTAGTGTTATTTTTGTTTTTTTCATTTTTCTCTTGTTCTCTGAAGAAGCTTTAATAAATATGAATCATGTTAGATTGGAATACATTTACTATTTGTTTTTTTTTTTCTTTATTCTATTATTTTGTTGGATTCTGATCTATATATTCAACTGAAGTATGTATGTGTATATGTATGTTTATACATGTGTACATTTATTGATATCTTTTGATGATTAGAATGAACAATTATGCCACAAAGATTTGCTTACTAAACTCTGGAGTATAGGTGGTGAATATAACATCAATCATCTTACTAAGAAATTTCATATTTGAATTAATCACACAGATTACTTACATATATGCACACATATTAGACTGGTTGACTATGAAGCACTTACTGTTAGACAAAGCCTGAAATGATGCCTTTAAACACACATTTTCCTGATTTTTCTTAATATTCATATCTGTTTTGTCTTCACATCCTAATGTAAACAGACAATTTATTTACAAAATTTTATGAAATATGTTATGAAAGGGATTAACTGTGACATTTTTAATTTATTTGTTTAAACATTATTTTTAATGGATACTCACATTTGATTAGATACTATTTTTTATATTTATTTATACCAGCCTTAATCGTGAAATCTTGTTTGGAAAATCTTAATTTTTTTATTTAATTTTTCCTAGTGTTCTTACATCTTTCTGTTTAGTGGAAGTAAGGGAGTGCAAAAAAATTTTCTATTGTCCTAAGTGCTTTCAGACACTATTTTAGCCATTTTCATTTAAATGAAAGGTTGCTATCAAAATATATAATGAGGTATGATAGTGGTTCACTGGTCCCCCCCCCTCACCAGTCATGGTAAGAAATGAAAATAAAGCCTTTATCCAGGAAGAGTAACAGGAACTGCTGTTACTTATGATATATTTATGTTCATATCTAAGTTTGCATCTACACTAATGTGTTAGGAAGGGTGTGTCATTTGTTTTTTTTCTCTCGCCTCAGGACAGTCTGTCCCATAAATTTTTGACTCTTGTAAGGTGTTTATTTAGATCATAAGTGTTAGGCCTGGGTGGGCTATTCTTGTTTAAGAATCAAATATGTCTGACTCATTCATTGTGCAAAGTAAACTCTGATACTAGAACAGATTGTGTTCAACATGCTCTTTCCTCCTTTCTATTTCTTTAGAACTATGTTCATGGTTTAAACAATTAATGTCTGAATAACTTCTGCAAAACTTAGAAAATTAAAACCATAAATTGTATTCAATGTTTTAAGGGGATAGCTATTCTGACTCAGCTGTTAAAGTTGTTGATTTGACCAAGTTAATTTTCTCTATAAAGAAATATCTGCAACAAATGAATATTTGAATCTTTGAAAATTGAAGAATACAGGATGGATAGGATCACCTAATATTCATAAATCAATCAATCAGATAATCTCTTATATTCATGTTCGTGTTGCACTGGATCAAAATTATTAAATTTGGAGTGGTATTGATAAAAGGCTATTAACTCTAACTTCATCTTAAAAATGCTACAATATAATAACTGTTGTATCATGAAGGTGAATGATACACAGAAGAATAAATGCTTAATGTATTTATTAAGCACAATATCTGGTGTTAACAGATATATACAAAAAATACAGGACAATGCGTTACAAACAATTAACAAGACAACTTAGCAAAAGAGAAGAGGGTCTAAATGGTGAATAGCTAAGTAAATCAGTCCCAATATTAATCTGCTTTTATTTATTGTATAATGATAGAATTATGGCACAGGGCCAGAAGTGGGTGGGAAAAAGCTGGTCATCACTTTTTGTCCTAGCTAATCAGATTCATGACCTAAACACTCATTACAATTTTATCCATTTACCACAAGAACCCATCCATCATCTTCCAATCACACAGACACCATAGTACCACAGATTTACCAAGGATCTAATAAAACACCCATGATGTAAAAATGTGTTGGGGAGGGGATGAACCCAAAAATAAACAATGTTCAAACAAAAGAAACGTTAATAAGACCCGTCCACCCTACAAAAAATAAGAGTGGCTGCTGTATTCTACCAATTGGCAGAATCAAGATGCATGCTCACTAAGGGGAAAAAGGAAAAGAAAAAATAAACATTGGAAAGGGAAGATCACAATCCTGACCCCATCGAGATAAGGAGGTCGCAAAAAATTGGGGAAATTGCGATTCTTGATATGAATCATAACAAAAAAGAATGCCAGGCACAGGCAAAGAACAACACTTTCTCATATTAAATAGGAAAACAAAAAATGTAAAACGTAGTTAGAGAAGGGTTCTCAGGAAACTGCACGATTGTGTCAAAGGGGACTTAAAACAAGAAATCGAGTCTGGCCCTATTCACACACACACACACACACACACACACACACACACACACACACACACACCAGGCTTGCCATTTTTACTCACCTTTTGCTGAATCTGTCAATATCAAATGCTTTCTATCAGATTTAATCTTCGTCCTACACTGATGTTTAAAGAATCTGATCAGATCCTGATGAGAATAGCATTCATACCACAAGATTCTCTTTTTTTTTTTTTTTTTTTTTTTTTTTTTTTTTTTTGCATCATCCATATTACTATTCTTGCTATGGCTTTCAAGGTGAGAAACATCATTTGTTTCCTCTCAGTATACAGGGGTGACACATTGTCGCACGTATATGCAAGATCAGTGGGCATAAGTCATTCAGGAGTGATACAAGCCATCAACTCATGACATAATCCCAGACAGGGCATACCTGAGAACAATGGTAGAAAGTATGTTAAGCCATTTCTTCTAGGTCAAGGTCACACTGATGGCAATCGGGCATCTAAATCTGTCCTAACACCTTTGCCCTTTTTCAACAATATGATCACACCCATGGAGATCCAACCAGGAACATCACCATTAAAATTGAGACAAAGATGTGTGACACCCTCAAGTACAATTCATAGAGTAAAACTGTCGACCTTCTTCAATGCCAAGTAAACTTCACCTTCCTTGATCTCACCCTTTTAGCTAGCTGCTTCAGTTGACTCAAGCTGAAGAAAGTCAGCCAAATAGATGCGAAGCTTGTCATCATGAAGACCAGGATCCTTGTTAAAATGGCTCTTGAAATGCTGCCGAAACACACCACACACATGTTTGGTCAAACTCACAGTACACCTCTCCAGGGTATCAACCACCTGAATGCATCGATCCCCACCTCGCGCAATTCAGTGCCCCTGTTTACAGATTCATTAGATATCTTCTTTAATCTATGTTTAATTAGCTGATCATGGTAGGGCTTGCTAGCCTCATGCTCTATGGCCTGCTTACCTAATACTATCTCTATGGACCCCCCTACCAGCCACCGCCAGGGACAGATTATTCTTGAGTTTTCACCTTTTTAGCCTTATCTAGGGTGAATTGTTGGCTATATTTGGTGTTGAAAGACCTAATCCTAGAGCCTCTCCCACCACTTATTTCCAATAACCGCCTCCACTAATTCCCACTGCACTAGTTTAATCAGCTGTTGCCGGAAGTCCCACCTGTCCTGTAAGGACAGATTGAACTTCCAGTGTCCAGCCAGTCTACGCCTAGTACCTAACGATATCTGGACACAGATGAGTCTGTAGTCTGAATAGCCTAATTAGTAGAACATGGGACAATCTAGCAAGTCTAGATTGATACTTTTCATTAACATTCTATCCTGGTAGCTAGCCACCTGGGTAGATGGCCAACTACTTACACCCCAACCCCAAAGGTGATTGATCAGGTATCTAGTAATAAGACCAAACTTGTCGATCAGATCAACCAGGCTATGATCCTCTGACCTCCTGCTAGTGCCCTGTTCTTTGTCTATTTTGGAGTCTAGCATGGCATTCCAATCTCCCACTAAGACTAAGTATGAAGCAGCCACCAGGAACATTCCTAACTGACAGAAAAGGAGATGCGCTCCATCTGGTCGTTGGGTGCATAAACTGCAACAATCCTAAACACTACTGTTAACGGCAATATCATCCATGATCAATCAGCTCCCCGCATTGACATGGACAAGGTCCACCCTCACATCTAGGGTACACTTGGCCAGCTGGTCTCCATATACTGAATAAACAACAAAGTCACTAGACAGCATATGAGCATCAGCCTTGCAAATAAAGTGTCTCCTGGATTGCTGCCACATCTACAATGAAGGATAAGGGATAATAAAGCAAGTTAGCAGCCTTATTCCAATCTCTCAGGCCCCTTATACTCAAGCTGGCTAGCTGGCTAGCTTGATCTCTATGTTCAAAGTTGAATACCTTATTCACTTACTGGATGGAAATCTGCGAGTGTCAGGACTCTGATGGATTATCCCAGGATACCAATGCTGAGCAGAGTCACTCTTGTTTTTCGGGTGTTCGGGTATTCTGTTTGTGGACATATTGTTTTCACCATCAGGATGCATCTGGTCAGTTGCTTTGCATCTCTGCCTGTGGCCAGCAGGATGTTCCACATACCATTTGATCTTTTAGC
Organism: Ascarosepion bandense; assembly: GCA_037127315.1. Lineage (NCBI taxonomy): Eukaryota > Metazoa > Mollusca > Cephalopoda > Sepiida > Sepiidae > Ascarosepion > Ascarosepion bandense. The sequence goes on along the minus strand of JBBBDQ010028584.1, from coordinate 172,946 downwards.
TAGAATTTTTGGCACAATTTTCAGATTTTTCAGTGTCTCTATGGTTTACCTGCTGACCTCAATTGATTTCTGAGATTTTACATCGTTAATCAGCAAGGAGATTGTTTTTGTTGAAACAATGTCTAAGGCTTCTGGTATAGTCAGTAACTTATTTCCTTTTATAAAATGGTCATATTTTTCCTGTAGCTCACATTTTTTGGGGGTCTCTTTTTCAAGCTATTTTAGCAGGTACAGGTTTTACCTGCTGTGGCTGAGATTTTGGCATGGTGGTCGAGTGTCCTACCACAGCAAAAATACTAAAATATTCGCCTCAACAGTCACAGTAAGCACACAGGAAAAAGTTGACAAATTTGGCAAACAAATGAAAAACGGTTCTATGAGTAAACTTAGAAAATATAGATTATAAAAGTAAATTAGGAATGGAAGAGAAAAACAAACTGGGAGGGAAATGGATATATAATAAAAACAGTTACGGTAAACTAAAAAATGGTTTCCAAATGAAAAGAAAAATAGGAAAAGATTAACAAAAAAACAAATCAAAACAAACTTCAAGCTCAACGTGGGTTACAAAAAGATAAAAAGAGAACAAAACAGCAAATTAAATTTTCAAAATGTCCAAAAAACACAATCCTAGGTGGTAAATAAGTTTGTGCTGAGTTAAATATTAATCTGCTTGTTGGAACTTATTAAAAATGACCCTTCAAATACATACTCATAGACTCCTTCAGGCTATGAGCCAAATCATCAGTTAGTGCTGAAGCGATGCTAGTTACTCTACAGCAATGACATTTTTATTAAAATTTCTCAATTTTAAAAATATTTTTACTTAAAAAACAGCTAGATCTGGGGTTTTATTTGTGAAGTCAAGTTATTTTGTCTCGGCTAATGTTTGTTTACCAATACATTATACATTACCAGTACCTAGTTTAACTCAATAATACTCTAGTATTGAATGGACATAGAGAGAATCTTAAATACAACCATATGGTTGCATGTTTGTTTGATTATAAACCACTATGCGATATCTGTCCTCCTGTCTGGCAGTGAGTACTGGATGATTTCACAGATGAAGAGGAAACTTGAAGTAATAGAAATGTGGTTCTACAGAAGGATGCTGAGTATGTCGGGGATAAAACGTGAGTAACAATGAAGTTTTTGAGAAAATGAAAAGAAAAAAGAAACTAATACTTTTCAGGAAGATACAGTTGAAATTGTGACAGCACCTAATTCCTTTCACTTTCTTTTCCACTAACATCACATACCTCATTATTTTTTACCATTTTAACTATATCCGTCTACCTTTATGAAGCTGTTGAGCTGTGTATGGAGATATATATTTTAATGTATATTTGGGCAGCAACCAATGCAGCTGACAAGGTTGATTTAATCAATTTTTTTTATTGTTTTTCCGGCATTCTAATATTTTCCTGTTTTTCAAGAGTTGAATAAAAAAAAATTGCCCTTAACTTTTATTGTTCTGAGCACTTTTGGCTAAGATAATGCAAAAAATCATTTTTAAATCACATAACCATTGCAACCTTATTAGGGAAGCTTTATTGATTAAGTGTTCTTCCCCTGCTATCAATCTGACAGTAGTTGAGATAACATGCACACACACACTAGCAGTATAGTCCGGCATTGCTCGGGTGTAATGAAAGCTTTAAAACTAATCCATGGTCCTAGAGCTCAGACTCTTTGGATGTTGGCACGAAAGACGAAAAAGCAATAGTTGTTTCCGGTTAAAGCAAAGCCGTAGACTGAAAGAAAAATGAATGGATGCAAGTCAAATTTTGATTTCCTGGTATCGATATCAAATAAGTTTTTTTCGTCGTAAACTGAATTTTGAAGGCTAAGTAAGTCCTCTGAGTAAACGGTATCATGGCTGAGACTAAGAACTACAATTATACCTACTTAGAGCCAAACCCGAAGCAAAAACTAAAATAAAAAAGCTGAAAAAATAAACATACAGGCAGATAAACAGACACACACACACACAAACATCTTGCCTTTTTTATATATTATTGATTTTCTGCACTATTGTAAGAATTGCAACCTTGAAACTTTTGAATATCGTTTCTTATGTCTTTGTCTATGAGTGTATCAAATTTGATTAAACTTGGACCACTCCTTCTATAACTCGATTTTTTTCAATTATCAATTTTCAATATTTATCGGGGGTACCTTGACACAAAACCCAGCTAAGAACACTCGCAGACGCTTATAGTACAACTGTGTAAATTTTCAAGAAAATTGGTTCAGCCATTTCGGAGTCTATAACTAACGGACACACACACACACACACACACACACACACAGACCAAATTCCATTTATAAATAAGTTTAGATTTAGATAGATTAGATATATATATGAATGAGCTGAAGTTGAATAGTAGAAAAATAGTGGTGTGACTGCCTGAGGTATAGTTTACAGATTCCACACCTCTGCTGAAATCAAACATCCTTGATTTTTACTTTGTTGTTAGTAACTTTAAATAACAATCTTTTGTGACCTTACAAAATGTCTTGTACTCATGTAATAAATGTTTCTATTTAGGCCAATGGCATATAGTTTGTACAGTAACTATATTGGTTCATTCGAATATTTAACATCTTGGCCTTATATCTTTTTAAGTCAAATTTACTAAAGTGTGTGCACACACACACACACACACATAGTGGAACCTGTCATATGCAACCACCCCTACTGCCATCAAAAACTGGTCGGCAGGTGGTTGCTCACTAAAGGCTCATAGTCATGACCTATTTATACCAGGAATATATGTTCCACTCATCAGAATGTACATATTAGAATTTTACCATGTAATCTGGTAATAAATAAATGTGAACATAATAAAATGGCTTAGCTTTAAAGAAATTTATTCACTATAATTCATTTTAAAATTTAAAAAAATGTATTTACAAAGATCCACAAAAAAAAAAAAAATATTTATTCAGTGGACTTAAAAAAAATGTATATAGTTTCATTTTTTTTTTTTTTTAGAAGTTAGTGATAGCAAAAGAGAATCTGCTATAATATATGAAGAAAAAAAACAAACCATACAAAAAACTGACAGTGTGGGTGGGGGTAGAGAAACAGGTATATAGATAGATATACCCAGATAGAAATAAAGTAGATAGGTACATAAAAAAATAAAGGAACAAAAGAGATAGACATTTGAGAAAGGGACATAATTGGGATTTTCCCAATCCCTGAATTTATCTAAGTCAGTACAGAGACTGTGATGAATCCCTTGAACATGTCAAATGCAATACATGTTGTACATGTTTGACTGTGAAGTAAACTCAAGCAATGTACATTTCAACAAGAAATAACGGTTTGATACAACACTACAATAAGAAAAACAATGAGAAAGTGTTCCTGGCTTAAATGAAATAGATGACTCATTTAGTTTCTTCTAATTTAGAAGTTTGCAGTGTACAACCAAAATGGATTTTTTTTTTTTTAAAGTGGTTACTTGATCAGTGATTTTCACTTAGTTGATATTAGTCTCCAGTTGCTCACTAGGGGTTAATTAATATTAGCAAATCATCTGTGCATAGAAAAACAGTCATTAACAACAGGTGGCTGCTGACAAAGAGAGTTACATATGGCAGGTTCCACTATATATATATATATATATATATATATAAAATATTAAAAGCCAAATTCTGCCTTATATTTGATAAATTATTTTGAAGACCTATTTTTGGGGTTTTAAACCAAAGCCAGTTACTAGTGTTTTTTGGTTTTCCACAATGAATTACAATGAATTACCTAATTGGAAAATTGAGTTGGGATGTACCAAATACAAATGTTAGCATGATTAAAATATGTCTTTCTAACCTACCACCCATACAGTGTTTATTTCCAGTGGAAAGTTTATTTGAAGTGACACACTTATAAAATAAGTTGAAAACAAACAGGATACTCATGTGAGCATTCTGTTTAAAGAAGTCAATTCTAAGAGTTGAGTTACTGTACCCTCATACAGCTGAAACACTGGGTGAATCCTGTGTGTGTTTATATTCTGTTCTCAACTTTACTTATGAACTTAGCCAAAAAATAAACTCCCATTCTTGGATGTTCTTGTGGAGTCTAGAAATAATGCATTCCCTCCATATTCCATTGGTGAGAAGTAAATTCTATTCTAACAGCTTCTTGTGAACCACTGCTGTGTGTAAATCTCCCAAGTGGATGTCTCCCACACCCTGATCACTGCAGCATTAACCTGTTCAAGACTAGAATCAATGTTCTCCCACACTTGTTCATACAAATTACATTCTAATGTAACCCTCTATCTCAAGTGGACCTTGTAAAGAGTGGCCCTTACTGTAAATTAGGTACCTCCACTCATTTTCCATACCTAAATTTCAATTGAATTTTAAAAAATAAAAATGTTTTCTTGAAGTGTTAATTTTCGCTTTAATTGAAAACCAAGAGATTAAATTTACTAATTCCAGTAAGCTGGTGTATTTCAAACCAAAATTATATTGATTGGAATCTAAATTTTTTTGATTTTAAAAAATTTCAATTTTTCAGCCATTTTTCATTGATTGACACATTTTGTAAATTGAAGCCAATTCTGTTTTAAAAAATCTTGCAAAAATGAAATAAACTTTGCTGGCACATTATTTTATTCAAATTAGCAAATTTAAACTTACCTTAATCTGATTGGAAACAAGTATTAACTGCTTACTGCCTGAAATGTAGTATAAAAGCGTTTCTTACTTATGGTAGCCTTGTTATCATGTTATCAGAAGCAATAATTTACATGACAGATGGAAGCTATTAAAAAATGCTAAATATGGAAGATGAATTTGACATAATCTTTAGTTTGTTTAGCTTTATAGTCTTATGTTTGAAGATGTTTTATGAAAAATTAAAATAATATAAAACTTTCCTTTTTAAAATAATTTTACAATTTAATAGCAATGAAATTATATAACAGGATGGAGGTAACTTAATAATTTATGAAATGTTATGGCATTTATTAATTTTTATTTTTAATATCTATTTTTCATATTCTTTTTAGATACTGCCACAAATTGTGAATTTCACAATTACATTTTTAACAAAATTAGGAAATTAGAAATTAAAATATAAAACTTGCTTTAAATTTTGAAGGGATGACTTGCAACGCCCGTTGAATTATATAAGTTTTTTTTTTTTTTTTTTTTTTTTTTTCCTGTAAGGAGCACAAACAACCTTTGAAACGTGTGACCTTTTAATGATATAGATAACATACAACAAAAGAATGATGACCTGTAAAAAGAAAATACAGGTCATGATATGCACACAATTAAAATGTTTTATTTTAAAAATCGATTAGTTGTATCAAGCTTTTCAATTTTCAGATAGTAAATATGGTCTTCATGCATTAACTTAGTGTTAACAATGAAGGAGGAAATTTTGAAAGATTTTTGAAATTTATAAATTATTATTATAATAAAAATGAAAACAATTTTTTGTAAAAATTCATTATTCATTGAAATTTTTTTCAGACTTAATATATATTGTTTATAAAACCAATTAAAAGTTTATCTAAAAAAAATTGCTATAATTTTATTGCATTTTTGTTTTCACAGTTCGGAGCAGATTTTCTGAAAAAGGGCTAATTTAGAAAAAAAAAAGAGTTGCTTAGCATTCCCTAATGACTCCTGAATTTAATTAATATTAGGTATATGGGCAAACTTGTGAATTTCTAAATATTTCAGGAAATTAATTTTTAATTTATATCTAAATTTTTGATACTGGTATCAGCAGAAATAAGTACCTCCTCTTCTCAGTTAGATATCCTGATATGATTATATAAATTCATTTGAATTATACCAGGCCTGTCTTAAAAGTATCCAGCTATTTAATTAATAAATCTGTGACACCTTCAGACCATGATTGGGTTTTATACAGGGTGAACATCATTGTAAAAAAAAAAAAAAAATAATCAAGTAGCATGGCATTGTTATAAGCTTCACGACTAATTAAACATCACAGGAAAGTGTCATTTCATATATAGTAAGGTCTCTTCTGATTGGTTGACAAGTTATCTAAACATTATACAACCAGTTCTTATTCAGAGTAGCTGGATGTGTTTTGGATAGATCTTATTTATTGCCTCTTGTCTATATTTTAGTTTTGATTCACAAACTTATTGGTAATTAATGTTCTCATTTTTGTTATTCCAATCAGTATGTTTAGTAATGATCAGGCCATATGGTGTTGATTTTCAGGTTTGGGGATTATCACTAATACCACAGTTAAAAGATTGGAAACAACTATAGCAATAAAATTGTTATAGACACATTTTTGTTTAAAGTTCTTTATCTTTTTTTCATTTCTTTAAAAAAATAATCCTGCAATGCAAGAATTCTTAGGAATGTTGTAGTCTTAGTATTTTCATTTAAAAATAAATATCTGTTGATAATTATGATGGATTCAGATAAAAATATATTGGTAGGTATATAAAGAGTAGGTTTGTTAACAGTATAAATGTTACTTTTAATGAGATAATCAATGTTAAGAAATGTAGCCAAACTTAAAGGGAAGAGATGATTGTTTTTGGAACAACCATTTTCTTTTTTAAACAAGTAGATAAATTAAATAATAGACTCTGCTTGTTCATTTGTAAGTGGAAAGGAATATATATATATATATATATATATACACACACACACACACACACACACACACCTTAATTTACAAAACTCATGCAAATGTTTTTGTCACTTTTGTTATTTTTAATAAAAAAAAACTTCTTGCATTTAAAAAAATAGATTTTAAAATATGATTCAGAGGGCTTTATACATTTCTGAAAGGATATATAGATAAAGATACCAAAGTAAATTATTTATGTCCTAATATCTTAGGGGGCTGTTGGTTACAAAATGGTACATGTATGTCAACTATGTTCATTAAAAACACTTGTTTACTTGTTATTTCCCTAAGTTTTTATAAATATATTTGTATAAGCTTTATTTTCAAAAAACTAAAATTTTATCATTACAAGGCCCTAAAATTTTAGGTATAATTAAAAGAAATATATACCTCATATTTTGGTATTTAATTTTAATAAAATTATTTAAAAAAAAAATCTAACAATATTGCTGCTATATACCTCTTGAAGATTCTTAATAAAATCCAAAGAATTAGCAATATTATTTGTCCTGATCTGGCTTTTTGGTTTCATCCACTTTCCTACTGCCATAATGTAGCTTTCTTATACCTTTTCTATAATTTCATTCTAATTGTTTTGATGGACTTTACATTATGTACTAGATTTGCAACAAGGCTTCATCAATTTACAGTTGAATTCACGAGATATAACCATAAGTTCTATGCTAAGTTTCAATTTTAATTTTCACATGTGGCTAGCCAGTTTGGTTTTGTGTTCGTAAAAAATTCCTGTTTGTGGGTTTGAAAAATGGAAAAATCAGTTATTGTAAATCACTTGAAGATACCAAAAGGTTAACACCTAGGTTGCGGAAATAACTCATTTTCAAATGAAAAAAAAAAATGTGTGTGTATATATATATATATACATATATATATATATATATACACACACACACAAAAGATATTGTCACTTAGTTAATTGATATTACTTTCAGCATCTGACTCCAGAGTTTCATGGGCAGATCCATCTATTATCTTGCCATAGCATTTGGTTATATGTGGTACTATCATTTGTGGTCATGAGTTCAATCTTTGGATCTGATAGTGATGCACCAATCCAGCAGGAATGAACAATAACTGATATCATAGAAAATGTCACAATAACCAACAGGTAATCCATAGTAGCTAGTCAAATGGACAAATGATGATGACCATAGAGGACTTAGTCGAAACGTCTCTAATAAGATTTATATCACCCAAGATGAGGACAACAGTTCAAAATAATACCAAGATATGGGTCATTCCAATTCAAATCAACTAACAACCACAGGTAAACCTCTTGGAAATATTCTTGGTCAAATTTAAGGAAAATTCCTAAATATTAGATATGTATCTTTTTAAATCAGAGCATCTTGAAATTTCACTGCATTTTTTACATTTTGCTAGATAGTTTTCAAAAGATTTTCAGCACTCATAGCTCCAAGGATATTGCATGCACAGATCTGAAACTTAGTGACAATGATGTTTACTGTAGATAACAATAATATAAATCGTTTAGGTGTGTCGTATGTACTTTGATTTTTATAAGGACCTGAAGTTAGCCAGACTGCAAAGACACTGTCCACTTTGAGAACCTCTCATTTAAAAGTATATCAGATATAACATTAAAGATAGTTTTCCTGTTATTTATGACCTAATAAATTATTTCTAAGCAGTAAACATATCAATATTTCAATATAAAAAGAATGGATCACTTTTTTTTTTTTTTTTTTCAATAAATTCCATAATGATCACCTAATTATGTTATTAAAATAAGATATAAATAAGTGAAAGGAAATCTTGTTAAAAATTAGTTTCAAGATGGAAACTAGAATGCACTAGAAATGTTTCATGGATTATGCATAAAGCTTAGAGGGAATTCATCAGATATAGTATATTTGGTAGGATTCAAACCCATAGTATTCTGTATAAGTAAGTACTTAACATTGTGCCACAGTACATTATTATCTTTTAAATATAATTTAGCACACCCTTTCTTCCGGATTGTTAGTGCTTTGATATACTAAAATTCATTTAACAAAGGATTTGCATTATACATATAATAGCTCTATTTTCTACATGAGTAATATGAACATTAATTTTTGACCACTGACAATCCCACTTTTTCTTGACTTTTAACTGCACAATATACAGGATGATTGTGAATTTTTATTTAAGCTTTAAGTAAAAAAAAAATGTAAAAATTTGGTGCTTCAAATAATTTTTTTATGAAACTGGATATATAGTGTGTTTATTCTTGTAAAAGAACAAAGTGAGATCATCAAGTAGCAGTAAAGTCAGTGGACACACACACAAAAAAACCCCCAGTCTATCCATCTATACTGGGTTCAGATGCATTTGGTGATAAATTACATCTTATTTTTTTTTTTTTAAATATTTCTTTTCACCAGAATTTATTGTCCTGTTTGTTTTGAAATTTCTGTTTGATTAAGCCTATCTGTTATATCTTAGGTTATATAAACATTGTATATTAGAGGATATGCATTGTGGTGCAGTGGATATCAGCTCAGAATGAGAAATCAGAGAGCCAAGTTGAATTTGTGGCATTCTCACACATGCAAATACTCTTGGGAAAGGTATTAATCTCTCTTCTCCCTCCAGTTATAGGTTAAATAGCAGGACAGATGAGTTCTGCAGTCTTGGTTGGTAATCTACTGTGGAAAAATCTGCTAAGTGTGTATCATGTATGGCACTTAAATGACTGGCTGATATAGTAAAATCATGAAAGCATTTTATTTATATTTGGACTATTGTATTTATCTTTGTTGTTTTTATCACATTGTTTCAGCTGTTGTGCCTTCCAGCCTTCCTTAGGAGTATTTCAATCTGGGTAACCTACAGGGAATTCTGAACTAAACTATTTATTTATTCCACTGCTTCACTGACTAACCTGGGGACTGAACTCACGACCATTAGTCAGAATATAAATAATGATAACGCCTTATCCAAGAAATTTAGATAAAAACATTTATATATTCTTATAATTTTCCAGACATTTTAATAGTAAAGTAATTTTCAATTAATTTTTATGTATGCTTTAACATGAGGATGTACTGAAATGGGTATGCTTGATTAAGAAGGGAATACACTTGAACTATTAAACATAACATACTATACGTATTCAACATTCTTTGGCACCTCTGCATGGTGTAATTGTCTCACTAGAACCAGTTACAAGTGAGTAGTGAATTTGGTCCTCACTGGGTGTCCTATACTTCGGCCTTGTGCCACATCTAAGTGGCGCTTAGAAAATCACCTATTCTACATATTCAACACCTTTGTCCAGCATTCATTGATACAGGGACCAATCCTCTCTATTATAATAAAGACCATTGTGAGTATGTGTATATACACACACAGGTCTTTATTATAATAAAGATTCCTTCCTTTCACACTTGGAAAGATAACCTGTGAGGAAACAGCTAATAATCCTCTCAAGTATTTTGATGGCAGAGGTAGACTTCTATTGCATAATAGTCCATTATTCTTTGTTTCTAATGGTATTTTCCTGTTTCTTAATACTTTGCTTAATTTATGGAAAATATCTTTCACTATTCCAGTGAACCTTTAGATTTCTGTATTGCACCTTCTGTTCTATATTAAAACACTTCCCAGATATTTAAATTGCTGTTCTGGCTTGATTTATGACCAATTTGTAATTTGCATGTTGGTCTGTTTCTTCTGCTAACAACCATGCATTCTGTCTTTTTGCAATTAATGTTTAGTCCTTTCTTCTTGCTTTCCTTTATCATCTTCTGAAGGAGTTCTTGTAGTTTCATTTCTGTCTGTTATCAAAACTGTCATCTGCATATCTTTCTCACCATCTTTTTGTTGAATTACATTTCTGTTGCATTAAGTATCTTCATCTTTTTCTTAAAGCCATATACTTATTCCTTTCTTCTCACTTTCTTTTATTACCTTGTGGTCTAAGAGTTAATAGCAAATATGTGAAATCTTTCCTTCATGCTTTTGATTGCAAATATCTTGACACAACATGCACAAGATAAAAAGGCATTAATAAAATATGTGTAAACAGGATACATATTCATTTCTTCACATAAATTTGTACTGATTTTTTTATGAATATTGGGTTTGAATACAAAAAGTTGCAGGCTATTCACAGGATTATGAATAAATACAAGTTATGATTGGCAAGTGCTTAAATGTGGAATTTTAATGATTTAACAACCAAATTTTGCAATTTTTTTTATGTAAAATTTATGTGGGTGTCTTTCAGCATTTGGTTTACTTGTTATTCATAAAAAATCAAGAAAAGATTGTCAGTTGTCTGGAATTAATGTGTTACTGATAAAACAGATTTGTTATAATATATAGACCATTATATTTACCATTTTGACAGCATATAAGATGTCACTTTTACCTTACTCAAAAAGTGGTAAGAGAAAAATGATTTAAAAAAAGTCTCTGCTCTCGTATGTAAAGTTTATCTGGTAGGGTAATGCTTATCCATGTGGTGTAAACTAACTACTTAGTACTTTCATATTAAATGCGAGTGATTGAGTTGGTGGGGTTTTGAATGTTATCAATTACAATAAATGATAAATTGTTTTGGATTAATGGTAAGTCAAAGTGAACAATTGATTTCAGTCCTGCCAAACAGTGTTTTTAATGTTTCTATGAAATTCAGAATATTAAAAGAAATGTTTTAAATCTTTTGATTTAGAATGTCGTATATTTTTATTTCTCTTTTGTTATTGAACAATTAACATTTACAAATAATTTAAAGTTGGTAAAATAATTCAACATGGAAAAAAAATCTTTCCTTAAATTCATTTGTTTTACTACTTTGCAAAATCATATGAAATCAAATTGGATTTGTATTTCTGATTTGTACTTAGATTTCTTTCTTTTTAAATTAAAATTTGTTGTTGGGACTAAATTGTTTAATTATTCCATTCATAGGGATATATTATACATTTTGCAGAGAAGGAATCACTTCAAAAAATTATTGTAGCAGTTAAACTAATGTGTCCCCTCTGCACGAATTTTCTCAAGCTACCAGACTAGCAACAAGGTCCTACTCTTTAACAGTAAAAACAGCCAGATGTAACTGCAACTTTTACTCTATCAGCTTCTTTTCTTGCACTTTCTGCCTGTGGAATTTGCTTCCCTGATAGCTACAAGAATTTAAATGCAACGTCAACAGTCAACTCTTATCTCCTTGACTCCCATGTGTTCCCCAGCACCCTGTACCTTGTTCTTTTTTTACACTTTACTCCCATGTAGCTCTCTTCACACCAGTGTTCCCATCCTTCTGTTACCCATTCTCCAACACCTACTGTGATAAGTTCTCCTTTCTTTTCATTCTCCTATTATGTAACTACCCCCCTCCAGTGGTAGTACTGCCTTGTTAAAATAAAAAAAAATTGTTAATAATTGTAGAATTTCTATAGATTGTTATTTTGTTAGTGATTGTATGGTACATTTCTATCCTTCAGAACATTGCCAATCATAGTTCTCCATAATCTTCTCTCAAGCTCTTAGTAAATTTTGTCTTATATTTTATGTTCAATGTCCCATCAGAACATAAGCAATCACAGCCTTCCACATCATCCTATCTCTTGTAGCTCTTAACACCTTTACTGTTGTTACTTCTCTCAAACCCTGCTCTGCCATCCATTTGCTCAATCACATCAAGTATGTCATGTGTTCTTTTTCCTTGTCCCTCTTTCCCTCTATCTGCCCTGTGAGTATCAGATTCTCCAAGCCCTTCTTCCTTATTACATGTCCCAGAAACTTATATTGTCTTGATGTTAAGTATCAATTTCCTTTTCATTTTCATCCTCTCCAATACCTTGTCATTGTTTCATGGTATCCTCAGCATCCTTTTGTAGAATCACATTTCAGTTGCTGTGCTTTATCTTTGATAAGATTGTCCAGCATTCACATAAAAATCTAGTTTAATAACAAATATGTGAAATCTTTCCGTCATGTTTGTGATTGCAAATATCATGACACAACAAGCACAAGATACAAACATAAATAAAATATGAGTAAACCAGATACATATTCATTTCCTCCCAGATAAATTTGTAATAGCTGATTTTTTATAAACAAAGGTTTCCAACAAAATTTTCCTGTCTCTCAGTACTCTGCTTAGCTTTTGGAATGTATACTTGGCCATGCCAATATGCCTTTGGATCTCAGTGTCATACTTTCTATCCTATTAGATGTTTAATTCCTTAAAGTATACAATAAAAATATGTAATTTCCAATCAGCAAGAAACTGGTTGTCTATCTTGTGATTTTTTTTCTATATTCAGGAGAGACAAAGTTTCTGTTGTGTTACTACTGCATGAGTAGGGATTGCAAATAATTTTTACTATCTCCATGCCTAGTGTCCAATTCAAGTAGCACATGGGCTGGGTCATTTTTAACATTTGAGTGCCTGTCTGCTTGTCAAAGGTCAAATCAAAGTCAAAGAATACCCAAACAACAGTGATGGCTAATGTGATGTTGGAATGCTAAATTGTAGTTTGTCTCTTTTTATAAAAATATCTCCACAGAAACTGGATACCTAAGGTTTAAAATAGGTACCCCCATTAATTTGCTGATAAAACAGCATACTATGATTTTAAAAAAGCCCCAAACTTAATAAAAACAATGTTTTATTGTCAGAATGTTTATTATTAAGGGAAAAGACTAGAGAAGAAAAAAAAACTAAACTTTTTATTATTGATTACATTTTTATTAATTCTTTCTAGCGAGTAAATTCTAAATTTTGGTTACAAATTTTGTTTTTTGTGTATCAGTGGATGAGTCAAAGATTAGTATTGCAAATTTTAGCTTTTTTGTGATAAAAACATATTGATCTGAAAATTATTTCAAAAATCAATAATTGTCGAATTTTAACAAAATTTTTAAGATTTCTTCACAAATGAATGTAATTACTTTTTAAATATTTGGTTTTAGAAAAATCTTGGTTATTTTTTATGTTATCCCCACTTAGTTAATTTTATGAAATTTTGAGAAATTCAAATTCCACCTTCTTCATAGTTATATTAAAAGCAGTACTCTTAGAGAATTGAAATCATCAGTTTGTTTTTGTTAATTTTAGTGACTTGGTTACCAAAAATATGCTCTGAAAAATAAAATTGTAAAAAAAAAAAATAGATATTAGAAAATTGCTTTTATAAATAAGATATTAAGGACATTAAATGTTTTTTTTTTACGAATAATGAATTTATGCAAGAATTTTTCTTTTAAATTGTAATTAAAATAATTTAAAATATTTTAAATTCTGTATTATCTTTTAGATAATAAGTAAAAGCTACATTTACTAATCATAAATGGAAAAGCTTAGTACAAATCACCAATATTTTTAAAGTAATTTCTTTTGTATGTTTATAAATGTGCCAATTTTTGTAAAACCAGATGCCTATACATAACATTATCAGAAAATAAATACAGTAAATATAATGCCAAAATTCTCTAAAATTCAACAAAACATTAGACTCTGGAGAATGTTTTCTTAATTTTTTTATAATCAATGAGCACTTTAAATGAGAATGGAATGAGAAATCAGAGCCATCTTTCAATTAAGTTCATTACATTCACTTACATGAAAAAATACCCCAGGAAAGGTATGAATCTGTCTCTTCTCTCTCTGTTATGGGTTAAATATTTAGACTTGTATCTGGAAAAATTCCTTATCTCCAAGAAACAAATTAATGCAATATTTATTTGCAAAGCAAGAATTATTCTTACAATCCAAAATATTTCAGCTTTAAATAATCTACAAAAGTTGATAAGCCATACCCCCTTTCATCAATTGATCAAAATTTTAGGATATTTATTGAAGAGACAAGTTTTAGATCTGGATACTTCTAATTAAATTTTTTTTTATAACTGATTTATTTGGCAATTTTTTCTCAGCTTGGATTGTCATTATCTAGTGAAGTTTCTTCCTAGAAAGACTACATTTTAGGTATATAGGTGTTTGTATATTCTATAACTTTAGTAATACTGGGGTTTTACATAAATATAAACTATACTTTACTCTTTTAAGGAATGAATTAGGACAGTAACAAGTATTTTTTTAATATTTATGTGTTTATAAAAATATTTGAAAACGGCACTATGACTTGTTTCTTTTAAAAACATCAAATTGTCATCAATAAAAACAAAACATTTTTGTTTTCATATTTAGATTACTTTTATGTTAACTTGAATGACATTTTGCTTCAGGCAAAACTATAAAATATCTTTAGTTGGCTTTCTTTAAAATATCTTTAGTCCATTTACGTTCTTACATAGTGAAGACTTTAAACAAATGAACAAATCAACTAAATGACACAAAATTTTGCCAACAAAAGAATCGAAAATAACTTTCCACTTTCAAAAGAAAAAATTCAAATTTTTATATAAGATATAAACAAAAAGAAAAGTAAATGTATTGTTATGCACTGGTCTCATTTACTTTAGAAATTCTGTGCAAAAGAATTTAGTGTCAAGTTTTAGAATACAAGATTTTTATCTAATTATTTGTTGGATGTCCTTGAAAGAGTTTTTTTTTCTCAGTCTGTCATTGTCTATAAGTCAGAAATAAGTGAATTTGACAGTATCCTAAATAAAACTAGGTTGGTTAAAAAAAAAAAAAAGAAAAGTTTTTGTTACATTATTCCCAAAGGAAGCATTCGAATTTGTATGTATAATATATTATTTAAAATATGAATTTCACTCAATTGATGCTAATGGTTTGGTTTGCATTGTTTTGAACTCTCAAAATAAGGCTAAAATATAAAACATTAAAGAAATTATTTTATTAAACTTTTATCAAGATGTCATCTTGACAGAAGTCCTATCAGAATTAAATATTGGCAGTCATTATCTTAACAACATTAGATATCACGGTGTTGATAGCAGACCAGAAAGGAAAATACATGCACTCTTACAAAAGGTTGTAAAAATCAAGAACCAAGAAGTAAACATCAATTGATGAAATACATGGTTGTCAGCAAAGGAAACAGTCCAACATGTGAATTACAAATTGGAGATGCCAAAATTAAACAAGTACAAAAATTGAAATATCCAGGAAATGTTTTAACAGAGGATTGAAAATGTGACACTGCAATTTGATGATACATTGGGATAGTGAGAATGCCTTTCAAAAGTTAAGCAAAGTATTAAGAAACAGGAAAATTTTGTTAGAAACAAGGTAAAGAGTACTGAGCTGTTATGTAATATAAATCTTCTTATATGGCAGTCAATACTGGATAATCACCTCCAATATGAGAGACTTTAAGCAACAGAAAATGATGGCACATAGGAAAGAAATGTTCAATTCATTTCCAGTTATTCAAGCTACACAGTGAATTTCATTTTGAGTAGTTAAATGATTCCATGTATTTTTTATATTCAAGTTGCTATATGATTAAAATTTGATTAGAAGAAAACAATGTAAAGTTATCAGCAAAAGGAACAACCTAACATGTAAATTACAAATTGGAGATACCAAAATTAAACAAGTGCAAAAATTGAAATATCTAGGAACTGTTTTAACAGAAGATGGAAAACATGACACTGAAATTCAAGGCCACATTGATATAGTGGAAGGTGTCTTCCAAAAGTTAAGCAAAGTATTAAGAAACAGGAAAATTCCATTAAAACAAAGAAAAGAGTAGTGAACTGTGATGCAATATTTGTTTTCCTCTATGGTAGTGAATGCTTTACCATCTCATCACAGATTGAGAAGAGACTTGAGGTAATATAAATGTGGTCCAACAGAAGGATGCTGAGAATACCATGGACTGAACATTTGAGTAACAACAGTTTTTAGAGAAAATGGAAACAAAAAAGAACACTTAGAGACAACTGAAATTTCTAGGATATGTAATAAGAGGGCTTGGAGAATGTAGCACCCACAGGATATTGGAGGCAACAGGAACACAAGAATGCAGCACATAATCTACCTAATGAGTTTGTCTAAATGGTTGGCAGAACAAGAATTAGGAGATATAGCAAAAAAAATGAACATTACTAAGAGCTACAAAGGACAGAATGTTATGTACAGCTATGATCGTCAATGTCCTAAAGATACATGGCAAATAGAAGAATTAGTTTATTGTATGAATTTAAAATGAGATGGAAGCAGTGAAAAATTCCTGCATTATCAACCAAACATTTGGCCAGGGGACTGTCAATGATCTTTACTTCACCATCAGTTCCAAAAATATAATTTATATATTAATACACTTATTTCCTATGTATGGAGTGCCACATTTGGTATCACAGATACCGAGAGGGATACAGAGAGATAGGACATAGTGTAAAATGGAAAACAGGGATTGTTGTTGGGGGGGGGGGGGGTAGTCATCTTAAATATAGACAGAAGTTTGTAATATGGGGTTTTACTTTTCATATAACTATCTGGGAATGGTCAGGTATTGAAAAGTACTGAGAGCAACATTAAAATTCATTAGTAAATCTATGTAATTTACTGTTAGTAATTATTATCATATGGTATAATCAGCTTAATTTAAAATCATAGAATTCCTTTTATTGAAATGGATATCACCTATCTGCCATTTTGTAAGAATTGTGTGTGTACATTGACGTCAACACCCAGTCTGTTTCCTGCTTCAACACAATCTTCAGGCCTGAAGATTGTGTTGACATGGCCCAGTGGATAAAAGCATTGGTTAGATCCAGTGACTTGACCGAAAGAGTTGAGTTCAATACCTGCAGTGGTGAACAAATAACTTAGTGAGTTGGGTTAAAGGGAGATAAGACATCTGGGAGTGGCATGGCTCATGGAACAAGAACAATATACCCCAGTGATTGAAATAAAAGGTTTGGTTTGAAACTCCAATCAGCTGAAGAAGGCCAGTGTGTACAAAATTCAAAATGTTATGAGTAAGTCAATAAAGATGAGGACAACAGTCCAAACAATGTAAATACCTCATTTCAGAAGTATAGACAAATATATCCACTTTATATATATATATATATATATATATATATATATATATATATACTCATCTCTGATATTGACTGCTTTAAACCAATATATATATTAGTTATGTCATACTATGTTTATGGATAAAAGTGCTCAATAGAAGGATAGAGCCTATATAAAATTGTGCTATTATTCCAGCAGTCACTTAATTTTAAGCCTTTTCTTCAATTGGTAAGTTAATGTCTTGGCAAACAGAAAACTTATGGTATATGTATACATCATGTACTGCTAAAAGGTTAATTTTTGTGTTGAAATATTCAAATATTACAAAGCTATATACTAAAGAAATTTGATCTTTATCATGCTGTATGTAACTTCATTTTCTGTACAAAATGTTTATCCTGCCACTGGTGACTCTGAGATCTGAATTTGTTTGAATTTCATAGCTGTGTTATATCCTGCTATGACAACAGAAAACACTTTCGTGTTAAATTAACAATAAGGTTATTTGAAAAAGAATGTAGTGGAAAGGGAAATAATATTAATAGTGTGCTAAAGGTTAAATTAGATTAATTGCTTTTTCAATTCACCATTAAATTTTAAACAGCTCAATTTAAGCATTAATCCTTAGGAACAATGCAAAGTATAAATTAAGCAGATTAATTAAATTTTGTAATAATTAGAGTTAAGCTTGATATAAAATTAAGTATAACAAATTTCAAATGAATAATAAGTCATTTACCTGATTTTAACAATTTTTCATTAATGAAACACTTTTCATAAAACAAGTAACTACAGGTAATAACTTGTACTATTTCTGTCTACTCTGTCTTACAGTCCTAAAACAATGTTTGCACTGTACAAACAATATAAATGGAAAAAAAAAACTGAAGATTAACTCCCTCAATGATGTGTTCAGGCAGCTACCTGTCAAACAGCTCATTCATTTTCAGATTTGATTGTCTAATAAATCTTGTCTCGTTAAGACTAAATAATAAAAGCAAAAGGCCAGAAAGAGCTTAATACCAATTTGACACACACTCCTTTTAATAAAGAGATAAACCTGAATTTAGATACGCAGTCACCTTTCATGTTCTTTCTTCTTATTGAACAAGATCTTTGATTGACCAATCTGACCCAGAACTATCACCAGTCACAACCAATGGAGACCCAGTGCCTTGAGCCCCGATTGTGATTTATTCAACCCAGACCTTGAGTGGAACTCATACACCTGATCAATTGCTAAAGATGCTGGAAAAATGGAAAAGTACCTACTTCTCCTGTTCTCTAACTTTACAAGAATCAGATCAAACCAAAAATGGGGTACTGTTGCCATATATGGGCAGATGTCTTCACTTTCCAGTTTCAGTAGGGTCCAAAAGCATCTCTGCTTCCTTGTGGGTGATAAATTATTTTTCACTCTACAACTGCTTCCTTACAAATGAAACGCTGCAAGACTCTTGCTGCTCTATCACTATTTTCATGTAAAATGCTCAGATGGACTATATTCCTTAGTTCTACCAGTTATAGCCTTCATGGATAAGATCTGCCATGTTATACACATTGTAGCGAACCACTCTCATTGCCTTTGTATTCCATTGGTGAAATGTAAGTTCCACTTGAGAAGCTGCCCCCTCCCACCCAAATTGTTGCTTTGTGTAACTGACTCTCAAGAAAATGATTCCCAATCACTACAATATTAACCTATTCATGTCTAGGGTTAATCTTTTTTTTTTTGCCACATATCCCTATAATCTGTGCCTCTTACTCTGTAACCCTCTACATTGAAATAGATTTTTGTTTTATATTTACATGGACTCCTGGATATTCTGTAGACTTCATTAATCACTTAACTATTGATTTTAACTATTTTGTTATTTTAACATTAACATACAAGTATTTGTTGACTCCTTGAGATCTTTGCTTCAGTACTGTTTTCCATTATACTTTTTTTGATGATGGACCAGATTTGTTTCTATTGAATTAATATTAATTTTGGAAACAAATTATAATAATTATTATTAATATATTTTTTTTTTTTTATAGAGAAAATATTTCTTTATTTCTTGGTATGGTGATGTTTGGGAGATGTGAGTTATCTGGTAAAGCATGAGAAACTAACTTTATCTTGATCATCAGTTCAAATTCTGTGAACTTTTAGATAGTGTAAGCGGGGGGGGGGGGTTCTTCTTTATGTGCCATGTCCTTTCAGAATTTAGGTGATCATGGACTTCCATTTACCCCTATTCTTTATTGCTCTTAATACTTTTCCTCTTGGTATCTCTCCCAAACCCTGCTCTACCATCCACTTGCTCAAGCCCATCAAGTATGTCTTGCATTGCTTTCCAGTCCTTCTCCCCCTCTATCCTGTGAGTATTAGATTCTTCAAGCCCTCCTTCTTCATTAGATGCTCCAGAAACTACAGCTGTCTCTTCCTGTTGTTGTATAAGTTTCCTTTTCAATTGCAACCTCTCTAAAACCTTGTTGTTGCTCGCATGTTTTGTTTGTAGTATCCTCAACATTCTTCTGTAGAACTGTATTTCTGTTGCTTCGAGTCTCTCCTTCACCTTTGAGGAGATTGTCCAGCATTCACTGCCATATAGAAGGACAGATATCACATAACAGTCCAGTACTCTTTCCTTTGTTTCTAACAAAATCTTTCTGCCTCTCAATACTCTAAAGCCCTTGAGAAAAATGTATATATCCCTCTTCTTGCAGCTATGAGTTGAATAGAGCAGACTAGAATATCATGCCTTCAGTAGCAGTCAATCTAAGAGAATGAAAATTCTAATTTAAAAACTTGAGAAAGGCTTTTTTTTTTTTTTTTTTTTTAGACATTTCATAGCACACTGTTCACCATTTTTCAATCAATTTTGAAAAGTGTGGTTGGTTCTACACAAATCTTCACTATAACCAAATCATCTGTGTGGGTTGTCTATAAATACAAAGACTGTCTTAAAAATGCTGTCTTTCAAAAATACTCTGGTTGACTATTATCTGGTAAAATACAATCTTTTTATTGTTATATAAGACAATTGATGTCTTGTCAATCAAAAAGGAAAGCATATACAAATAGAAAAGACTTGAAATTATATAACTAATGACTGATTTGAAATTAGTTAAAACTAATTTAAAGTTAGAAAAAAAAAGTTTCCTTATGATTAATGTTAATCATGTTCTGTTTCACCAATGTAGATTTAGTCAAAATAAAATCCATTTTTGCTGATGCTGTTTGACTGGTAAAACTTGTCAAAATAAGTTCTAATTATTTTTTATCTTTATCATTTTGTTAGATTCTCACCCCAAATTAAATTGTATATATCTCAATGTGAACAAGCTAGCAAAATAATTTTACTTGTGTGTTTGATTCTCAATGGAGACATTATCATAACTCTGTTTTAGTCTAAATTAGGCTTAGTAAATATTAAGCCATTTGCCATAGAAGATTAATTAGTAAGCTCATCTAATAAACCAGTTTGCTAGTTTCAGTTCACTCTTAAATGTTTTAATATTGTGTCCTTGAACCAAATATCTAAAGGGCACAACTTTATAGCATGATAGTTACTAGATTATCTTGTAAATCAATTCATTACCCTTGTGTTATGTTATGTTAAGCTGAGTAAATATATATCTGTGAATATAATGATGGTTATTCATGCAGAAAGTGGAATTGGTGAGCAGTGTTCAAATCCCAGCCTAGTCGGTTGGATTCATGTTGGCACAAATGCCTTTGTGAAAGAGATACATTTGTTACTTACTCCTCAGCTATGGTTTAAATAGCATTGTAAACTGAGCCTTAGGTGATAACCAGTTTAAGATAAGAAAAACTTCAAACTGTGGAGAAAGCAATGGGAAACTACTCCATTATCTTGCCCAAGAGATGTATGATAATAAAGAAAAGGAATTTGTGGTGAGTCATGATCACCAATATTATGAAGGGACATGACTTTTAAAAATATATATATTTGCAGAAAGAGTGATGTGGCATGTTACCAACTCATGAAATAGTTGGTGGAGACTAATTAGAGTACTAACAGGATTGCTTAGTCATGCTTTTGGCAAAATGTAAACTTGATTCTCTTTACATTGTCCAACTGCCAGTCATCTTTACTATGGTCTTGTTACTGGGATACTATTATGATAAACAGAACAGAGTCGCTGAGTGAATATGTACACAATTCAGTTTTTTAATCTAACTTGTTGGGCACTGACAGTAAAATGACCAATAATATAATTGTATATTTTGCATGTAATTTTTCTTTTGTTTTTTTTAAATATGAGATCAATTTTATTAATTTTCTTTATGAGTTTTAATAAGGGTCTGTTAGAAATTTCATGAAAAATCTGAAACGGATAAACAAAAAAGAAAAAAAAATTCTCTTGTAAGTGGTTCTATATAAAAATGAAGGTGACACATTCATTATTAATTTTGATTTCTTTGTGCCGTGTCCTCTCAGGACATAGGCCATCATGGCTCTCCATATCCCTTGTCCATGTCTTAATAAACTTTGTTTTTCTGTTATTTCTTCTAAGCTCTGTTCTGCCACTCAAACTCACCAAGTATGTTATGTGTTGTTTTTCTCTGTCTCTGTTTCCCTCTATCTGTCCTATGAGTATCAAATTTTCTAAGCCCACCTTTCTCATTATGTGCCCCAGAAACCTCTGATGTTAATTATTAGTTTCCTTTTTTATTTCCTTTTTCTCCAAAAATTTGTTGTTGGTCACATGTTTAGTCCATGGTATCCTCAGCATCCTTCTGTAAAACCACATTTCTGTTGCTCCAAATCTTCTCTTCATCTTTTAAGAGATGGTCTAGCACTCTCTGCCAGTGTTTAATTTCACTTGCTTTTCATTCCAACTGCTCAAATTGTCAATCATTAGTAAACAGCATTGACTGGAAATAAAGAATAAGTTGACTTTGAGGTCAGACTAGAACTTGTATACCTCTTATCTTGGGAAATCTTTCTGACAGATACTGCTCTATGATTTGAACTACTATTGTCAACATCAGTAGAAAATCAATTCTAATTCTCTCTTTATGTGCTGTGTCTCCTCAGAATGTAGGCGATCATAGCTTTCCACAGTTTCCCCTTCTCTTGCAGCTCTAAATAAATTCTATTCTATATAATATAAACAATATAAATTTTTTTACTTATGAAAGTTTTTGGAAATTACATTCACTTTTCAGGAGACTTGATGGCAAATTTGTCATCAAGTCTCTGGGAGAGTGGATACAGTCCCATGAAACTTAAAGTAGACAGTCATAGGTGAAAAAAAAAAAATTAATCTATCTCTATATCTTAATATTAAGCCATATAATTACAAAATCTGCTTTCTTAAAAAAATGCTAACTTCCAGAATTAAAAGCTGATTATCTGTTTTTTTTTGTTTGTTTTTCTTTTCTTTTTTTTCGAAATACAATCTTTTCTATTGTAATTATATATATATATATATAGAGAGAGAGAGAGAGAGGAAGGGGAAACAAAGAATAGATAGCCAAAATTTAGATGAAAACAATATACCTATGTAAACAATGGAAGAGATAAGGGAGAAAGATAAATGTACACATGCAAGTATCATTTGCCTGAATGGGTTAAATCATATGAATAGAATTGGTCTTGGTCCTGCTAACCTTAGTGTAGGTCATAAAAAAAGTTAATTGCTTTAAGTCATACTTATCTACTATCATTGGGTCAATCTTGTTTTTCATGTGAGCCCATGTGGTAGTGATCAGGAGGTAAAGACTTTTCCTTTTTTTTTTTTTTCTTGAGCTAAATGTCTTTCACTGAATATATGGATCACATTTTTTTTTTTTTGTCTCTTGATAACTGTTTTTATCCTGCTTGGATGGAAAGATATATAAGAACTAAGAAATATGACTCTTTTCTTGCTGTGCATCTGCTGCTGTTATTATTATTAGTAGTAATGGTATTATTGTTATTAGTAATATTATTAGTAGTAATAGTAATAGACGACACATAGTTGGCTATGTTCATTTGTTATGCAGTCCTGCTTACCTGCCACATTATTCTTGAATAACTTGAAAACCTAATTGACCAAAGTTTGCATTAATCATACTTTTCTATATTATAAATTGGGTTGATTAAATCTTGTCTGTCCCAGCAACCAAGCAGTCACACTTTTCTGAATTCTTTTGGGTATTTTGGTGTCATGCTTATTAAAGAAGTTATTCATGCTTACATTCAAATTTAGCACACCTAGTTATACAGTTATTTTTATGATATGGGTATTATTAATTTTACGAACACTTTAGGAAAAATCTTTACATATGAAAGTAAAGAAAGTTAATTTAACATACTTTAGAAGCTGCTTTTCCTTTTTAGTTTTTAGCCTATATAACAAGTTTTACCATTTCAGATAAAACTTGGCCTTTGAGCAGTCCACTCTACTACTGAAAGAATATCTGCAAGTACATATATTAATTTATATGAACTCTGTTGATTAATTGAAAATGAGTTTTTTTTATTTACTTTTTTCTTGTATTTTTCAAGAGACACATGAAAGTTTATAAAATAGCTTTGATATATACATATTGAAGAGTTAGTATTGTTTTGATATCATTTGAAATTCCTTAGATGAAACCTTGCCAATTATCAATTTTTGCTTTCTTAGTATTTCTTTCATCTTATTTCTATGGTTTGTTATCAAAACTCTATTTTCTTCTGCAGTTGTTCATAATGTGGACAAGATAGAAGATTTAGTATTTCACTGACCTATATTAAAAAACTGGAAATTCTTGAGCAATATTTTCATACTTCTAGCTTTATTTATATTCTTAAATCATAATGAACTTAGAAGAAAAATCCAGGACTGAGGATGATAAAAGAAAAAGTTGAACAGCAAGATGATATTGAGTTTTTGCATGAAAGAGGCAATTATTGCAAACTTTTTAACTGATATTTTTATCATATTTCTGTTATATATTATGGTAATATTAACCATCTCCTTATAAGGAAACATTTGACATTCATTGACTGAGCAGCCACTACTACAATCAGTTGAAAATTATAAAAGTTTTCTCTAAAAGCAATTTTTCAAAAAAATAGGTTTCTCAAATTCAGTATCTGTTATCACTTCTTTCCAATAGTGTTGATGGGGATTTTCTTCCTAACCTTTTATTTGCAGTGTGGAACTTCAATATTATTTTCTCTTTGTGTTAAATGTGATATCCATTTTAGCTGTTGTTACTGTTGAAAGTCTTGAAGTGATGTTGTTTCTATTATTGGTACAGTTTTTGTGTTTCTGTAGTGCCAGTCCACAAGGTTCGAAGAAGTGTGGTTAAACTATAATAATTTTTATCTGATCACTAAAAAAAAACTAACCTGCAATTTAGAATTATACTGATAATATAGTTAACTAACATCAGATACTTTAAATTGATTATTGTTATCAGTTGATGTAATTGGAGATAGTACTTGTTCAAATCAATTGTTCAGATCTTTGATAGGAGCTCATTTTTGAGTGATCCATTCCAATCTTAGCATATATTTGTTTGACCAAAGACTAGCCTTTGGTAAAAATTATTTGCAGTTCATTTCATTTGCTTCATGATCTATTGCATTCTACATTGTTGTAAGATATCTGTCTTTCATTGTTTATGACAATTTTTTAAAAAGAATGTTTTGTTTTCATTGTTATGGTTGCAAATCACATGGAAATAAGGCTAATTTTTTGTAAAATTTTAAGTGTACACTGATTTGATAGCTTTTACAATACAATGAGTGGCATCATGACAGTTTTTAAAATGTTGAAGTTGGAAAAAAGATTTTGAGAAAATGACTCTAAGTTTATATGTAATATGAAAACACAATAGATACTTATTTAAAGAAAATAAGTTTCAAGCATTAACTTAAACTTAGTTTATACTTGAATACAGGAAAAGGATTTTTACTTTGGTCTTCAGTATTGTAGTCACTTCACATTTTAATTTGTGAATACAGAATTATAACAATGTTTGTTGAAAGATTAACATGTGCACATTGCAGCTGTTGTTAGAAAATCAAATATTGATTTCAGAAAATATATATTAAGTGGTTGATTTACTCTTATTATAAATTTAAACAACACTTCAAAGGGTCATTTTTTTTTTTTCAAATACTTTTTTAGAATTGATTCTGTACAGTCAATTATTTTTTTTTATTTTTTTTTTAGTGGGCCCTTTTTCAAGTGTTCATTTCTCTTGAGAATCTGTAATAGTATTTCAGCTGTAATTCAGTTTTTTTTACAAAGTTTTTTTTATATTTTTAATTTTGCTTTAAAATCAATTTCATTTGAGTTTTTATCACTTATGTTAACTGTTTAGTACCTTTTCTCTTGTTTGTCATGAGCTTATCACGCAATCAAAATTATAATAAAAATAGCAAGAATTATAATATCCATTAAAAGTTAATAAAGTAATAGTAAAAAATATTATCAGCCTAGTGTTTTATGATGAAAAAGTAGTAAAAATATAGGGAAAATAGTAATATAATAATAGTAATAATGAACAGTATATAAAACTATTCTAAATAAAAAGTAACATTTTCATGACAAGCATTTCTGAAACTTTATTGAGGAATATTAGCTGATTTAAAGTATGATTAATTTGATTTGAAACAAATATTTACTTTAAGTGGGAGGGGGGAAAAAAAGCAGAAAAATTGATTTTTTGAAAACGAATAGTTGCAGTGATTTATGTATCTTTCAATGTCCAACAAGCACTGATAAGGTGTTTACATGTTTATTGCTGTTCTATGGAAATTATCTGGTAAAACATGAGAAAATGATGGGTGAATGCTTTTATATATATAATTTTTAAGTATTCAGTAATCTTATAAATGTTGTAAATATTCCCTTTAATCTAATTTTAGGAAAATCTATTATCATCAATCTTATTTTCTGATAATGTTCTCTATGGTCACCCATACTTTCAAAATGGGTATGTTTTATACATATGAAAAAAAAATAAAAAAGTAATTTAAAATTTTAGTGCATATTAAGCTTTTCAATTTTTGCTTAGTCACTTAATAACCTAAAACAAAGTTTTGAAGAATTTTTAAAAACTTTTTGAACCTAAAAATTATAATTTAAAAAAAGAATGAATCCAATTCTTGTAAAAAAAAAAAAATTCATTGCACAATTTTTTTTTCTTCAGGCAATAATCTCCTTAATATATATTACTTATAAAAGCCATTAAAAACTTATCTAATTAAATAATTTCATTGTTTTATTGCATTTCTTATTTTACTCTTTGGAGCAGATTTTCAGGTAAAGAGCAATTGCTTAAAAAAAAAAAAAATAGATGATTTACATTCTCCAAAGTCCTGCATTCAACTAATAAAACAAAATGTGCAGGCAGTATATAATTTCTAGAAATTTCATGAAATTAAATTATTTTTATTTTATTTTATAGAAATAATAATTTCACAAATAAATTTATTCATTTGTGAATATGTCTTGAATGTTTTATTGAAATCTGGCTGTTGTTTTATTTTTCCAAGAATTTCCAAATTAATGTGTTTTTTAACTGGAAACAAAGGTGTTAAAATTCCTATAGTCAACTCTGGTACATGGCTGATGCCAAACAAAAAAAAAAAAAAGATTCAACCAAAATTTTGAATGTGTTAGAAAGGATTAAAGAAATGCTTTGGTCTTTCCTTATAATAACAAACATTTTGGCAATAAAACTATTTTTATTAAGTTTGGGGCTTTTTTTCATCTTGCTATGCTGTTTTTTAGTGAAAAAATAGAGGTAGCTAGCAGAAGGATTTGAAGAATGTTGTTGGTTTGTTATTGTGAATATGAATAATATATTTTATATATAAAAATAACTAAAATCTTATTAAATAATGTCTCAATTTTATTGCATTTTTTATTTTACAATTTAGAGTTGATTTTCTGTAACTATCCAACTTAAAATTGAGTCTCAACTAAGTAATGTATATATATATATAAACTCCAACTCTGGTTTCTAACATAATTTCTAAGCTTGACTTCCATAAGGCAAGTGGAGGTGATGGAATTCAGTTATTCTAAAGAAATGTGCCCCTGAGCTGGCTCAAGTTCTCTCCAAACTCTATATCTATTGCCTCATTGCTTCCTGCTTGTTGGAAGTTTTCTGTACTCCTGTTTTTTTAAATCTGCCAAGGCTGACAAAATAAACCTGATTGCTGCACTTCAAAGACCTCCAATCTGTGATTGAAATGGAAAGAAATTATAAATTTTAATGTCTCTAAAACAAAGCTGCTCTCTTTTAACAGCCATAGAGAAACATTCCTGCTTACCATCAGAATGGATAATGCTAGTCTCTTAGAGAGCAATGCATTGTGCCTCCTTGGTCTCTCTCTTAACTACATCTACTGCTAGGGAGGTTGGTTCACTGTGTTGGGCCATGAAATTTTTTCCCCTGGTATCTTGACCACCTGTATTTACTCGTGCTGCTAGATTGGCATTAAAGTACCATCTGTTTACCATTGAACTAGTTAAGTGTAACCTTCTTTTCTCACATTTCCTCTTTATGGCTCTAACTTCCATTTGCATGCTTCTCTGATAGATACAATTTGTAAAAGTTTAAATGCAATGTCAATTGCCATATTTTATCTACTTGATTCCTATCCATCTCTTTTCTTTGACATCTCCTGTACCTTTTTTATTTGCTTACTGTAACACCCTCTGCACCAGTGGCATTTCTACCTTGTTTGAGGTGAAATGATTATACAAAAAAACAAAAAAATCTGGATGTCTTGTTTAATCAAAAAGTTTTCATGATCTAAATTCTGATTAGAAAACAAGAAGCAATTTTAAAGAAAGCTTATGACCATATTACATTGAAAAATCTGCTTAACTCCTAGTGATCATACAGGAACCAATGTTGAGCCTAGTGAGCAGCAATGATTGCTATCTTTTCTTGAATCTTGATCATTTTTTTGTTCTTTTCTCAATATGCTCAATCTTCTCTTTCAGTCCCAGTACACCCTATGTGTTAGTGGCATTATTACCTGGGTTGAGGTGAAATGATTGAGGGGTGGGAGGTGAAGTACCTAGACAGATGGTTGACTGCTTGGGAATACCAGGTGCTGTAATCTAGTATGTGTGGGTGGTGTAATGTATAATGGCTCAGAATTGTAAATTGAAGTGCCAAGTACCACTTTCTGTGTGGTTTGTTATATTGACTTACATGAAAAGGTATGAAGCTACCTCCTCTTTCCCCATCTATAGTAGGACTTGTATTATTAATTCATTACCTAACAAATTTTTACAATCTGAAAAATATATTTTTTATTGTTTTTTTTTTTTTTTTTTTTTTTTTTTTTTAATCATATCACACCGAGCAAGGCGGTAACACCACTGATGTGCAGGGGGCTACATAAGAGTGAAAAGATTAGAAGAGAAAGAAAGCCGGAAACCACATCCTAAACAGGGAACAAGGGATGAGCCTCTACACCTGTTCAATAGACATGGGTGGAGTGTGAACCGGGCGATAATTTAGACTATCTACTCCAATTAAGAAGGGGAAAAAAAAAGTAACGGTGGTGAGTTAACTTTTGTTCAAATAACCATGAACTTTTGTTAACTTTTGTTCAAATAACCATGAAACTTTTTAAAAATTAGCCACAAAAAATAAAACAAAATAAAATCAAAGCAAAATTATAACTTACTTTTAAGAATATTTCAAAGCTGATCCCAACCCAAACGCACGTGTACTAATGCCAGTAGAAAAAAAGAATTATTTTATCTTTTTGGCTGAGGGGTGGTGGAGTCAACTAGACAATGACCAGGCAAAAGATGAACAAGGAATTTAACAGGACTTTTTGTTTACTGACTTTAAATAACTTGCAAAAACTGGAAAAAAAACCCAAAAAAAACAAATCAATCATGTAAAGGAAAGAAAAAAAATACTGTTCAAACAGCTATACCAGCAGTAACAAAATTTTCTTAGAAACAAAGAAAAGAGTATTGAACTGTTACATATATCCTCCTGTATGGCAGTGAATGCTGGTTAATTTTCAAAGATGAAGACACTTAAAGCAACAAATGTGGTTCTACAGAAATGTACTGAAGATACCATGGACTTGAATATGTGAGCTGTGACAAGGTTTTGTAGAAAATAGAAACAACAAAGAAACATACATTTAACACCAGGAAGAGGCAGTTAAAATTTCTGGGGGCATGTAATGAAGAGAGATTGGAAAACCTGATACTCACAGGACAGATTGAAGGTAAAGAGGAACAGAAGCAAACAGCGGGTGACATACCTTAAAATGGATGGTAGAACAGGGTTTGGGAGAAATAACAAAAAGAAAATTTATTTATAGCTACAGGATGTGGAGGGTCATCATTGCTTGTGTCCTAAAGGGACACTGTATATAAAAGAACAGTTACAAAAAACTGACGAATATATAAAACAAATTGCCTAAAAAAAAAATTCACAGAATTGTGAAATATGAGCATTAATCATGTCCATAATCAATGGAATACTTGGAATAGTACCAAAAACTATTGAAAAATTTTAGGAGAATTAGTTTTGAAGAACACTGTTCAGAGTACAGTATTGTTAAAGTTGGTAAAAATACTGAGGGAAGTGCTGGAAATTTTCAGGAGTTCACTTGTTTCAAGATTTCCATTGATGACTACCAAAAATATATTTGATCTGTCATTACCACCAGTGTGTTTATGATATTGAAAATGTTTTTCTTTTTTCTTTTTATAAAAATTTATTAGTGCATTTAAATTAGATTTAAATTAATATTGATTGGAAAATTTTTTGTGATATGAACATTTATTTTAGAATTAAAAAAATTCTATTTGGAACATGGTCCATCATGTTGTATAATACAAGCTTAGAAATGCTTGATAGTTTGAAAAAAGAATTGTTGGTATCAGAATAATGAAGTAAAAGAGGATATCAGATAATAATCTGCAAGATTGGGGCTGTTTAATTTTGTCCTGATTTAGTACTATATGTATATTTTTTTTATTCAGTTTTCTAAGACAGTGGCAGTACATCTGGCAATTAATTAGAGATAAAGTCAGGCTTCATGATTGGTGTGAATTATGGCTTTTTGACATAGCATGATATTTGAGTTGAAGTACGTGATAGGGAACCATATTTCTTTCTTTTTACCAGCCTCTTTGATAAGAGAATGCCAAAAGGGAGTTTTGGAAATGTTAATGTTGTCCAGACAAATTGAGAGAGATAAGTATTGGCGCAGGTATATTTCTTAAAACTTATTTTTGCTGGGTATGAATGATTTGGATAGCTTTAAAATATATGTATATTTATAAATATTTTGTACTTGCTTTTTTCTGATCAAAGATCAATGAATAAATGTATATCTCAAATAAGAATTATGTTTGTTTCAATATATAATATACTACCCAAAACTTCATCATTTATTTTATTTTTTTTGTAAAGTCACTTTACAAAAGTCACAGATATAAGAATAATATTTTTGAACAATACTGTGTCAGACACTTATTCTTCTCAATGTTAATCACCAAATGCTTATTACACACACACACACACACACACACACACACACACACACATACATATATATATATATATATATATATATAGTTTTTACACATTACAGGATCCCAGAAGCATGATACTTCTAATTGCTTCAAGACAAGGTCGACTGTGTTTGCTCTTTGGTGATCTGTGTTCAAAACCAAGTATCAGCAGTGACACTTTATTCCTATATGACACTTCCCTTTTGAGATGGTTTCCTCTGAAGTGTACATTTCAATGGCCTTGGTTAAGTATTTAAAAATTTTGTTGCCATTCTTTCTCTCTTACTATAAAACCTTGGCTCAATAATTTCTGATAGCATGGGTGCGGCAAACAAGTCCTATACAATTTCCATGGTACCTCTTTTCAGAGTCTTTTTAAATCAGTGAATCTGTGTTTTAACTGATTAAGGTGTCACTTATGTTCCCACCTTGTCCCTGTACCATGTATGTCATTTTGCTGATCCAGGTTTTTTTTTTTTTTTTTTTTTTTTTTTACATATATAATGACATCTTCCCATGTTGATACATTTTAAAAAATACCTATCTCCAGACTTGGAGTATTTACTTAGATTTTTATTTCAGGATACTCTTGCCTTATATTCTGGTAGTAATTTATCAAAAACAGATTTAATCTTCCTGGCGAATATCAACTTTGCAGGTGACATTCCAGACACAGTGTTTGGGTTTGGTGTTATTCTGAAAACTCAGAAATTATAGTATTACTTCACCTGACTCCTCTTCCTCCAACTTATTTTGGGATCTTTTAAACATATTAACAAACCATTCCACTTGTCCATTTGATTTTTGGTGATAAGGGGGACTTGTTATATGTTCTATTGCTAATGATTTACAAAAAGCCTTAAATTTATTAGACATGAATTGTGTCCCGTTATCTGAAACACTATAGTTAAGTACACTGAACTTTGCAAAATTCTTGTGTAGGAAATAATTTATTGTTACTGCAGTAGTCAGTCTTCTATATTTTAATATTTTTGGCCATTTAGTGTAACTATCAACTACTACTAGATAGTATTCTCTATTTAATGGTCTTGCAAGGTTTAAATGTATTCTAGAACATGGTACATCAGAAATTTTATAAGTGGTGACTTTGTTACCAGAGCATCACCTCTGTATGAGTTCACTAAATTTTCAATATCTTGATCCATTTTAGGCCAGTATGTATAACACCTTATTAAGGATTGTATTCTAGAAATTTCTGGATGTGAAATTCTGTTAGTATGTTTTTGCAATAATGCTGGTATCACAATTCTTTCTGTGTACATATATACATTATTGCAGAATAAAAATGCATTAATCTCAGTAACATTTTTCTCTTTAAATCTTAACTGCTTCATCATTTTCATTATAAAGTTATCTTTTTCCAACTTAATTCTTATTTCCTCCAGTGTTAACACATCACTCAATAAGTCCCAGGCCTAACTAATAAAACAACAATTTTTAGGCAAAATTTGACTATATTCATCAACAGTCTCCTTTTAGGGTGATACACAGATTCCAATGCTTCTCTAACAATTCGATGCCTTTTTGGTTGAACAATTTGTCTTTGGCTTCAAAATACTCCTTAGTTTCCAATATCACTGCTTCAATGGAGACAAATCTCTTTCCCCAAAGCATTCTTTTGAAGTCTGTAAACAGCCTGTAGATGCTGGGGGCCAGATCTGGAGAATAGAGTAGAGGCAGAAGCAATTCAAAGTGTATTTCATGTAGTTTTGCCATCATTGTGATTGACTTATGCCACGGTGCATTTTGTTGATGAAAGATCACTTTTTCTTCTTCATTTGTGGCTGTTTTTGGCAATTTTTTCCTTTAAATGCACCAATAATGCTATATGATATTCACTATTGATGGTTCTTCCCTTCTCAAGGTAATCAATGAGCAAACACCTTGTGCATTCCAAAATATGGAGGTCAAAAACTTGCCTACTGATATTTTTGTCTTTGGTTGCTTTGGATGGCTTTCACCTGCTGCTGTCCACTCAGCTGACTACCATATTTGATTCTGGGGTGAGGTGATGGATTAATGTTTCCATTGTCACTTCTTGTTGCAACAGTTGCAAACAACACTCTGAATCATCAACGCATTGTTGTTTTTGATTGACTGTAAGCAAATACGGCACCCACTTTGAACACAGCTTTCTCATTGATAAATGTTCATGCAATATGGTGAATACACTGCCTTCTGGTATGTCCAACTCCTCTGCTATCTCATGCAACTTCAATTTACAATTGGCCAAAACGAGTTTTGGTGTTTTTCAACAACTACCAATTTTGGGCATCATTTGTCTGTACAACCACATTTAAAGTCAGATTACCACCTCTTAACCATTGTTTCCAGTTTAGCAGAGTTCAAATAACTTATCAAGACATTGCTTTGCTTGAACAGTATTTTTCCCCCATCAGAAAGCAATGCTTTATCAACACATGAAATTTAGATTTTTGTTTTGAAAATTTGCAGCAGTAGCTTTACTTAAATAACTGTAATTTGTAAACTAATAATCCAATTAGGCCCAAATTTTGTCTCATGCCATTTGAAGGTTAGTACTTCATAAAGATCATACGCATTTTTTTTGTGTGGCACCATCTATATGTCAGGCCCAGAACTTATTGCATGATGTGTTATTGACAATTCTCTTACAGTATTGCATAATACATTATCATTTTTGACCCTTATGGCTGCAATTACTCTGTTCTCAAGTGGTTTGCAGAATTTTGGTATTAGTGTAGATAGTCTGTCTGCATGACTTAATTTTTTTGGATGGTAGAAACTGGATTTTATAATTATTTTTCAATAGGATAGTTTCCCATTGGTGCAGTCTATTGGCTGTATGTGTGGGAACACCCATTTTGATCCATATATGGTCAATAATAGATGATGATCTCTCTCTAGTATGAATTCTCTATTATGTATGAATTTATGAAACTTTTTTATACAGAATATGATGACCAATGCTTCCTTTTCTATCTGGCTGTAGCTTTTTTCAGTTGCAATTAATAATCTTGATGCATGAGCTATTGGTTTAGTTTTTCTGTTCTCATATTTGTGTAGTATCACCGTTCTAATTTCCAAATCACTTGCATCTGATTCAACCACAATCTTTAATTTAGGGTCAAAATGATCTAGTGATAAGTCCGACATTAAGACTTTCTTGATCTCTTGGAAAGCACTTTGATATTTATCTGACCAATTCTATTTCACATCTTTCTTTTAACAGGTTATTCAAAGGTGTCCTGGATTTATGTATATTTGGTATATATACATGATAGTAATTAACAAACCTTAAAATGCTTGTAACTTTGTTGGGGTGGGTATGTCTTTTATTGCAGTTAGCTTTGAAGGATTTGGTTGTCTACCATTTGCATCAATAATTTGTCCTAGTTATTTAATTTTGGATATAAACAATTAACATTTTACTTCATTGATCTTAAAACTGTATTGTTTAATTCTCTCAAATACTTCTTTTACATCTTCTGTATGTTGCTTTTGGGTCTCACTTTTAATAAGTACATCATCTAAATATGCTTGTGCACAATCCAAACCGGTAAGCATCATATCCATAATCTGTTGGAATATGCTTGGCGCTACCTTTATACTAAAAGAAAGTCTGTTGAATTTGTATGGCCCTCTACGATTGTTAACTGTTAATAGTTTTGAGCACTTGTATTATTTAAAACTTTCATTTTAGCCCCACTGAAAAATCAGCACATATGTAGATTTTATTTCTTTTTTTTTAATGTAAATTGTTGGTGATGTACATTCGTTTTGGCTTAAATGTCTATGTTACATTCTCTTTCACTTCAAATTTAACATTAGTTTTTGTGCATGTCCCTAGACATTTTGAGAAAACTTCTGGAAAACTTTTTTTCAATTTATTTAATTTTTCAGTTTCCAGTTAACAATATTTTTGTTACAAAAAGAGTTAATTGCAAAGTCCCAAAGTTCAAATGATGCAATCTAATCTGTTTAAAAAACGTTAGCAGTATTCTTTAATACAAACACCACTGCTTTCTTAATTTTGCCAACAAAAGAAATGTTCAATCTTTTTCCTGAAACTCAATGCACAAATTTATTAGAAGTCAATAAACTGGGTTTACTCATTTTTCTTCATGTCTGTTCATTTATGAGAGTGATATCAGATCCTGTATCCAGTTGTAGTTTTATTTTTACATTATTAATTTCTATAAAAACAAATTTCATCTTTTGAGATATTTCAAACTCTGTTAAAAAAAAGTTCAGTCTTGTTAATTTTTCTGTTATGCCTTTTGTCTTTACTCCATGTATTTATCATGTTCACATACATTTTATTTTTCCTCCAAATTTTTTGTTTTTTTTGTTTTTTGTACTGCAACAAGTAATTTTGTGCCCTACCCTCTCACATTCATAGCATTTTTTTGTTCTTGAAAAAAAAAAACAATTACTTTTGAAATGCTTACCTACACAATTGTAGCAAGTATTAGGTATTAAGGGGAGTTTTTTTTTCTTTATTGTTCTGTTAGGAGAAAAACATCTATAATTCTTTCTCTTAGATGCTCAGACGCCATGTACTGATGAAATGTCTATTTCCTCAATCCTTGCCATATTGATTTTTAAATTTACAATATATTGACACTTCGATTTTCAGAAGTGTTAATTTGGGACTCATTTCTAATGTAGCAAGTATCCTGGATCTTATTTACACATCCTTATTAGAAGTTAAACTCTATATGAATATGAGGCATTTAAATAAATCCAGAGTTCATTTAACTTGAACTTTTTACATTCTCGATTCACAATCCCTGCATAAGTGACAATTGCCACATCGTACTTTACTAAGTTATGACATTGCTATCATATATTTAATAATAAGCACCTAATCACCAAAAATTTTTGATAGTATTACAACAGTTTCCTGAAAATTTATCTCACCTGGTTTTTTTTGGCAAAATAAAATTTACATATTTTGCATGACAATTTCCTTAATAAAAAAGCTTTTTCATCATTCCAATGCAAACAATCTCTTTTGAAGGTCCCTTCATATCTTCTATAATAAATTGAAAAAAGTTTTATAATGTTAGTTTTTTGTAACATTATTCTGAAGAAAACTTTTGATAACTTGCTATTAGCAAGTTATAATATTTTGGTATTTTTGCCTAGTCAATATACTAATGAATCCTTCAAATGATGCACAATAATGCTCTCAGAATAATTCTCCCAAGTAATTCACTCAGAAATGATCTCTTCAATGATGCACAACTCCAGAGTGAAGCACAACACAAAACACACTCAAACTTTTGTTTGAGTGCTTTATATACTAAATATTTATGGTCATGTGATCCCAGCAGCACAATTCATTCAATGGTTATGTTTGTTGCCTGGAGATCTGTGTTTGACCACGTGTCGGTATTGACACTTTCTTCCTACATAACAAAAAATTATTCCTCCATCTGGATTATATACAAATTTTCTCACTGGATTAGCAACAACATCTGAAGTAAATAAATGTGAAATTTTTCTGTAGCTTTAGTAAATAATTAAAAAAAAAACAACTTGTAATTGCTGTTGCTTTTGTTGCTGCAATTGTTGTTCTTGTTGTTGCTTTTGTAGCACCAACATTTGAATCATAATATCGTTTAGTTCTTTCATTTTTCTGTACTCTGCTGAATATTTTGTAGATTAATTTTTAAATAACTTCACCTTTAGTCTTGTGAATATGATGTCTTTTTGGCAAAGTGGTAAATATTTGTGAATATCCTATTATATGTTGGATATGTATACTTTTTATTCTGTTTCCTCATGTAAGTTCAATGAATACTGGTCACCACTTTTGTAAAGTCACTTTACAAGAGTCACAAATACAAGAATAATGCCTTCAAACAATACTGTAGTGTCAGACACTTATTCTTCTCAATGCTAAGCACTGAATATATATATATATATATAATTTATGTCATGATCCCAGCAGCACATAAATTCTAATTACTTCAAGACCAGGCCAACTGTGTTTGCTCTCTGGTGATCTGTGTTCAAAACCAAGTGTCAGCAGTGATACTTTATTTCTATATGCCAAATTTAAGAAAATTTTACTTGCCCCTGTAACTCTTAGGGCTTAGGTAATGCTGCCATTGATTAGACTAAAGTTGGAGTAACAGATATATATATATATATATATATATATATATACACACACACACACACCAGGATTAAAAAAAAAAATTTTTTTAAAATAATTTGTGAAGACTTGAAAATTTAATTAAAATATAATTATTTGATTGTTGCAAGAATTTCCAAAATGTGTTGTTAACACTAAGAAAGAGATGCTAAAATTTCTCATACTTATCTCTGGTTCACTTGCTGACACAAGAAATACAAGATTTTTCATCAAAATTTTGAGCATACTAGAAAGGATTAAAAATTTAATAAAAAAATACTTTGCTCTTTCTTTTTTCCAGTAAAATAAACATGAATTCTACTGACTATGAACTACATACACCTACACATTCTCTTTGTGTGTACATGCATATTTTTTCTGCAATTCTACTTTATATCCTATATACATGACGTGATGTTACAAAGGTTGTGCTTCAGCAAATGGGTTAATTAGTAGGACTTGTATCAGTAAAATCATAATCTCACAAAATATTCTTACAACACAAAAAAATTTCCTGATGTTAAATAATCTTCAAAAGTTTTTATTCATATATATATATATATATATATAAATTACAATATTTACTCTCTACAAGGTCTGAGAGACACTTGAAATGGAGTTTTAGAGTAAAAGACACAGTTTATGCAGATATGTGAAGAAGATAATGGTTAAGCTGTAACAAAAAAAAAAAAAATAAAAATCAATCTCTCAAACGTTTTGGCTCTACCCACTTCCCCAAATTTGATCAAATGACAAAAAAAATTCCTTTTTTCCAGATCAATAACTTTTCTGGTCCCCCTCTCATACATGCTTGTTCAATCCAATTTTTCTCGCTGATAGTGCAAAACACTTAAGAGATTTATTTATAGATATTATCCTATACTTTTGCTTTTTCTCTATAAAATCTAATCTCTTATCTTCACTAAAGAGATTTTATTTCATAAATACATTTTTGCGAAGACAGATCATTAAGGCTTGCTAATAGCTTTTTATATGGATGATACCAAAACTGATTAAATATTTTGCATCAAGGTTAAATTCTTTTTTTATATATTATTTGTTTATAGTCAGCATATTTGTTTGTTTATACTTGTTCTACTTTTAAAATTTGCCCTATCAGCAGGACTTCAAAATATGCAAGGGGTAAAAGTCCCCCAAGGAGGCCATCAGTTTGCTGTAGGCGGCCACATGTGATGTTTGATGGTTCCAAGCATCTGTTATACAGGTGCTTTCACCACATTTGAGTATACCAGTGATGTATCCCTGGAGGAATGAGGTGAATAGAATTTCTTTCCTCATCTCCCTCACATGGGGGATCCAGGGTGGGCAGGGAGGATGGCTGATGAATAATAAATAATGCATGAGCACAAAAAACCCCAAGAATCTACACATTGATATAGACACAGAAAGTGATACACAAAATCCACAAAAGGAAACATTTAAATTCACTGTAATAGAACCAATAGAAGACAAGATAATAATGAAGTTGTTACTTTTTATAAAAAAAATAAAAAATAGCATTTCAGATAATTCCAAAAACGGTTTAAAAAAAAAAAAAGATGAAAAGTAATGTCACTGATAGAAGTCAAAGGAAAAGATAGTGCTGAAATGCATGGGAGGACCAAATTTCATGATAGAAAGGTAAGGGTCTACTCACCAATTTTTAAATTCCTCCAGGGGCATGAACTTTCACTGTGAACATAGGAAGAAATTAAGAACAATAATTCTATCAAAAAATAAAACATTTCAGATATAAAAAGAATATCCATTAAAAAAAAAAATTATACAATTATAGACACCAACACTTATATCATTACTTTTGATGCACCAGAACCACCAAAGGAAATAAAAATTAGATATTCAGTTTCCGAAGTAGAAACATATATTCCAAACCCATTAAGATGCTTCAACTGCCAAAGATATGGAAATAAGAATAACTTCAGTACACCATCATATACAAAAATTTTCAAAGCAACATGAAGCTATACCTATGAAAATCTAATATCAAACAAATTACATGAAACACAAGAATTAACATTTTTAATTCAAGAATTCCACAAACAGAAAACATATTGAAAACATTAAAACCAATTGTAAATTTGGAAACCACCACCACCAATGAACTATCCACAAACAATGTAAATCCAACACAAAATTCACCAACAACCACCTCTTAATGACAAAATACTCAAAATTTCTCAAATGAAAAATTCCACAAACAAAACTGAGAGAACAAAAACCAGTTAAACTTCAATACAAATCTAATTGAACTCTAAAAATCACAATTAAAAGCAAATAAACAGGACAACTCACCTAAAGTTAACCAAAAAATGAAAAGAACCCAAATAACCAAGAACATACAAATACTCTGCAAAAACAAGTTTACAAACAAGGAAAACAAACTGTATGGAATATATAGAAATAGATAACCAAAAACATAGTCATCCTTAAGATTCACTCACTAAAATAAAATAATTACAACTTAAGTAGATCACAAGCATCATACTATAGAACTGTACAGGTGTTAAACCAAACTGAGGAAATCAAACCACTGAAAGATTACAATCCAAATAGAGTATGCTTACAAGAGGCTTTTCAAAAAAAAAAAAAAAAAAAAAATGAACATCTCCTTTAAAGGATATGAAACTTATCACAAAATCTGTCAGCAATAGAGAATAGGCAAAGTGGGAGTATTTCAATATTGGTTAAAAAAAAAAAAAAATCAATGCCTTATGGAAAACTACAATTAAATACAAATCTCCAGACCATGTCAGTAAAAGCAACAAATTTATCAAATCATATATAACCATATATTCAATCTATATTCCTCTGAAACCCAGATTGAATAAGACTGCTAATTGGCCAACTTCACACTCCCTTTTACTAATGGGATTTTAATGCCCACAGCAAAATGTCGGACTGTAGTATCCCCAATAAAAATGGTGAAATTATAGAATCTTTACTAGAATGATATGATCTATGTATCTTTAATAGTCAAATGCACACATACCTACACTTAGATATCAGGTCAACATCAGCTATCAACCTAGCAATGTTCCACATCAATTTTTATAGATTTTCAATGGAAAGTTCATGATTACCAATATAGTAGTGACCATTCACCTATTTTAACTATAAGCAAGCTTATACCAGAAGAAAAGAATCCAAAATAGCAACAACACAAAGTGAGCTGGCTAAAGTTCAATGAACTCTGCTCATCCTAAATCAGCAGAGAAATTCTCAATGAATCAGAACCAATAATCTCCTTTATTAATATACTAACACAAATAGCAAGACAATACCCTAATCTTCCTTTAAACCATATACCAAATCAAAACCCTGGTTTACAGCAGAATGCAGAGAAGCAGTTAAAACCAGAAAAAATGCTAAAGATATTCTTACACAACCAAACCACAATCAATCTACAAAACTACAAGCAAGCTCAAGCAAAAGCACACTATATAATTAAAAAAAAAAAGTTCAAAAGAGAATTTTGACAAAATCGCATTCCCAGACTAAACAACAATAAATAAAAGCTAGGGAAATAAAGAAAATTAATCGGAAAAACATCACATACTGCAACAATTCACTTAACCAAAATAGATGGAGATAAATGCACTGGGAAAAAAAAGAAATAGCTAACCTAATAACAATAGAATTTCAAAGAAACTCCTCAACAAATCACTACACTCAAATTTCAAAAATATATAAAACATTATGGAACAAGAAAAACTTGCAATAAAGAAAACAATATTCTCTTTACTATGCCAAAACTAAGACTCCATAAACCAAAGTAAAAACTCTGAAACTGGTCCAGATGAAATTCATTATCTATATTTATAACACCTACCAGAAAAGTCTCTTTGAATACTTCTCCATATCTTCAATGATATATGATGTTCTAACAAATTTACAAAATTGTGGCTTGAATTAACTATTGACCCATTGCACTAACAAGTTACATTTGTAAGACAATGAAGAGAATGGTAAATGCTCAACTAATGTGGTACCTGGAGAGAAACCATCTCTTATCTAGCTATCAAAGTGGATTTCGAAAAAAGAAACAAGGAACCAATGATCTACTTGTACAGCTATAATCCTTTATTTGTGATGGCTTTGAGGTCATCATGTTGTATCAATATTCTTTGATTTTGATAAAGGCTATGACACTTCATGGGAGTATGGTATCCTGAAAGACATGCACAAGATAGGAATGATAGGAAGAATGGCTCTATTCATCCAAAACTTCCTATCAAACCAAACATTCAAAGTGGGGAAATGGAAACGCATCAGACACTCACAAGCAGCAGGCAGAAGTACCTCAAGGTATCATTTTATCAGTTACATTATTTATTCTCTAAATCGTATTAAAACCATTAATATAGGAATTGATAAATCCTTGAGATATATATTATAGGTCACTCATCAAATCAAAATTAGACTATGGATGCATCAATTGCAGTGCTGCACATAAATGCTATCTTAAAAAAAAACTGCAAACCATATAAAATCAAGGACTGAGATTAAATCTCAGAACCACCTATATCTCTGAGATGGGAAAATTATCCCTCAAATATGCACTAAAACTACAATCCAGCACAAACAACTTAGCATAATAAAAAGAACATGAATCTCAATATATCCAATTCTATAGAAATAAACCAACAGCCATCCCTTCACTTGGACTTTGGATTAACAAAGCACTAGAACAAATAAACAAATCTCGATAATCACAATAAATAAGGACAATTTCCAAACCTCATATAGACTTCACATTTTTTTTTTCTTTTATCAGTCAACAAATGGACACACACACGCATGCTTAAGGCAGAAATTACACTTTGGCGTACCCACTGCAATCACTTTCTCACAGTCGAGCATATCTTGATAGCATGCAAGAAGCACCAAAAAAAAAAAAAAAAAATAGATAGCAACTATTGCCAAACACAAAATCTTAACATACTCTTCAAAAACGTACTTCCTGCCCAAATAATAGAATATCTGAAAAAAATAAAATACTTCCAACTTCTACAGAAAATAGAACTTGGACTTTGAACCATACAACTTATGTTTTGAATTACTCCTGAATTATACAACTTGAGATATTTCGAAAAAAATTTTTTTAGAAAAATCTCAAAATCACTTGAAATATTTTAAAAACATTCATGATTAAAAAATTCAGTTTCAGCATTAAATAACCCACAGGGTTAAAACAGTCTGCTTAGAAAATCTTTGCTGTTTAACTTGCTGCATGATTATGATAGAAAGGAGGCTTGGAAAATCTGATACTCACAGGGCAGATTTAAATCAGAGACGTGAAAAATATTGCCTAACCTACTTAGTAAGCTTCAGTAAATGGATAGCAGAATAAGGTTTAAGAGAAATAACAATGTTCAAATTTATTAAGACCAACAAAGGACAGAAAATTTTGATGATCACCTATGTTCTGAAGGGACACAACACATAGAAGAATAAGAAAATAAAGATATCTTCATTATAAATTTAATGTGTGCTTATATAAAAGGGTTAAGATACGACTACTTAATGTGGTATGTAAACACCCCAAGGAGGCTTGAAGCAACCAATTAAGTTATGTGAGACCCTATTCTAAGATGTACATCTAAGAAAGCTGAAAGGAAAACTGTCAGTTAATATAAATTAGAAGTGGGATTAATTGAGAGGCAGGCTGTGTGGAAATTCATTATTTCCAATAAATGAAATTGGTAAGAAATGGGCAGAAGGCAGAATGGGCAAAAATTCAAACTCTGTGTGAGAGTGAGAGAGAGAGGCATACATATAGCTCTTTTTAAATGAGAATTTATCTATCACACCCTGTACACCAGGGATAGCAAATGTACTGAAAATATTAGTAAGGCTTGTGGCTTGAAAACATGAGATAATCCTCATTTCAGAAATTCAAACAAAAATAACTTCAATTTGAAAGGCAGGGATTAAACAAAGAACATTTTAATGAATTAAGTTTAGCAAATGAAATATACATAAGTTTTTATATTTATTGGAGATATCAAATACATCATTTTCTTAAAGCAATCCTGTTTTTGTAGCAGCAACTCAAAAAGCTTGTAGCACACTTATTTTTTATTTCTCTTAGTCTAGGGAGGGTGTGAAGTAAGATTAGTATCTGATAGGTAGATTAACAATGTAAAAATTTCAAAACATTGCTGTAACCTATATTATAATATTTGAAAGACATAGTGGATGATAAAAACAATGCTACTGACTTGTAACAGATTTGTGACAAAAACTAACTTCATGCTAATTCAGCTTTT
Source organism: Ascarosepion bandense (assembly GCA_037127315.1). NCBI lineage: Eukaryota > Metazoa > Mollusca > Cephalopoda > Sepiida > Sepiidae > Ascarosepion > Ascarosepion bandense. The sequence continues at coordinate 129,408 of JBBBDQ010028584.1, read as the reverse complement.
TATAGTTTTGCTTATATGGCCTTGTATATGGTTTTGCTTATATGGCCTTGTATACTTGCTTACAAAATTTGACAGGCCTTCTGTTTTTAAATCATTGTCATTAAGAATAATTGCTGAAGTGAAAACTAATAATACCATTTAGACAAAGAAAATCTGAAGCAGAACAAAGAACACCTAAAAAAACATTACAGCAGCTGCATTGAATTTTTCAATTTCTGGTTATTATTTTATCAGCTCTAGCTTTATTAATAATAATGTTTGCTACAGAAAATAGTATCATGAGTAACATTTTGAAATGAAAACCATAGTTTCTGAAGTTTAAGATATGTTACTTTCTGTCTATGGCTATATCGTGTTGAATACACCGGTTCCTGTCCGATCACTGAAGTTAAGCAACATTGAGCCTGGTCAGTACTTAAATGGGTGACCATTTGGGAATACCAGGTGCTGTAAACGTAAGGACCAAGAATGGTTCAGCAGTCCTCCAAGTTTGGGGGTTGGGTGCAGGGCTAACAACCCTGCCCCGTAAAAAACAGTTTGTTGTAGAAACAGCAACAAAAAGTTGCTGCCCTATGCACCATCTGGGTGTGATGGATAAATGATGATGAAGATATGTTACTTGAACTCAATTTGTAAGGTAATTAATTTTATATGTAGGTTTTTACTCATGAAGAGAGCATATACAGGGGATGAACAAAATAGAAACACCATGAAATTTCAAGCAAATTTATTTCAATATAAGTTAGGACCACTTTTGGCAGTAATTACAGCTTGTATTCTGCATGAGATTGACTTTGTACAAAGTTTGAATTATTTCCAGAGGAATTTTTATACATTCTTCAGCTAAAACTGTCTCCCATTTTTTCAGTGATGATGGTAGGTGGAGGCTATTGACTCCTCTTGTTTTTCTAAAATGAACCATAAATTTTCAATGATGTTGAGATCTGGGGATTGTTGTGTCCAGATAAGAAGTTAACTTCACTAGAATGTTCCTCATGCCATTCAGCTACAACTTTAGCAGTATGGATGGGTGCATTATCATTCTGAAAGAGGGGATATCCTTCTGGAAACAGTTGCTGAACCCTAGGATGGATGAAGCTGATCACTTACAATTCTTACATAGTCCTAACTGTTAATTTTAATAAATTTATTTATTTAAATAATATATGTAAAAACAACAATTTTAGCAAAAAAGTGAAGTACTACTTTTATTAAATTAAGAAACACAAAAATGGACAAGCTTTTGACAGTTTAGTCAAATTCTCCAAATTATGGTACTAGGTGTTTCCATTATTTTGTCCACTCTCTGTATATGAAATATAAGAAGTTTTCTGTATGAATTTTTGGCATGAAAAACTATCATTATTTATATGCAGACTGTTGACTTTGTTTGCTATCACAATATTTTGTCTTTTGTGCCCTTCAGCCTTTATCAGGTGTTTGTCAATCTGGGTAATCATCAAGGAATTTAAAATTGAACCCTTTATTTAATCTACAGGAGTAAATTGTTTTTATTCTGCTGACCACGTCTAGATATATCTCATAGAATTTTTACTTTAGTATTACTCAGTTACTGCTCGCCCCAATACCACTGAGTTCAAATATGAACTGCCTGGCCCAGGGATTGAACTCTTGAAACAATAACCTTGTAGATTAAAGCATTGATTTGTGAATTTGGTAACATAGTAATTGTGAGTTCAATCCCTGGGATGGGCAGTGCATACTGGTAGACTGTGTTTTGGAATATCAATGTTACTCATGTATATTTGCTGCCAGATACCCAATATACGTTGGAGACTATTGGTGAAATTGCTCCAATCTTTTATGTCTCCATTAAGTAACCCAGGTCACAATTACATATAGCAATGAAACAAAATATGAGTATTATAAACTTTCAAATTTGTCTCAATTGAAATTTCATGCTGAGATCATAGATGTTGATCTAGTTTTCTGAAAGCATTACTGGCCTTCTCAATCCAGAGTATGATTTCATTATCCAGGGAATTAGTCGTATTTACAATACTGCTTAAATATATAAACATTTCCACAGCTTGCAATTTCTGACCACAGGCATAAATACTTTGTAAAATGCAGGCTTTATTTGGAGTAGGTTGGTATATTACAGTGATTTTTCTCTATCCCTCTATCTCTCTCTATCCCTCTCTCTCTATTTCTCTCCATCCCCCCTCTCTCTATCCCCCCTCTCTCTATTTCTTTCTCACTATCCCTCTCTTTCTCACTATCCCTCTGTCCATCTATCTCTATACAGGGTGCGATGGATAAATTGTCATCTAAAATTACACAAAATTGAAAATAACACTGACATCTCGTTTTAAGAAACATATTTACCAAAATTACACAGAATATCTTGAAATACTAAAGAGTATTCATTTGATAAAATCACCATTGGCTTCAGCCGCAGCCTCCAGATTATTTCAGAATCTCTTGCATCTCTTCTTTAAGTTGGTGAATGTTGCCATAATCCTTGCCTACAGATCATTTTTGATGTTACAAACAGTTTTGTTGGTCTCTCACTCAACTGCACTCCACAATAATCAAGGAGGTTGCAGTCTGGGGAGTTAGGTGGCCAGATATTAAAAGGTGATCTGGTTCCAGAAATTGCCTGAGAGCCATGACTGGGTTCTCCTGCTTGTGTGGCATGGTGCAGTGTCCTGTTGCCTGACATAGGGTCTTTCAGCAGCCAATGTCCTGACCCAGGGAAGCACTGGCTTCTCAAGGCACTAGATGTAGACTTCTGTGTTGAGAGTAAAGCTTTGTGGGAAGATGAATTGAGGCATAATGTTGCCGTCACTAGTGATCACTCCAAACACCTTCATAAACACCATTAGACTCATCCAACTTTTTCTGAATCCTATGTACTTCCTCAGATTGACTTCCAAACATGCTGAAATGTTTGTATTGAAGTTTCCGGCATGAATTCCAAGCAGAACAGGACACCATCTCTAAATTTCTGGCAGACTGAATTATGTCATAGTGTTCTTTTTTTCATAAACGGTGCTTAACTTTCCCTACTAACTGTGCAGAATAAAACCAAACAATGTCCATGTGCTCTATCTCTTTGTTCTATTTTTTCACTTAATCTCTGATGACACTTTAATAAGTGAAACATGTTAGATATCTATACGTTTGCGATTTGTTCTTTATTTTATCATATAATATGATGATAATATACATCAACACAAATCAGAAATCTCTGTTAAATAATTTATACAGACTTTGTTTTTTAGACAAGCATCTTTAGGAAAGGCATGTATCCAGCTTTCCTGGAATTCAATGTTATAGGCTCTTAACCATGTTCTTATCACAAGGATACCACAATGGAAGGCAGTCCAAGAGGTTTTTATAATTTTGATATTATGTGCTACATGATATTTGAAGAGGAGATGGATTCTGACAAATAACTTCTGTTACCACTTGTATTCCTTAAAAGACTTGCACCAAATATCTACAGGCAGCTCATATCCAAAGAAGTTTCTCTAGTTATAATATCAATTAAAATGGCTAAGTTTTCTTTTAATCATTACATACCAAGCAAGGCAATAAACCCACCAAGATATTACTGAGAGTGAAAGAATCTGAAAAAAATCATTGAGATGATAATAAAATAACAAGATTCAAGGAGACAGTGATTTACATAGCATTTAAATTTTTGAAGATCAAGTTGACCAGAAAGCAAGTGTGAAAGAAGAAATAGCATAGAACTTATGGTTATATCTAGCAATTTTAACTGTAAAATGATGAGACCTACCTGCCAATGTAGTACTGCACTTGAATTTTATAAAGTTGAAGTACTAAAGTGGAATGCTTATCAAAACACTTACTATGAAAATATTTCTAGAAAAAGGAATGAAGCTGAGTGCCAGGTCAGGACTTGTGACATTGCTGATTACTCTTCGGATTTTACCAAGAATCTCTGGATACATATGTCACATCAGATGTAGCAGCAGTATTCAATGCATGGTTGATTGATTGATTTAATGACATATCAACTCATTATGAGTCATTTAATGCTGAAATTTAATATTCTTGGGACTTTGAAGTTTTAAAAATATGTTATTCTTTCATGTTGTAGATGTTGAAGTTATATTTTGGAATACAGTTTGATTTTTTTATTTTTGATTTTGTTGTAGGATATTATATGGTTTAATGTCATGAAAGAGTTCATGTTGATTGTTTGGTGGCATATCAATCTCTGAGTTATTTAATGCCAAAATCTAAATATTTTGGACACAATTTTATGGCTTCAAGTAAATATATTTCAAATGCAATTCAGCTACAGATAAAATGTATGTTGGGCCTTTTACTATAAATATACATTGTTGGTAACTTTACAATAGAACTGTGTTGTTTTTGTTTGGAGGTTCCTTATTTGCCCAGAGCTGGGACCCCAATAGGTGCTACCACCCCAGGTCAGGGTGGACCTGGGAATAATAGCAATTAAGAGGTGGTTCCCTGTTCCTCAAAACCCCCAATCTCCAAATCAGAGGCCAGATGGAGTTATGCATGGTTGAAGTCTACCCCATGATATGTCAGTAATCTGTTAAGTATGATCTTGGAGTTGGAAATAATTAAAATTTTGTGATTTGTAGATAACTTTAGTTCATGTTTACAGAATAAAATGAGATGGTTATAAAATATAACTTTAAGAAATTAGTTATGAATGCAGAACATCTGGGAAAATGTAGCAGAATTTTTTCAACTATAATTTTTTTTTTAAGTTTATATAGTTCTAGTGATAAGTGAATAGTAATTTGAAACAGATAATTTTTTAGTTGGAAACATCAAATACAAAACTGAAATTATTTGAATTATGTGTTAGAATAGATAGTGCTAAAGGCAGCAGGTGTAATTGATATTTATTAAGCTTAGCTTAGTGCAGCAATGGATCAAATGAAGTGAGTAGTGGGGGTAAAGAGTGCATTTTGTCAATCCTATTGATCTACTTTAAAAATCAGGATACTGGTTTTAATTTAATTATGGCTTAAACATATGAGATGGGTGCTGAAAAGATTTCAGCTTGACCTATTTGCTAAAATAGAACAAAATGACTAAATTTAAGAAATTTTTTTAAATACTTTTCTGGGAGGGCATGGTGGTTTTCTAAGTTGGCTTAGATGAAGCACAATGTCAAAAGTATGGGAGCCTCCAGTTAATTTATCTAATGAGACAAGCTTGCAAACTAATATATCATGTCAAAGTGTACTTTTTTTTTTTTTTAAGCATAGCTTAGATGTGGCACGAGGTATGGAGTACTCAATGACAATTAAACTCACTATTCAGTTGTAATTGCCAGTCATATTGACATTAGTTTTTGTCACAAGAATTTCATGATTTTAGAATTAAAATTTTTTTGTTTTCTAATATAAGGCCCAAGAGTCATTTAAGGTAGAGGGTTGCTGAATGAGGTTATAATAGCATCAGAAGTCCATATCATTACAAATATGTAGTATAGATAGCTGTTGTGCTGACTAGGTTTGAATAGGTTAAGGTTATAATGAATGAGGAAGCGTCTTCTCATGGTGTCTTTTACAAAGTAACTGTTCTTGGGACAAAGCTGTCTTAGTGGAACTTCGTCCTTACCAATGGAATATGTAAGGAATGAAGATGGGTTAACCTTGTGTATGTGGTATGGCAGGTCTGACCTGGTGGTGTTGAGTAGTGTGGCTTATCTGAACACTTGACATTAAAATAGCACTAGAGAAGCTAGTAATGTTTAATCTGTAGGAAAAGGAGGTGTTGGTCAGAAAAAAACTCATCAGCTACAAGGTCATGGAAGATGAATGGTATTGAACTCAAAGCTGGAAAGTTAGACAATAATTTCTACTTGCTTCTGATACTATGTAACTCAATATTTTTTTATCATATACTTACCGGGTAGAACCAATTTCTTTTCCAACTTACTTTTGCCAACTAATATATCAAGGAAATATTAGCTGTCTGCATAACCATTCCTGCCTGGCACTACAATTTGCTTTACACATGTTACCAAATTAACAACTTTTTATTTATTTTTATATGGTATCAATTGGATTTTGTTTCGTGTTATTGTATCCACAGGCGTTTCAAATATCACCTAGATTGGGTTCATTTTTCTACACTCTTACATATAATGTACAAAATTAACTGTCTCCTCCAATAGCATCACATTGAGAAATATTCTGATATTATCTCAAAAATCAGAATATTTTATTGTGTATATAACTCATTACCTTATTTACACATTGATTGCATTTTAGAAATTTATCATAAGACAAATTTATTTTTAAATAAAATATATAAATTATCAAGAAAAGTAACTCTTAATACTTGTATGAAAAGCAAATATGATTATCTCCCTTATTATTACAAGCTTTGATTGTAGCATTTGAAATCAGTAACTTGATAATTCAGTTTTTAATGACAAGGCTTTAATGGAAGCATGCATTCTCCGAGCGCTTTCTCGTATTTTTTAATTTGGAGATGACTTATTCCAGCAGTTTTCAAGTGTCTGTCTAATTATACTTGTCAACCAAGATGTATTACAGTGGTTTCCTTTCCTCATTTATCAAAGCAGCTATGGTAGTTTATCTGTTTAATGTAAATTATGTAGTTGCAAGTACATCATCTATAACATTGAGATAAATTATTTTCATTCTAAGAGTTGTTTGGACTAAGAAAGTAACTCTTACTTGCTTTTGAGTTAGTGTGGTGACTTAACTAATCCCTACTATGATTTTCTTATGCATAATCAGTATGAGAATAAGAGAGGAAAGTTTTTTTTCCCACAAAGCAGTTGATTCTATTTTTTCATTTTGGTTCTTGTTCTGATCCTTTTCTTGCTAAGCACTGAAATTTACACAATCCTGGTTTATACATATGTATTGGTTCCAATCATTAGGAATGACTGCAAAGAACATCCCCCTCTCCAAATTCATAGAGAAATCTTACAGATGCATGTAGGGATTTCTTCCTCACGAATAAAAATGGACAATTCATGAAATCAGAACACTATAACCATGTAACTGTATCCTTTTTGCATGTGAACACAATTCTTATTTTGTGAACGTTTTGCTTTATTACTGATGCTTTGCTTAGTTTTGAATATGTACAGGTTAACAATCTTTTATCTGAAATTCTTGGGAAGTGCTTTGGTTTTCAGATTTTGGAATACATGCTATTTAATTTGTATATAGCATCTATAAAATAGGGCAGCTTGGAAATGGAACACAAGCATAAAAACAATATCCCTTTACATTTCACATACAGCTTATATCCTGAAGGTAGTTTTATATAAAATTTATGAAAATTTTGTTTATATACAGATACAGTGGTGAAATTAAGATTTCATGTAAAATGTTTTGTACTTTCTGTATATGTACAAAAAACATGATCACTATTTACAAAAAATTTATAAATGCAGAACTTTTGGACATTTTCAATATCTTTACTGAGCATGAATCACCTGGTAAGTAATCCATAAATGAAGATGTTGCTGTGATGATCACTAACAAAAAACTGACACCAATGTAGGCTACATAACTGAGCTGAGGAACCTCTACCCAGGTCAGATGAGGTCACTCACAACAGATGTACATCACCTAAGAACCATTCAGTGCTTTCTGAAATTTTCCATTTATGGCAAGTTCTGTCAGCACCTGAAAATGTTTTTTGAATAAAGGATTCTGAACATGTATATTTTTGGTTTAGTATGCTTTCAATCAACTTCTTCTGCATTCATCATATAGTTTAGACCTTATACAATAATAATTGTCAGGTGATGGGCATGGTGAGACACACACACACACACACACACACACACACACACACACACACACGTTTTTACATAATCTTACTTAAACTTTGTACACTTTCTAAATTGTACAGTCCTTCCTCTTCGACATTTATTATCATAACTATATATCTATAAATGCTCTACTTCTGTAAGCACTTTTTATAGAAAGTAAATATTAAACTGTGGAATATATATCTATTAGTTAAGACTTTACTATATATATATATATATATATATATATATATATATATAATATAAATTCAATATTTTACATTTGGGTAATAGCCATTTCTACAGGTTCTTAGAACGCACATTAATATTTAACCTAATATTACTAGGATCCATTGGGATTATTTACCAAATCTTCGCCTAGATTTATTACTGAGAGATTATATATATATATATATATATATATATAATCTCTTAGTGGTTGTAAAAACTAATGGAATAGCACTCCATAGTTTGTAACATTTACTTTTTAAAAGTGCTCAGTACATAGTAGAATAATATTTAGTATTATTTTCATTATTGGAATTTATAACAAAAGCAGTTTTTCACTGCTACACAAGAGCTGTCATGTGTTTCAGTACTATGTCTAGCACCAACATACAGTATTCCAATGATAAAAATATTACCATACAGACACACACACATGTATGTATGTATGTGTGTGTGTGTGTATATATATATATATATATATATATATATATATATATATAACAGGAATACAGTAATGAAAAAAGAATGTCCACAAAAATTGATGATACAAATATATTAATACTGGTATAAAATTTATTGTATACCTACTTTTGCAGCCCCACCTCATATATGTGTTCAACAAATAACAGTACTGTGGACCAACCACACCACCCAAACAACACAAGTCAAGTGTTCAGTATAATTTAAATTACAAAGAAAGATGAAATATGAAAAATTAAAAATGACTCTCACAAAATGCTACTAAGGTTTTTGCTTTGATTTGCTCTTCAAGCTGCTTGAAAGTAATTTTATAATTGTCCGAAATATATTAACTACTCCACAAAGGTGCCATAAATTTGTATATATATATATATATATATATATATATATATATATATATATAAATTTTTTTTTTTTAAATCATATCACCCTGAGCAAGGCGGTAATGCCACTGACGTGCAGGGGGCTACATAAAAGAGAAATCCGGAAACCACATCCTAAACAGGGAACAAGGGATGAGCCTCTTCACCTGTTCAATAGTTGTGGATTTGTTGGGTTATTTATTTTTTATTAGGTTATTTGCATATTTTTGTTAGGTTCAAAGCATGACAGAATGTACTCTCATGTATGTTATATATTTTTTTAATAATTTATTCTGTTCTTTAAACCTTATTGCTAGTTTTTCTTCCTGGTGTAGTGTATATGTATACAGCCAAACGCACATTTGTTTCTCAAACACATACCCACACCTGAAATAAACCTAGAATGTATTTAGTATTCACTAGTGTAAAGCCAAAGATTGTATAAAATAACTTCTCTTATATTCTACTTTGAAGTATTTGTATTTTTACTACATTTGACAGGCTAATACAGGTATATAAAAAAATGAACAGCATTTAATATTTTTCCTAATATGTTTTTATTTGCTGATATGAAACTGATATTAAAATACACATCCTATCTTTTCTCATATGTAAACACATCATAAAACTATCAGTAATTTATTGATCTCTGAACAATTTTAAGCTTCCTTTTCAAGTTTACATTACAATGAACAATATCAAGAAATAAAGTTAATTCTGATCCAAAGAACATTGTTTTTGAGAATAGTAATCAGATTATTCTGAAATTTAATTTTCAATAATTCATTTTTTTTTATTAATATTTTGTAGCTATTCTATTTGATTAGCCTTGTTTAGACACTTTTTACAAATCACTATACAATTGATATCTTTTAATAACTTCACATCAAGCAAGGTAATAAAGCCACTATAGCACAAGAAATTACTGAGTGTAAAAGAAAAATATTAAAGAGTGAGAACAATAAAAGAGGAATCAAGAAGATTGTAAATAATGATTATTTAAATTTTTGCAGATCAGAGTTAGCTGGAAATCAAAACACCAGAAGAGTTCCACGGGTAAGAAGTGCTAGAAAAGAAACTTAGCATATAACTTATGGTTACATCATGCTTAAATTCATATATTCTAGGTACCATAACGGTAAGTTAATCAGAACAATTACTATAAAAATATTTAATACATTAATATGCATTAATATATGGAGGATGGATATACCTGATCATGTTTGACTGATAATAGTTTGCTTTGATAAAAAGTAAATGTTGTCGGCTGTTGCTAGAGTGATTTTTTTTTTACTTAGTAACTTTTCATTAGATAAATTCTAAAATGTAATATACTTTTGTAGAGTATATATCTAATTAGTATTGGTCCTACATGGCAGTAATCTGTGTTTTGGTGCAGTGGATATCAGCTCAGAACAAGAAATTGGAGAGCTGAGTTTGAATTCCAGTTGAATTTGTTGCATTCACTCATGTGTAAATACCCTGGGGAAAGGTATTAATCCATTTCTTCTCCCTCCAGCTATGGATTAAATAGGACAGATTGAGTTCTACAGCTTTGGTTGGCAATGTCTACTGCATAAAATAATGGCAACCTACTATGGGAAAATCATTTGAAATTTCTTAGACACATTAGGAAAGAGGGCTTTGGAAATGTAACACTTACAGGGTATATAAAAGGTAAGAGGAGCAAGTGAAAGCAGTCAGTAACCTAACAAGCTTGCATAAATGGTTGGGAAAACAGGGATTAAGAGAAATGTTAAAAAGACAAAATTTACTAAGTACAATGCACTAGAAATTGTGGAGTCATAATTGCTTATGTCACATCTTGAAGGGACATGGAATATAGAATAATAATAATAATAATATTGGTTTTAACCTTGGCTTGGAGTAATGATGGTGTGCTGAAAAGCATAACTGGGTTTTTCAAAGTTTTCAATGAGTGCAACAGCTTTTTTCTGGTAGACAGAGGAAAACTGAGTAACTTCCCTAATGAATTTGAGTCAAGGGATAGCAGCCAGCCAGCCAGTTAAGTGCCATACGTGATACATGCTTGTGCGATCATGTTTCGAAAAAGACATGACTGACTGGGTAGAAGATTATCCCGCAGTAGGTTGCCAATGCTTTCTGAGGTAGACTGGTTGCCAACCAAGGCTATAGAACCCAATCTGTCCTGTTATTTAACCCATAACTGGAAGGGAGAGACAGACTAATACCTTTCCCAAGGGTATTTGCGCGCAAATGAATGCAATGAATTCAGCTCTCCGATTTCTCGTTCCGAGCCGATATCCAATGCACCACAACGCACATCTGCAGAGTGGGGTCAAATAAGGATGGTAGAGTGCTAAGGAAGTGTCAAGGGAGAGGATGTTGTGGAGAGCCATTATTGCCCGCATACTGAAGGGACATGGCAGACAAGAAGAATCTTTTTCATTACTGATTGTAGCATGCCAGTGATGAGACCCCCCCCCCCCAAAAAAAAAAAAAAAAAAACCCAAAAAACTACTGGATGTGTAATGGATAGCAGCTTGGAATGTGAAATTGGTAAGCAGAGTTCAAATCTCAACTGAGTTTGTTACATTCACTTTTGTGCAAATTCCTCTTGGAAAGGTATGTATTCATCTCTTCACTTTCCCAGCTATGTGTTAAATAGCAGGTCAAACTGAGTGCTCTAGCCATTATTGTTAACCAGTTTAGCAGATAGACAACTTTGATTTCAAAACTATGTACTCCTAGTGTAGCACATACTATGCAGCTGCTGACAAGATTATGAAGTTCAGAAAAATTCTAATCTTATCTGTAGTCAGCCTAATTTGAATTATCTGTTGATGGAAATTTATTAATTGATTGATCAGTTATTAGTTAAAAAAAGTCATATTTCAGTGAGAAAGTTACTTTTATTCGATATGGATATCTTATAGGATCTACAATATAATTGATCCTGACTTGGCAGCCCACCTTTAGTCACTTTCTCATCGATGTGATGTGGCTTCCCTCTGTCTTTTCTACAAGTATTTTCATGGCAACTGCTCTGTTAAATTTTTTTCCCCCTGGTTCCCTGACCATATGTATTTATGCATGCTACTAAATTGGCATCAAGGTACCTTTTACCATTGAAATAGTTAAATGTAACTGCCTCTTCTACTCTAACAATTTCTTTTCTCACATTTCCCATTTGTGGAAATTTCTTCCATTTGCTTGCTTCTCCGATAGCTACAATCTCCAAAAGTTTAAATGCAATGTCAGTTGCCATCTTCTATTTCCTTGATTCCCATTCATCTCTTATCCTTTCTTTGACATCTCCTGTACCTTGTATTTTCTCTCACTGTAACCCCTTGACCACCAGTGGTGGTCCTGCTTTGCTTGGGTTGCAATTATATATATATATATATATATATATATTGAATAAAATGTAAATAAAAGATGATTTGAATAAGATGCAGACAAAAGTAATGACAAACAAAATCATATTGTACCTATTTGTCTGGATTATTCAGAATTTTCTGTAACTTTCTCTTTCATTCTTAACTTCTCACCAAAATATTTCCAGTTCGAATTAGTGTCTTCATGTGAGCTAATGATGCACACAATAAACTCTCACCTACAAGATTATCTTACATTAAATAGGTTTTTGTTGATGCTCGATTTAAATTGTCATTTAAATAAGCTATAAACAAACACAAATCTTAACTCAAATAATTTTTTCAGAAGTCATTTTAAGAATACTAAAATTTTATTGCAGTTTTTGTTTCTGCAACCTTTCAACATACAAAGGGAGGTGGTTATTTACATTATATATGTTCAGACTATTGTCATCAATTTTGGGCTTTGGAGCTTCAAGTTCTTGTCAATCTTTCTGGGAATTTCAAACTGATCCCTTTATTTATCTATGGGAATAAATTCTATTTCTTCCACTCTCCATATGTAGGAATAATTTATCTAGTTCTTATTTAGTACTGCTGTTTCCATTAAATCGAAGTCTGCAATACCAGTTTCAGGGACTAACTCACAATTATTATATTATCAAAGTCATTAACTAATGCTTTAATTAACTAGATAAAAAAACAAAGGTGATAATTTTTACAGAAATAATAGCAAGTAAATTTAAAAAAATATTCATACTCCTTCCATGTTTTTTGAATAGGTGTAAAAGTTTATCCCTTGTTTCCTGTTGAGATTGGCTTTCTGGTTCCTTCTAAAGTCTTCTCATTCTCTTTCAGTAGCTTATCGTGACAATATTGCTTTTCTTTGGGTGAAATGATTTTATATATATATATATATATATATATATATATATATATAATCTTTATACTCATCCATGAACAAAAGAGACAATTTCTTTCTTGGTAACCTGTGTGACTGCTTATTTCTAAATGCTGGATATTCTCTAATTCCTTCTATGCTAAAAAAAAAAAAGAAATATTCCCACCAATCTTATGTTTGTCATGATTTCTTTAACATTTTTTGTCCTTCACTGATATTCCTCATCTTTAATTTCTATTCTTGTGGGAGAATAGCAACGATTAATTTAATTGCCCTTGTAACATGCATCAGTTTTTTGAAAAAAGTTATTTTGCTTTCTGTATTTTAAAAAAACAAAAAAGCCAGTTTCTTTCAACCTTTGTTTTGCTCATTAACATTTAAAATTATGTCAAGAACTGTTAAAACAGTAGCCAAATTCCTATGAGGATTATGAATATGATGAAAAATTAGTGATAGTGCATGCAACTTTATTTAGAGAGAGAGGGAAAAAAAAAACACCTTTTTTTTTTTTGTAATCCATTAATGCCCCACTGGATTTTATGGTGGATATTAATGGCATAAAGACATTTGAAATATAAATTCAGCAACTTATCTGCATGAAAAATGTTCTAAAGAGCAAGTATAGTAAGTTAAGAGTTAATCTTAAGAAGAAAATGGTTTTGAAAATTCAAAGTATCATTTGGAAAATAAAGATAATTCTACAAAGCACTTACAAAACAAATTAAATAAAACACAAAGTAATTCATACAGTTTATCAAAGAATTATCTATACAGATTAAAATAAGGGTTTATTCATTTACAAACTTTTTTCCCCCCTAATGAGGGTGGAGAGGAAAAAACAAAACAAAAACCTTTATTCTGTTGTCCATATCTTCCAAAAATACAATATTATGAAAAACCTTACCCTGTTTTGTTTGTTTGTTTGTTTTTTTGTTTGTTTGTTTTTTGTTTGTTTGTTTTTTTTTTGTTTGTTTGTTTTTTTTTGTTTTTTTTTTGTTTTTTTTTTGTTTGTTTTTAATAACTAGTTTATTTTGCAAGTCTCAGAATAGAAAAATGTTTAATGTTCAATACAGGATGGAGAAAATACTTACCAATTTTACTGAAATATTAGTGTGTTAAAAACATTTTATGGTAATTGAGTTTTATCATCTCAATTTGTAGCTGTTCTGACCTGTGATAGTAAATTCTATAGTTTTATTAGTGAAAATGTAATAGTGAATGATACAAGTGAGTTTAAAAATCATATATTAATATGTTGTGTTTGTTTTTATCTGTAATGTCTTAACTTTTGTTGAGTTATTTCTCTTGCATTGGTGATTTTTATTTGTATATTTAAATATTCACATGTGGAAAAACTTTGATATTCATGACTTAACAAAATGTATCACACCCTTTTATCAAATCAAGTAAACTAGTAATTAATATAAATTTTCTTTTGAGTTTCTTCAGTTGTATATTTCTTTTACTTTTTGTTTATTCATAAGAATATATGTATATGTCTGCATGAAAGTGTATTTCTCATTGCTATATACATTATATTGGAGGGATATATGTTAAAGTAGACAACTGAGTTTTTTAAATAGTGTAATTGATATATACTAGCTAGGTGACTTGAGTCTTTAGGAAAATATGCCTTTAGGGGCAGGGTTCAAATATCAGCATACATGTTGGAAGTGTTATTCAGACCATAGATAATTACCTAAATAAAAAGACAGGAAGAAAACTGTATTTAAATCGTCTACGTGTTTTGTCCTGTGATGGACTTTATCATGGCAAAAAGACGAAATGAGCTTTATTCTAAATTGCGTATCTATAAACAAACGGTGTTGGCAACTATAAAAACGCTCACAATTCCTTCAAAAAGATTAACAGAAAATTTTAGTTTTAGAATTCCTTCATGTGTAGTGCAAAGTCACGAGATGTTAAAATGAAGGGAATTCAACTGTTTTCTTTGGACTTTTTATTATGTATGTTAGTCTTTTTTAGTATAATTTCCATAAGCAAAGGTGAGATTGGGAAAAATCTGGGGCGCAAATTGATGTTTTGGTAGTACTGTATGGCGGCACTCTCGAGAACTTCTGAACAAATTGCTTACTCTTTTTATTAGTATGACATTTTTAAAATCAAAATTGTGATTGATTTTATTTCTGTGAATCACTAATGCATTTGTAAGATTATTATTAGTGATAACTCTTTTGTGTTCATATATACGCTTTTTTAGATTTCTACTTGTTTCTCCGATGTACATGGAGGAACAATCCCGGCAATTTCTTCTGTATACACCTGCTTGTTCATCATTATGATTTTGGCTATTTTTATGTCTGATAATGTCCATAATAGTTTTCGAAGTAGTTGTTACTATGTGTGTGTGTTTTATATGAGATAGATTGTTTTGGATATTAGATGCAATGGAGTTGGTTGGTAGTATGATGTATTTGTTATTGTTTAGATTATTATTGTTAACAGTTTCTTTTGTGTTATATATATATATATATATATATATAGGCACACATTTGTATTTGTATATTTTATAAGCATATGTCCATTATAAAGACAAATATTCAGTGCTTCTGACATACTGTCTATTGTGTGTGTGTATATATGTATATTTTTTCTTCTTAAAAACAAATATTCTCTGCTTCTAGTTGGCTGCAGTAACTGTTTTGCTGTACTGTGGTGATTGTAATGTTTCAAGCCATTATCTTCCTGGAATTTTTGCTATTGTGTTTTGAAATTGTAGCCCATCATATTTTCTTTCAGTTGCTTGAGTAAGTATGTTGTCTGCAATACAATACCAACATATAACCAACTCATGCTATTGATAAGTAAAATAGAAAAAAAAAATATAACACAATCAAATTTTATCAAACCTGTGTTATTTCTGTGCTTAGCTTAGCTTAGATTAAAGAGCTTAATTTAGTTAGCAAGATTAAAATTCATTCCAAATGCCAACTCGGTCAAGACACTTTGAATTAAGAGAAAAAAAAAACTTATTGTAAATTTATAATACAAGCTTAATAGTTTAGAAATTTTGGATTAATGAATAAATAAAGCTTTATTTTATTCATGTTTTGAAAGGTGGATGCATATTTTAAGAAAGTAATTTTTGAAGAAATTACAAGCAAAAAGCATGAATACCTCTCTTGAAAATTCTGTTTTTGTTTAGGAGTTACCTCCTGCTAACAAATGTTGGAATAATGAGTACAATATAAATGCTTACAAATAAATATTTTATCAAAAAGGGAATGAAACAACTCGTGTTCAGAATGAACTGAACAGTTATCATATTTCCTTAAGTATGTACTGTTTGGAGTGAACAAAACCCGACTGAATTATGTTAATACTAGTCATTTCATTACAGTTTACAGACAAATTTAACATAGAAGGAATATTTACATACATTTTGAAAGATACAATGCTACAATTTGTGCGAAAATCTTTCAGAAGCCCCAAGTGGAGAAGAAAAACATGTGGAAAATAAATTATCAATCTGAAAAAGTTTCATATGATAAACTTGAGAATTTCTGTGGAAGCCTTGAAATGACTGAAAAAACTCATGAAACTGTCCTTTTAAACTTGTTAAAAAAAAAAAAACAAAAAAAACAGCACAACTGTCTTAATATCTTTTTCACAAAGTCTTAACTATAAGAACAAAACTAAAATATGTTTAAATCTAAAAACTTACTTTGTTAATGAATTCATATTTTTATATATATATATATATATATATATATATAAATGTGTGTGTACAGGGTGTGATGGATGAATTTTCTAACTTACGCAAAATTGAAAATAATACTGACATCTCATTCTAACCGATATATTTACAAAGATTACACAAAGATATCTTGAAATACTATCGAGTAAAATATTTCGATAAAATCACTGTTGGTTTCAACCACAGCTTCCAGATGATTTTGGAATCTCTTGCAACTCTTCTGGATTGTCTCCTTGTTGGTGAATGCTGCCATCTTACTTGCCTTCAGTTCATCTTCACTATGCCACACAAGCAGTTCTTCTGCTTGTGTGGCATGGTGCAGAGTTCAGTTGCTAGTCATAGGGTCTTTCAGCAACCACCCTCTTGATCCATCACTATCTTCTCAAGGCACTCTATGTAAGCTTCTAATGTTGTGTCTGAGGCCCTATAGGAAGATGAATAGAGGCATATCATAATTTAACTATTTCTGCACTCAGATTGGCACCCAAACACTCTTAATTGTTTGTATTGGAGCTTCCAGCATTAATGCTAGGTAGTACGGCATGCTGTTTCAAAATTTCTGGCAGTTAATTGTATCATGGATCTCTTTTTCTCATATATGGTGCCCAACTGACCCTGTTATATTGTGCAGTTGACAAAAACAAACATACATACACAAAATTAAAATTATAAAACCATGACAGTTTACCCATCACACCCTGTGTGTGTGTATATATATATATATATATATATATATATATATATATACGCACTACATGAACAGACATCAACAATCAACATTGCATAGTAGCTAGCAATTAATGTTTTAAGTGGTTCTTCAGTTAATGCTCTTATCCCAATATTGAGTACACTTTCCTCATAAATATAGCAATTTTAAGCAATACACAAAAGCCCTTCTCTTGTGAGGGTGTGTTTAAAACACACAAACACAGTGAGGGCTTAAAAGTTTTTTTATATAACCATATGACAATCAGAATTTTATTTAGTGATTCCTGCTTAGTCAGGCTGAAAATTTTCCAGCATTTTCTTTCTGTATATGCAAACATGTGCACACATACACAGAAGTTACCACAGGCTTAGAGTGCTAAAAAGAAAAAGACAGGAAAGAGCCTATTAACACTGCTTTTTATATACTGCAGATAGAAAATGAGCAGGTTTTTTTTTTTAATTCTTTAAACAATGCTGAAATGTAACAAGGTAGTTATGAGATTTGGAAAATTAATAAAATAAAAACTTTAAAAAAATAAAAAAAAACTGTAATAGTCATTTTCTTCAGATTTCTTTTCCACTCATGAAATTACTGGTTAAATACTAGATTTACTTCACCCCCTCCCCACCCCATCATTCTCAATGCTGTAATAGTAAGCTGACCAAACATTAGATTTGTTGTCAATAGCAAGTAGTCTGTACTCTTAAGAGAATACTTTTATGAAAGTGAATATATAAATATCAGTGATGGTACTGGATAGTTTATTGATAAGAATCCACCAGAGATATTAGTGTTAAAGAGTGATCTTATAGCTCAACTATCTTTTATCTATTTGTTGTTTTCCTAAAGATGACATTTATGGGGAATGAAAAAAAAATGCTTTTAATCTTGTTCCCAATAAACATACTGTTTGATAAACGATGATGTTAACACTTTACATTTCCATATGCTTAGTGAAGTCTCAAATCATACAATCACACTTTCTCTCTTGTGTTCTCTCTCCTTCTCTCTTTCTTGCTCTTTCAGCTGCTATAACAAAACCTGAATCTACCTCTTTTTGTACAAGACTTTCTACCTTAAAGTTGGAATATATAGGGACTAGGTACCCTTCAATTTTTACTTTTTCTTGCTTGAATTTGAGACAAAATTAGTCCAAATCATGACTATGAAAGGTCAGGTGATCTTATGCAATTGGAGAATATTTTAAGAATTACAGCTTTGAGCTGAGTGTTACAATTTATATATCCTAAGGTAGGTATTTTGAGGGACAAATTGGCTTGGACATTACTTATAGTTTTTGACCATGGTAGTGAATTCATAGACCTACTATAATTTCCAAGCATCACTCCAGATGAGTTTTCAATTTTTATTATAATTTTAGTTTTTTTGTATAATAAAGTGCTTTCACAAATCAACACATTTTAAGCTGCAGTGCTGACAGAAAAACTGAAAATTTACATTACCAGGACAGACCACTGAAACTGGGACAGCCCCATCCAAATTGGGATATACAATAAGTTTTCATTCATTTTAGTTCCAGCTAATGGGATTAGTGAATTGATTTTTCACATTATACTGTGCAGATCTCAAGATTAATGTTGGGCAATAGACAGAACAAAGGTTAGATATTTTGGAACAATGCCAGGATGTTACAAAATTTTTAATTAAAATTCCATTATATTTATTCTAAGAACAACTCTTTAAAAAAAATGTTACTTCTCACCAAAAGTGATAGGCTATTAATGAAGCTCACACAGACATGCAAAAAGAAATAAAGAAAATCTAAGCACTTCTTTTGAAACTTGTGAATAAAACTCAAATGAAGATTGAACTTCAATTTAGATATTTGTACTGTCTGAAATTGTGAAAAATATAAGTTTCTAATTGTATGAATACATTTTGTTTTACTAAACAAAGAACATTCAATTTTTACTTTTTTTGGTGGAGTGTCAATTTTTGGTTAAAAAATTGAATGAACCATTAAGAAATAATGTTTAATTTATGCTTTCTGTTTATCATAAATTGTGATTTTTATTTGCCTCCATTCATCACCTTTGCTGCTCAGCAATACAACCCAGGAAAAAAGTGTTGAAGTAATGGCTAAAGATCAAGGAGGGCACAATTTAAAAATTAAGTAGATCAAAATACCATTTCTTATACATTTTAATGGTGTCTTTATTATGCTACTAACATAGAGTAGAGGTTCATCCCTTGTTTCCTGTTTAGGATTGCGTTTCCAGTTTGTTCTAAAGTCTATTCTAACTTGGAAATATTATTTACTAATTTTTTCAATTTTTTTTTCTCTCAATAGAAGTAGATTGGCTTAGTTATTGCCCAGTTCACACTTCTCCCCAGTCTTTTGAACAGAGATTTTTCCCTTGTTTCCTGTTTAGGATTGGGTTTCTGGTTCTTTCTAAAATCTACTTGAACACTATACTTCTAATGTTTTTGCCTGAACTCTGAAATTTTATCTATTTCTTTTATTTATTTGTTTGTCCTCAATAGGAGTAGGCATGTTCATCCATCTCCTGGTTCATACTCCTTCCCAGTCTTTTGAACAGGAGTAGAAGCTTATCCCTTTTTTCCTGTCTTTTCATTCTCTTTCACTCTCAACTATCCCCTTGTATTTTTGTGGCATTATAACATTGCTTGGAGTGAAATAAGATTTTGGTATAGCTTAAATTTTTTTAGGAACATTTAAAATTTTACTACATAAAACAAAAAGTTAACCTGGAGCCCTGGTACTATTGCAAGCAGTTTTTGATTAAAATATGCTAATTAATAATCTTCAAAGAGAGGAAAAGTTAGATCTCACTTTGAATTTTATCAGTTCATTTCAATATACATGTATGTATATGTGTCTATCAATCTGTTAAGTGTCATACATGATACACACTTGGGCAATGATGTCTCGAAAGAGACATGAATGACTGGACAGAATTTTCCTGTAGTAGGTTTCCATTACTTTCTGTGGTAAACTTGTTGCCAACCAAGGCTATAGAACCCAATCTGTGCTGCTATTAAACCAATAGCTGGAAGGAAGTGATGGATTAATTCTTTTCCTAGGGGTATTTGTGCACAAGTGAATGCAACAAATATCAACTAGAATTCAAACTCTGCTCTCCAATTTCTTGTTCTGAGCTGATATCCACTGCATCATAATGTACATCTGTGTGTGTTTGTATATGTTAGACAAATAGATATCTTCTATTATCTTTATTTTCCTAAAGAAAATGCTAATCATCATAATGACCTATTATATTCTCTTTTGGTCATCATAGAAAACTATTTCTACCTTCCATCAGCATGGCTGATGCTAATCTCAAGAAGTGTCACACTTTTCCTCTTTTTGGTCTCACGTTTTCCACTGATATGGAATGATTATATTGAATCAATTGATAGGTCTACTACACAGAAAATTGGTTCATTGTGTCAGGCCAGATGATTCTTCTCACCAGAATCCTTACACATTTATAAATCTACTATTTGTCTGTTCATTGAATATTATTGCCATATTTGGTCAGGTATTACCACTATGCTATTTTTTATTTTTACATTTTTTTTAACCTTTTCTTTAATTTTTTTTTTTTTTTTTCCAGAATATTGACTATGAATAGATCATTCAAAATTTGTGTTATTCAAGTATTTGTAAGAATAAACTAATACTGATCTATACATTACAAATTGCTTCATTTTAACACTGATCTTGCTTCGTAGTAATAGCATTAAGAGTGTTTGTTTTTCTTTTTTCTTTGTAGGTGTTTAATACTGGATTCCAAAAGCAGGACAGGATTTTTACCACTTAACAAACAGTTCATTTCAGTTTTGGTCAGTGTATATGGTGTGCAGATGCTCTACCTCTATTCAGTTTCCTTACATGTTCATGTTGGATAATGGAAACACAAGGTAAAGTAAGTTTTAAATAATTCACATTTTGAAAGGTGTAGTTAACTTTTATATCATGATCATGCCATATGTTTTGAAATAAGTTTTCCTATTTCATTTAATTATTTATTATGTATTTATTGAAATATAATGAAGCCCATGTTTGGTTTTAATAATTTATAAATACGTTTTGCTCACACACACACATTATATATAAACACATACACACACACACACACACTGTATATTTCCACGAATAAAACAACCTTTAAACCCCCAAAATCACTATTAAAAAATAGCGCTCACCTTACACTACAATTCTAAAAAAAAAAAAAAAAAAAAAAAAAGCTTAAAATTCTGAGTGATGTATATGTTGGATGGCTAACCTCTGCCTTGGTGCGATAACCAATAACATACATGAAAAGGTTCACATTATCAAATAAACTGATAATAAAAGTAATAAATTCAGTTTTACCTTTTGTATTTGTCTATACTTTGGAGATAAAGTAGTATTTACATTATTTACATCGTTTGAACTGTTGTCTTCATCTTTATTTCTATGTTTACGATGTTTCAATCATTGTATGCTCTGGCCTTCTTCAGGTGCTAGGAATTTTGAACCAAACACTTTATTTTGACCACTTGGGTATATCATTCTCATTCCATTCTGAAAAGTTGTGAGTTCAATACCTGGTGACAGCAGTAGTGAACAAATAACTTGGAGAGTTGAGATAAGGGGAGATAATAACATGGCATCTGGAAGTAGCATCGCACATGGAATGTAAATGATATACCCCAGTGATCCAAATAGAAGGTTCGGTTTGAAATTCCTAGCACCGGAAGTGTACAATGGCCAAAAAATTGTTGTCCTCATCTTTAATGCCATGTTTACAGCCTGAACAATGTAAATAACATTTCTGTCTTATATATTATTGGCATAACTTCATAATAAATTGACTATTTGAAGAATAATTCCATATCAATGAAATCAACCTGTATCCATGCAAACCCAGCTGAGAAAATGTATGTAGAAAATATTTGCTAAACTTTCAATAATCATATTTAGGATAACACAATATTCATTTCTAATTAAACTTTCATTATCATTTTGGTGTTAAATGACAACACAGTTTAAGATCACATACAAACTTTATTTGTGATTGTTAAATTTGCTAAATTTTTTTTATTTTGTCTTATCTAGAGGTTGAGTTGTACACAGAAATATACTGTATATATATATATATATATATATATATATATATATATATATATATAAACTAGCATTACTTGAACCATTTCTTAATATTAATTGTGGCCTAGTTTGAGATGTCATATAAACCTGTATTATATATAATAATTAACTGTAACCTTTTCTGTTTGTTTTTCTGTCCATAACAATAGAGTTGCTTATTGTCAGGTAATTATTAGCAACTTGGTTTCACTATTGAATTTAATTGTTGTGGGAACACAAAGCATGCTTGATGCCATTTGAATTGGACAAGTGTCATGTTACCATAGCAATAGAATTTTTTAAATTTAAATATAATATAAAAATAAATCTGTTATGGTAACACAAGGCATGTTCAACACCATTTGAAGTATGCAAGCATCATAACAAATTCAAAATATATATATATATATATATATATATATAATTATTTTTTAATGCTAAGAAGTACAGTATGCCCAAATTTCTCACAGTGAATTGTCATGGTGCTCACAAATGGTGCCCAATTGACCCTACTATATTGTGCAGTCGACAAAAACAAACAATATGCACGCACAAAATTAAAAAGATAAAATGGCAATAATTTGCACATTGTATCCTGTATATTTTCTTTGTAACTTCTGTGCCAATATGAAAACAGTAATATAAAATTAACAAGTGAATCTTGCTTAACATCCAATGGCAAGCAGATAACTGACATATCCATTATGTCAGCATTTTGCTACTTGAACAGCATAGAAGAATTAACTTGCAAATACAAAATTAAGCAAGCTCCACAAATACTGAACTCTGACCTTTGTAGAAAGTTAGGGAGTGATACTTTGATCTTGGGATCAAAATACATATATATCATGATCCACAATAGAAGTGTTGATTCATATGCAGGTAATTCTTTGATAGGTATGATGCTAATTTATGAGATGAACATTAAGAATGTTATACTTATCCATCCATTCTGTTTTTGCTGTACCATAGTTACTGTGCTTTTTTAATGGATGGTGTAATCAATAACAGTTTGGAATGTGAAATTGGAGAGCTGAGTTTAAATTCCAGTCAGATTTGTTACATTCACCTAAATGCAAATATCGTTGGAAAAAGTATGGATCCATCTCCACCTCCAACTATAGGTTAAATTATAACCCCACCAGTTTGATCCTTGGTTAAAACCTGGTTGGCAGTAACTAGATAATATAATCCCTGCTATGCTGCCTACACCAGATGATGTAACCACATTTAGCAGTTCAGTCCTCGGGTTCTTAGGATGACATGTTAACCACAAGATCAACCCTGCACTGGTCAATAATACTGCTAGTTGTTGATTGGTTGCTGGTTTGATCCATACCTACCATGCCAAGGAAAACAAGGGAGATATTGCAGTCCTCTGGATAGACCTTAAGAATGCTTATGGGTCAATTCCCCATCATCTGGTAGAAGAAACTTTAATCCAGTACCATATACCCACTGCTTTCACCAAGCTCATTTTAAACTACGATAAGGATTTTAGAATGAGGGCAGTAACAAAGACCTCAACTTCAGTGTGGCACAAATCTTGAAAGAGGGATAATAACAGGCTGCACCATTTCAGCGACTCTCTTCGCGTTATCAATGAATATGCTGATAAAAGCTGCTGAAGTGGAATGTCAAGGACCAGTCTCCAGATCCGGTGTAAGGCAACCACCGATTCGCGTGTATATGGATGACATGACCATAACCAGCATGCCCGCCATTGGGGCAAGGTGGTTGCTGAAGAGCATCGAAAAACTCATCGACTGGGCGAGAATGAGTTTTAACGCTTCCAAATCACGTTTCCTAGTCATAAAGAAAGGTAAGCTTTTGAAAAACAAAAGTTTTAAGCTCTTTGGAGATGACATACCTACAATACATCAAAAGCCAGTAAAGAGCTTGGGGAAGCAGTTCGACGAAACCCTAAAAGATTCAAGATCCGTAATATTAACAAAGGAGAATCTAGAAGGGTGGCTAATCAGGGTTGATAAATCTGGCTTACCTGGCAGATATAAAGCTTGGATTTATCAACACGTCATTCTGCCAAAAATACTCTGGCCTGTAACTATCTACAATTTCACTTCCTCCATGGTAGAACTAATGGAACGAAGCATAACATCACGACTACATAGGTGGTTAGGTTTGTCAAGATCTCTATGAAGCACAGCGTTATATGGGAAAACAAACGCACTGAAACTCCCGTTTAAAAGCCTACACGAAGAATTTAAAGTAGCTAAAGTGAGAGCCACAATCCAGTACGAGTGCTCGGAAGATCCCAAAGTAGCCGGTGCAGGAATATCAGTATATACAGGTAAAAAATGGAACGCCCCGAAAGAACTGAATACAGCAAAAGAAAGAATCCGAGAAAAGGCAATACTAGGAACCGTAGCTACTGGACGCGCGGGCCTTGGGTTTTTTCCCTCAGAAAAATATGACAAACTGCAAGGAAAAAAGAAAAGTCATCTTTTGCAGGAAGAAATCAGAAACGGCGAAGAAGAGAAACGAATAGCAATCCAACTCGGGATGAGACAGCAAAGGGCATGGACCAAATGAAGCTCTATGTTGAAACGCCAAATCAAATGGTCTGAAATATGGCACGGTGACTCCAGATTAAAATTTCTGATTCGGGCAGTATACGACACCCTGCCAAGCCCCACAAACTTACAATTATGGTATAAAACCCAGTCGCCAAATTGTCATTTTTGTGGGTGCAAAGGTACCTTAAAACATATCCTGAGTAGCTGTAAATCTGCACTAGCTGATGGGCATTACAGGTGGTGCCATGACGAAATTCTAAAAGAGATAGTGAAAATAGTTCAAAATGCTATCAAAGAGAATGTTTACAACCCAGACACAAGGCAGATAAAATTTATTAAAGCGGGCGCAAAAATCCCACGAAATAGAAAGGTAAATCCAAACCTGCTATCTCCTGCAACAGACTGGGAACTAAGGGCTGATATAGGCTTTGAAATTCCCAGAGCAAATTACCATCACAAAACTTCGCCCAGATATAGTTTTCTTCTCACATAATTTGAAGAAGATAGTCTTGTGGAAACTGATGGTCCCTGGGAAGAAAACGCAGAAGAAGCCCATGAAAGGAAGAAGTTAAAATACAACGAACTGCTGGAGGGCTAGCTGCACTCCTATAGAAGTGGGGACTAGAGGATTTGCAGCAAGGTCCTTATGCAAAGCCTTAACAGATATTGAGATAGTGGGAGTAAAAAACAGGAAAGCACTCAAGTTCATAACTGAAACAGCGGAAAGAACAGCTAATTGGTTATGGATCAAAAGAGCAAGTGCCTGGATTTCAAAACAAACTGTTAGCTAAAATTCCCCAAAATTCTGCATTTCTGATTTATCTTCATTCTATTTCGTACTGATCCCAAACATAATTTTCCCAGTGTCTGAAAGCACTTATCGAGGGTGGACCAGATACTGATCATCTCTGGTCGGGTTGGCACGGTGAGGGGGGTATGATGTTGAAAGACCTGAAACCCCCTAGTGATCCTCATGATGACATCACTGACAACACCCTCTAGCGCCCCCACTACGGTGCGTATGTTTGAAATCTAGTTGTTGGTTGGTTGCTGGTTTGATCCATACCTACTCTGCTCACATTGGGCTCTTGATCTTAGAGCGGTGAAGATCAAATGTCACTGGTAATCGATGTGTTGGTTCAAACCATAGTGGAAGCTATACCAAAGAAATAAATATCTTCATAAATGAAAGTAAAAATGAAAGATTCGTTGGATTATGTGTTTTATGTAGTTTTTGGTATAAAAAAAAAATTAATCTAATCCTTCCTATATCAACCTCTATAGTGACACTTGTCAAAAATTATAGAACTGAGTTCAAGTTCTTTGGAGGTAGATTTGGTGGCAACTGATGTTGATTCCAGAAGCAACTGATGTGGGATTTGTTGTGCAAAATCTTTGAGTCTCTAAAGCCATCTGCTTATATACATTTTGGCTAAAAACTAGCATGAGGAATGTTAGTTCTGGGATTTGGTGATGTCCCAATTTTTGCATTAATTCCAACAAGGATTCTTTGCTCCTTTATCAACTTTACAAATTTGGAGGGCTATCCACCTTCCTCTGGAGTAGTTACAGGGATCACTCCTCCCTTTGACTCTCATCTGCTTTAGTTTACACCTCACACCATTACTCTTTATAGATGGTGATAAATTCTCCCTTTTCCTCCTTCCTTCTCCCCAACATTGACCAGACTACTCTTTTTACTCATCAGTCAACAAGACCTGTTTTCTTAACCTTCACCTTAAAGGTTGTTTTCATTTCAACTTTTCACAAAAAATAATCCCAGGGCCAACTTTCTCTAATTCTTGAGGAAGGGGTGAAGTTATTTCTCCATTTCTAGACTTTATCTCCTTTTCTATCAATGATATTTTGTTTTCTCAATTTCTCAAGGAAGAGATAGTTATTTCTCAATCCATTTCAGATCCTCAAAATTACCAATTAAACTTTGAGTATATTTTCAGAACCTTTTTGTAAGGGCAAAACATTCCAGATAGCCCCTTTTTTTACTTTCCTTTATGAGGAAAAATATCTTCCATTCTCTCTCCCCGCTTTCTAGTTTACACTTTATTTTAGGATTACCCCTTTTCAGCCTTTTCGACTCACATTTTAGCATTGGTCCCTTCATACCAGTGTCACATTGTGTCAAAAAGTAATAGGACTTGTATCTGGGACACAATCACTCACAAAAAGGAAGATTCTTAAACTACACATATTTTGGTTTTAAATAACTCACAAAGAGTTCATAATTCTGGTAAAAAAACAAATCAAACATTTTATGTATCAGGAAATACACAAGCACTCATGTAATATTTACTCCTGAAACAAAGAATTATTCTTGCAATCCAGAATAAATAACCCACTTTAAATAACCCAGAAAAGTTTGATAAGAAGATTGATTTAAAAAAAAAAAATCAATCTGTGTTCTTATCAGATGATGGTGACAATGCTTGCCATTGTTCGCTTGCAAAGCCCCCTAATAATCAGTAACAATTATTAAAGGTAAAGCAGCTGAAAATAAAATGAAAGAAAAAAAATATTATTGATAATGCTTCATAATACTATTATTATTAATGCTAGTAAAATCCACGATAATCCTACTATTAATGGTGTATGTAATAAAAAAAAAAGAAAAAAGTTTCAGATAGCATAAGTTATTGGTGAGGCAAGGTTAATTGGTAAGCGAAGTTCAAATTTTAGCTTAGTCTGCTGCATCTCCTTTCACACAGTTTTGAGAAAAGCATAAATCCATCTTTTCTCTCTATAATGGCTGGCCACTCATATCTGGTCGATCTGTCTACCAGGGCTGCTAGTTAATTCCCATTGTAAACACCTGCTCAGGAACACTTGTGTTTGTTCAACACCCACAGAGCCCACCTGCAGTTTATACTGCAACTATGCTGAGTGGACCTTAGTTACAGTTTCTGGGAGAGAGCACATTATCTAGCATGAACAACAGTCTGAACAAAGCCAGGATGCTCAAACCCTTGGTCATGATAATTTGTGACTTTGAGTTAGCCCAACCATTGACAGCTCCTCAAAGAGAGCCATCTATCCAATTTCATTCACAAAGCTTGGGTCATCCTGTGGTATAGCTTCCAGACACTTTCCAAAGGTAACACACAATGGAATCGCCTCCTCCAGACTGATAATATAAAAAAAAAATCACCTTCCTGACAGATCGACCATGGTGAGATTTGTGACCAGACTTCATGGCCAGAAAGCAAATGTTCTGACCACTTGGCCACCTACCCATTGTTCTCTCTATAGCTAATGGTTAAATAGTAAGGAAGAATGGTTTCTCTAGCCTGGTATAATGAGAAGGACAGCTCTGAATTCAAATCCATGGAAAAGACAAGAAACCACCCCACTATCAATTCAGGAAATCATGGCAATTTGCAGATAAGAAACAGATTCTGTGGAGAGTCATGATTGCCTACACTCGAGAAGGATATGATATATGATATGATATGGGAAAAAAAATTGTGTACATCAATTATGGCAAGTGTTGGATTATGTGAATAATAAGTCTCTTTGGCTTTATATACCAGTTGATGTTTAGAGGTTTAGTGGTAAAACTGCTATTGTACAGAGGCATTGAGACAGGCTTCCCAAGGAAAAAGGAATGCAATTTTGGTTCCTGTGGGAATCTTACTTGATTTTTATACTTATTTTTAAATTTTTTTTATAATTGTTTCACCCCAAGCAAGGCAGTATCCTCACTGGTGTGTGTGTGTGTGTGTGTATATATATATATATATATAATCAACATTTTGATTGTACCTGAAACTGGCTGCAACTTGAGTTTTATGCACTATGTGCAATCATCAGGCTGCTGGAATGCCTTGTTAAACAACTCAGGAACATTGAAAACCCAGAAGAATGTAAGATGGTAAAAAACACAGTGGTATTGGCATTGCACAATCTGATTGAAAGCAATAGCCAAATTTGACTTCTTCTATGTGCCTTGTCCTTTCAGGATGTAGGCGATCGTGGCTTTCCATGTCTCCCTATGCCTGATGACTCTTAGCACGCTTTCTCCTGTTATACCACGCAACCCCTGTTGTGCCATCCACCTGCTCAGGCCAGTCAAGTATGTTACTTGCTGTTTTCCCCTGTCTCTCCTTCCCTCTATCTGGCCTGTTAGTATCAGGCCCTCCTTCCTCATTGCATGTCCCTGCTGTTTTTCCTGATGCTCAGTATCAATTTTCTTTTCATTTCCATCCTTTCCAAATCCTCATCATTGCTCACAGGCTTGATCCATGATATCCACAGCATCCTTCTGTAGAACCACATTTCAGTTGCTTTAAGTTTTTCCTTCATCTTCAATGATATTGTTCAGCATTCACTGCCATATTGAAAAACTAACATCACATAGCAATCCAGTATTATTTTTTTTGTTTCTAGCAAAATTTCCCTGTCTCTTAATACTCTACTCAGCTTCTGGAATACATCCTTCACCATGCCAAGTCACCTTCGGATCTCTGTGTTACACTTTCTGTCCTCTGTTAGAACACTTCCTAGGTATTTAAATTTTTGTACCTGCTTGATTTTAGTATCCTCCACCTGTATTTGGCATTTTGGGCTCCTCTTCTTGCTGATGACCATGCATCTGGTTTTCTTGCAGTTTATTTGTAGTCCTTTCTTGTCACTCACTTCCACCACCTTCTGTAGGAGGTCTTGTAGTTTCCTTTCCATGTCTGCTATCAGCACTGTATCATCTGCCTACCTTATGTTGTTTAAATTATGGCCTCTGATGACAAATATTGGCCTAACATCTAGGGTCCTCAGAATAGTCTTGCTGTACAAGTTGAATGGATCTGGTGAGAAGACACATCTTTGTCTTACGCCCCTTTCTATCTTTGTATATCTGCTGAATTTGTTACCTGTCCATATGCAGGTAGTTTGCTGCTAGTAGAGATTCTTGATTACTCTTATGTCTTTCCCAAATATGTCAAGGCTGCCGAGCATCTCCATCAATTTTTTGTAGTGTATTTTGTCAAACGCCTTTGCATAATTGATAAAACATAGGTACAAGTCCTTCTTCATTTGTATTGCCTTTCAGAGAGCATCCTAATCATAAATATGGTGTTCCTTGCTCCAGTGTCTTTGACGAACCTGTACTGTTCTTGTCCTATCTCTGGCCTGATTCAGCTTCTCGCTTTATTTGTCAGGATTTGGACAAATTTGACTAAGATGTAAAAATAGCCATAAATATTTTGAGGAAGGTGTGTGGGGGGGGAATAATCTTTTTAACTGAAAAGTGACTTAATTTTAGTGTAAATAGTGCTCAGTGAAAGATAGGATAAATCATTTGATGGGAAAGCATTCCATATAGGCAACAACAGAGAAAAAAGGCTTAAAAAATGCTCAACCACATCAAAACACTCAACACCCCAACTTAACAGAGTTTAAATATAATATATATAATATATAATATTTATTAGTTTTCAAAGTGTAAAAGTGGAGACATATACACATTTCTAATGTTATTGTAACTTCATTGGATTGGTTATGTTGTGGTCATGACTGATAAAAGGACACTGAAAATCCTCATGTACAGCCAACAGCATCACAATTCTTGGAAAGTATGAAGAAAACCCATGTTGAGGTACAAAGATAAATTTAGCAGAACTTAAATTATGTTGGGATCCCTCTACTGTCCTTTGCAGAAGTGGCCTCTTACCAAGTGAAGGAGTTTGTGCATAAAAGACATAACTTTTTAGAGTTCACTTATATATTACATGGAACATCACCATAACATTTCTGCAGCCTTCACAAAGGGTGCAATGCCTTGTCCTACATAGAGAATGTTGTGTCGGTCTCAAGTTGGCGGCCTAAAGTCATCAAACGCACAGACCCAAGTAGGGCACTAACGGCAGAATGTGCTCTTAAACTCATGTTGAAAACATTCAAAGACTCTATCATCATGACACTTAAAAACAAGATTACACATGGATTGTTACTTTTATCATGACTCAGTGTCATCAGTGGTCCAAAGCCTAGAAATCTTGTACCCTCTGATATAGTATTTAGAAGTTGATTTTCCTGTGCTCTTTAAGCACCAGAATGGGTAGTTAGTTTGCCTCATTATCTGTAAATCACAACATTCATTTGTTAATATAGTATGACTAAAAAATACAAAAAAACAAACAGAAAAAGTAGCACTGTTCATTATTGTATATGATTATGCAACAATTTTAAATCATATGCATTAAATTTAACCTTTTCTGTAAATAGAAATGTAATCTTTTTGTAGAATTTTCCTGAGTTCGTAAATTTCAAGGAGGATCTTGCATCATTTTATTATTTTCATTTGTGTGTTTGCAACTTATCTCAGGATACATTTTAAATCTGGAACCATCAAGGGCATTGACATCCTAATTACTCTTCTGCTTTGCATAACAATTCAAAGCTTATGTTGGAAACTTTTGACATATCCAAAAAAATAAGTTTTTCAAAGAAAGAGATCATGTAAGTTATGAAATTAAAAGAACCTTAAATGGATTAGAATTTATATATGCTCAATTAAAAAAAGTACTCTTATGTTTTTGAAGAATTGCCTTTATGTAATATTTGTATTTTACAATCTTTATTGGTAAATCTGCTTATTTTATTCAATATTTCTAATGAAAATGGTTATATTTTGAGATAGATTGTTGTTTTTTTTTCATATATATATATATATATATGTGCTTGTTTTTTTGGATTTGATTTGAATGTATTTATTAATGCCATACATGATACTTCATTTTCTTTTCTGTTTTTCTTTTTCCTTTCAAGACTTTTGGGTCAAAATGTTTTCTTTGATAAAATTTAAATCATATTTCTCTTCATACTGTCATTTCTTATACATTCCCTGCTTTTATTTAAGGAGAGATTATTGATCTTTATTTTGTCAATATAGCCATTTGATTTTCCTTGCTTGAATGCTTTTGATTGATTGATTGTGCTATTGGATGCAGTGTAACAGGTTGTTTTCATATATTTGTACTTATTGATATATTGTTTGGATGAGGTGTGATGTAAAATTATTAGTGTGAAAAATGGATTTGACAGGCTAAGTTCAAATTCTAATCAAAGCCATTGCATTCACTTTGCATTAGTCCATTTCTTGTTTTTTCCCAGTTCTAGGTAAAATAGTAGAGCAGATTTAGTTTTTTAGCTTTGGTAGAGGTAATCACTGAAGGAGAAAGACAACTCTGAATTTGAACCTGCTCAAACATTTTTGGCTATCATGGTTAGGTATGACCCATGACTCTCTGTATTTGATAAAACCAGGACAAAGACCTGATATGAGGCATTAAGTAGACTGAGATACATATGTATGTAATGATTTGTTTGGCCTGATTATTTATCATTTAGACTGCCAAATAACACATATTTTCGTAATAGAAATTTATTGTAAATAATCAGGCCAGTAAAAATAAATATATAAACTGTTTGATTATAAACAGAATATCTACTTAAATACGAGTATCGATCAAAAATAATGTTCAAACAAATCCATTTCAAATTGTTGGTTGTTTATAACCAAGTTTTGTTAGTCTTTGTTAATTTTTGTATACATATATATAGATGTATGTGTGTTTATACAAGTGGATGAATTGTTGTCTAAATCACACAATGAAAATAATACTGATATCTCATTTTAACAAATATACTTATCAAAATTGCACAAAAATATCTTCAAATTCTCAAGAGTAAATTTATTCAATAAAATTTCCATTGGCTTCAATCACAGCCTCCAGATGATTTTAGAATCTCTTGCAATGCTTCTGGACAGTGTCCTTGTTTAAGTTGGTGAGTATTGTCATAATCCTAGCCTTCAGTTCATTTTTGGTACTACAATGAGTTTGTTTGGCTGCTCGCTCAACTGCCCCCCCCCACACACACACACAATAATCAAGGAGGTTGCAGTCTGCAGAGTTTGTTGGCCAGATATAAGGAGTGATGTTGTCATAGAAAGCCATGACTGGGTTCTCCTGCTTGTGAGGCATGAAGACCCTGTGTCTGTTACTAGACATAAGGTCTTCCAGCAGCTACCCTCTTGACTCAGAGCAGCACTACCTTCTTAAGGCACTTGATGTAGGTCTCTGTGTTGAGTCTGAGGCCTTATGGGAAGATGAATGGAGGGATAATATATCCACCACTTGTAATCACTCCAAAAACCATGATGTTGACTGGATATATCATCCAGCTCTTTCTGAATCCTCTGCACTCTCCTCAGATTGACCCCCAAACATTCTGAAATGTTTGTATTGGAACTTCTGGTAGCCAAGCAGTAAAGCATGTCATTTCTCTATTTCTGGCAGAGTGAATTGCATCATGGTGCTTTTTTTCTCACAGATGGTGACCAACTGATCCTGCTATGCTACACGGTTGCCAAAATCAAAGATGCTTATGCATAAAATGGCAGCAATTTACCCATCGCATCATATATATATATATATATATATATATATATATCCATTAAAGAGAACCAACAGTTTTACAATTCTGAGTTCTCTGACATTTACCCATTTTTTTTTTTAAGTGCTCGATACAATAAATATTTTAGAGCATAATATAATCATATAATTAAGTTTTTTTTTAATTAAAAATACATTGTGACATGGAAATTTCTATGTTTTGAGATTTCTACCTCATCATCAGGCAATGTTAGATCAAAGTTGTGAAAATGATTTTCATTTAAATATAAAAAACAATGTTCGTTATTTATTTTCACAACTATGATCTAACATTGCTTGATGACAAAGTAAAAATCTCAAAACATAGAAATATCCATGTTGCAATGTATTTTGAAATAAAAAAAAAACAAATTTAATATTTTATATATATATATAAAGCAATTTTTAAGGAAATAATGGATTTTATTTTCAATTTTTTTAAATGGTATGAATGTCTACCAGTATGTACATTGAAAAGAATTGGTAAAGAAAACATAATCTCTGGTAAGGTTTGAACTTGCACCCACTTTGTATGAGAAACCACCATCTGATCTGTCATGCTTTAGACTGCCCAGATACAGAGAGTGTTGCAGCCCAGCAAGGTCTAATTACCCTTTTTAAAGAATTCCCACCTATCAAAAGCCCATATCAACTCAATTTCATATATGAAACCTAATCAATGATTTCTAAGGTATCAATAGATTTTATTTTCTCATATAAAGGGTGGGGGGGACAGATTTAAACCCAACCTACATATTTTTTCTAAGTTTCTCAAATATGTATGCTGGTAGATGTAATTCATATGGTTTTATTAGGTTGTCCCAAAAGTTGGACAAGATCCGAAAGCTTGCAGATCGATGGCAGAAAATCTTGGAAAATAGTCTTTATTTTGAGCAATAATTTTTGTTGTTTTTGTGAGTAAAATTTCAATGTTTTTGCAAGGGTTTTCTGGTAACCTTAGATTACTTGGCGAGTAAAATTTCAAGTTTTTTGCAAGTGTTTACGAACTTTTGGGACAACCTAATAAAAATGGGATATTTACTTAAACACGGTACTCACTAAAACAACATTTAGAGTAATCACACACACACACACACACACACGTAGATCAATTGTAGACTCATACCTGATAAATTGAGTTTCTACATTGACTGTATCTGATAAATTGGATCCAGTTTCTAAAATGTACACATATTGTGTAAATGTTAGTGTTGTTGGTCTTTCTATCATTCCCTGCTTGATCAAGATAGTTAATCAATCATAATTTTTATTCATTATTGTACATTTTTTCTTTGTTCTACAAGGCCAAATAAGTTGTTTTGATTGATGATAAAAAAATAAGCATTTTAAAAATTTTTACTAGAAAAAAGTTTTCTGTCTTAAGCCTACATCCTGTTTTATGACTAAGCTTTGCCATTACCATTTGTTCTAATGAGGAACACACCCTGTAATGGGAGATATGATGATAAAAGTTTTGTTATATTGTAAAGCTGAACTAAAATTGTTACTAATGGAAGTGGAAGGAGATGCAAAATTCCTTTATCATTATAAAATAAAGTTGTGTTGCTAAATGAAGAGTTGAAGATAAATGCAGAATTCCTTGCTTGAATGATCAACCATAATTTTTATCCATTGATTTACTTTTTTTTTTTTTTTTGGTCTCTCTTCTATGAAGCCAAAGGAAAAATTGATTTAATAAGTGCATTCAGTTTTTTTTTTATGCACATACAAAACACAAAAGCCACTCAAGGTAGAGCCTTACTAAATGAGACTGAGTAGAAACAGGTGCTGTTTTTAAGGATATGTATAAAAGATAATTGTTAACATTAGACATGTTAAGATTGTAGCAATAAGAAGCCTCTTGGAAAATGATTCCACATGGTAGCATTTTGTGGGGAGAAACTGTCTGAATGGCACTTACTTCTTACTAATGGAATACGAAGAGAATGAGGGTGGTTTGCCTCAATGTATGTGAGATGGTGGGTCTTGGCTGTGAGGGTTAGAGTTGGTAGAACAAAAGGAAACTTGTTCAGAAAATTTTCCATGGAAATAGCAATAGAGTAGTGACAGGCTTGCAGTGTTTTTTCTGTGGGGTTGTAGGATAGAAAGTTAACTTATTATCCACAAGGCCATATAGAAGCTTCTGAACTCTATGAAGACTGAAAAGTGAAGATATTGCTGATATTTTACGTGTTTATTTTGCCATTAATTTTTGTCCATAAAGTGCCGGTCTCTGTTACCATCACTTGCATCCAAAAATATTAAAGGAAAAATACATTTATGCTGCATTTCACCCATATGAAGTAGATGCATTTAAAGAAAATATATTTGTGATTTGGTTATTTATTATCAACAGAAAAAAAATGAATTTGACTTTGAATCTTTGAACAAAGGTATTAAATGTGCATTGAGATAATCAAAAGGGTTAAATTTGAGAATATTCTAAGTAAAAATAATAAATAGGCCAGGTGAACAAGAAAAAAAAAATACAAATAAGTGAAAGGTGTGTTGAAGCTTAAAACCAAACATAATGAGACAAAAGAAAGATGAATGGGCAGTTAAAAAAAAAAAAAAGATAAAGGTTGGCTGAGAATAGAAAAACAATTAAAAAACATGAATAGAAAAAAGAAATTGGGAAAATAAGAGATAAATTAAGGCAGATTGAGTGGGTGTGGAAATTTGAAAGGGAAAAGAAAAAGGTGAGACGCAAAATAAATGAAAATAAAAAAAATAAATAAATAAAATACAAAAGAAAAAGTGCAAATATTTTTAGACACATACACTCTCTAATTTTAGGTAAGTCAATGTTTTTATTATAAAATTGCTATTAAACACTGTAAAATTTTCAGGATATATTTATATAAATATATTGTATGAATCAATCTCTTCTCCCCATAAGTATGAGTTGAATAGCAGGACAAACTAGATTCTATAGACTTGGTTGGCAACCAACCAGTCTATTGCAGAAAAAATGGCAACCAACTGCAAGAAAATCTACCTTGTCAGTTATGATTTGAAAGAGATCTGATCACCCAAGTATGTATAAATACATATCTGATTAACGCCTTACTCCTTTATATCTGAATAAATTATTTTATTACATCAATATGGGCTTTTTGACATCTTATGATTTTTATCAACCCTCAATTTTACAGAATCAGTCACCATCTTCTGTCTTTCTGAATAGTTGTCTTTTATTATGGTCCATTCTCCTCACAAATGTTTTTTTTTTTTCATTTTCTTTTCCTCTCTTACATCTTAGTGGCATCATTGCCTTGCATGGAGTGGAATGATCAAAAAAAGAAAAATATTAAACTATGATTGAAAGACTTAATACGATAGAAAAAAAAATGATGGATAATGAAACTTTCCAAAATCTGGCCAAATACAAAAAATCAGGATTTGTTTTCTTTTATTTCTTAGGATATGACCTTTTCAGCAACCTCTCATGTTTATGTATACATGGATATAATTTCCATTAAATGAATTAATTTTTATAAAATGGAGGAAAAAGACAACAAATGAAATAGAAAACAAAAAAAAATATTGAAAATGAAATTTGAAAAACAACAGGGAAGAAATGAGAAAAAAGCTCATAAAGTAAAGCAAGTGAAAAGATAAAAGAAAAATGAAATTTAGTTGTAAATTGGGAAGGGAATACAATGGAGGTAAGTTGATCTAGTTGTGTGACTCCAGTGAAGTAGGCAAGTAGCTATTAAACATTTTGTCTTTACTGGCTGCTGTATAATTTAGCTTGTCAGGGCAAACTGATACTTGGTATAGAAATGGTGTTGAGATCAGAGGCCAAAGTAGGCCAAGCCACAAGAGATGGAAAAAAAGATTTGAGGTAATCCTTACACTTAAGATATTGGTACTCCAAATATGCTTAAAGCATATTGTCTATGAAGAATAGTTTAAATATTGAATTATTTCTACTAAATCAAGTGATAGTTCTCTTTTTCTATTTCTCAATTCTTTGTCATTAAATATATAATTATTTTACTGCTATTAACAAGATTTTTGACTATTCAATGTGGCTAAATTACACAGAATTGAAACGAAATGTGCGTTGTGGTGCATTGGATATTGGCTTGGAACGAGAAATCGGGGAACCGAGTTTGAATTCCAGCTGAATTCGTTGCATTCACTTATGTGCAAATACCCTTGGGAAAGGTATTAATCCATCTATTCCTTCCAATTATGGGTTAAATAACAGGATAGATTGGGTTCTATAGCTTTGATTGGCAACCAATCTACTGCAGAAAGCAATGGCAACCTACTGCAGGATAATCTTCTGCCTAGTCAGTCATGTCTTGAAAGAGACATGATCACCCAAGTGTGTACAGAAAGCAATATTGCATGCTGACTGTCATGTTCTGATGATGCTTAAAGTATGAAACTGGCAGTCACTATGCAGTGTTGATTTCTATGTTCACACTTTTTATATCTATAAATGCTGTTTCCATAAATGTAGTGAATTTTATAATTTTAATTTAGCCATGCCAAAATGACTGCAATAGTTAAAACAATTTTGCAATTAAATATCAAAGCCTTATGCTGCTTGACATATATTCTTATGATCAGTACTATTTGAATATTAAAAATAAATTATGTGGTTTTAACACATCACTCAATACATCTTGGGCCTAACTAATAAAACAACTTTTAGGCAAAATTCTACTTTATTCATTAATATACTCTCCTTCTAGGGTGATACACCGATTCCAACAATTTGATGCCTTTTTGTAGAATGATTTGTCTCTGGCCTCAAAGTACACCTTAGTTTCTAATATCACTTCTTCATTGGAGCCAAATCTTTCCCTGGAGCATTCTTTTGAGATCTGCAAACAGCCAGTAATCTCTGGGGGCCAGATCTGGAGAATAGGGTGCATGTGAAGCAATTCAAAGTGCAATTCATGTAGTTTTGTCATTGTTGCGATCCAGTTGTAACATAATGCTATACAATATTTTCTATTGATGGTTGTTCCTTTCTCAAGGTAATCTATAAATAAAACATGCCTTGCACATCCCAAGATACGGAGACCAAAACCTTGCCTGCTGATGTTTGCATCCTTGGTCGCTTTGGATGGCTTTCACCTGCTGCTATCCACTCAGCTGACTGCTGATTTGACTCCGGAGTGAAGTGGTAGATCCGTGTTTCATCCATTGTCACATATTTATGCAAAAACTCTTGTGTTGAAACTGTTGCAAACAATGCTCTGAATCGTCGATGCATTGTTGTTTTTGATCGACTGTGAGCAAACACCACCTTTGAACACAGCTAATATTCATGCAAAATGGTGAATACACTGCTTCTGATATGTTCAACCCCTCTGCTATCTCACGCAACTTCAATTTATGATCGACCAAAATGTGTTTGTGGATTTTTTTGTATTTTCCAGGACAACTGCCGATTTTGGGTGATCTGAACATTCAGCATCATTTGTTTCTGCACGACTGCATTTAAAGTCAGCATATCACCTCTTAACTGTTGTTTCTGAAGGAGCAGAGTCCAAATGACTTATCCAGCCATTGCTTTGCTTGAACAGTATTTTTTCCCATCAGAAAGCAATGCTTTATCAATATACAAAATTCAGATTTTTCCATTGTTTTAAAAATTTGCAACAGTAGCTTCATTTAAATAACTGCAATTTGTAAATTAATGATCCAATTGGGCCCAAATTGTCACATGGTGCCATTTGAAGTTTAGTACTTCATAAAAATCATATAGATCTTTTATTAGTGGCAGCATCTATATTATATGTCAGGCCCGGGACTTATTGAGTGAGGTATTATTGATTAAGTTTAACATAACTTAATATTTTTACTGTTATAAGAATTCAATACATAGGTATGGATGAGTATTTTAAAGTAAGTGTTGACGTATTATACACAAAAATGAAAATATATACATGTCTTGTTCCTCAAATAAAAGATTGTTTTGTTCCTCAAGTTCTATAACTAACATTTAGTACATTATTTACATTGTTTGAACTATTGTCCTCATATTTATATTCAAGATGTTTTGGCTCTGATGTACAATGACCAAAACTGGCAATAAAGATGAGGACAACAGTCTAAATAACGTAAATACTACCTTATCTCAGAAGTATCTTATCTTAACTTATTTATAAATGGAACTTAGTGTGTGTGTCTGTGTATCTGTTACTTATAGACTCCAAAACGGCTGAACCGATTTTCTTGAAAATTTACACAGTTGTACTATAAGGGTCTACGAGTGTTCTTAGCTAGCTTTTGTATCGAGGTATCCCCGATAATTATCGAAAATTGATAATCGAAAAAATCGGGTTATAGGAGGAGTGGTCCGATTTTAATCAAATTTGATGCACTCATAGACAAAGACATAAGAAACGATATTCAGGAGTTTCAAGGTTGCAGTTCTTACAATAGTGCAGAAAATCGATTATATATATATAAGGCAAGATGTTTGTGTGTGTCTGTTTGTATGTCCTTTATACAAATCCACAATTTTTATCTGATTCTCACCAAAGTTCACACAAATATTCTTTAGGCTGAGTCTGAGCTCCAGGACCATGGACCATGGATTAGTTTTCAAGCTTTCATTACACCCAAGCAATGCTGGGCTATACAAATATTTAGTACACTGTTGAATAATTATCTAGTTTAACATAACAAAAAAAAAAAACTTTTCAAAATATCACCAGTAGTTTACTTTATAGAGATGTGAAAATGCTTGTCATTTTTAAAGTACTATGCATACACACACACACACACACACACACACACACTCTACTGTCAGGTTTGTCAGATAAAAATATGCAGTCTTAAAAAAAAAGTTCTCTTCATTATTTATTAGATTTTTATTTTTAAATTTTAACATAAAATTCTATTTTTTATTATATCACTATCTCTGTAAACTTTGAACTTTTTACATTTATTTTAATGAAATACTTTCTAATGCACATAAAAATTTTGTGTGTGTGTATGTATATATATATATATATATATATATAATAGCACACAGTGAGTGCTTGTGATAATAAAACACTGGGTAATATATAATAACAGAGCTAAAATTTATACTACTAATAAATGTTTTTTTTCTTTCCTCACAATTTGGTACATCTCTGAGTTGTTCATGGCAAACATCAGTTTTCAATACATGCTTGACAATTGTCACATGCA
This sequence comes from Ascarosepion bandense, assembly GCA_037127315.1. Taxonomy (NCBI): domain Eukaryota; kingdom Metazoa; phylum Mollusca; class Cephalopoda; order Sepiida; family Sepiidae; genus Ascarosepion; species Ascarosepion bandense. Next base: position 88,604 of record JBBBDQ010028584.1, on the reverse strand, counting down.
ATTAGTACAGTTGTACCAAACAGTGTGTAAGAGGGCAATTGTATATTTATGTGTTTGTGTGTCTGAACAAAGCATCAATCAGCTAAGTGACAAATTTCTTTTTGTATTAATCTTATATATATTCACATTATTCTTTCCTCTCATATAATATTTTTATTTTAGAGCATGTCAGTTGATATTGCAGAATCATTTTAGCTGGAGTAGATGGATAATCAAATCAAACATAATAAAACTGTTTAAGTATACCTTAGTTTCCAAATTTTTGTAATGAAAATTGAAATTGTCCAAATAAAATTTGGAATGTTAATGACTCTTTTCAACATCGTTGACCATATATAAATCACTCTTGCTATTTATCAAAGATTATAATATTGTGATTTCATTGCATTTTATCAGTTAATATATAAGATTTACATATGGGAAAAAATGTACGAATGTGTGACAAAAGGGGGAAAGTTTACTTGTGACAAGTTTTGTCCTTGAGGACTTTATTGAACTAAATAATGAAAACTTTTTCTAGTTTTTTTTTATACATTTTTATCCCATATTGTTCATAATATATAAAATATATATTGTTATCTCATACAGTGTAGGAAGAGTTAATTTTTAATATTTTATATTTAATTTTGCATTTGTGCGGCTTGTTTTTGATTATGTTGACTGCACAGTACAATAGAGTCAGTTGTTATAAATTTGTAAATGGTATGCTGTACTGCTTGACATTTGTACTGGAAGCGTCAATGAGTGTTTGGTTGTTAGTCTAAGGACGGTGCAGAGGATTTGGAAAGAGTTGGATGAATTTAAAAGTAATTACAAAGGTGTTTGGAGTGACCACTAGTGATAACAACATTATACCTCTATTCATCTTCCCACAGGATCTCAGATTCAACACAGAATCCTATATCAAGTGCCTTGAGGAGATAATGCTGCCCTGGGTCAAGAGAGTGGTTGCTAGAAGACCCTGTATTTGGCAAAAAAACTCTGCACTATGCGACACAAGCAGGAGAACCTAGTCATGGTTGTCAGGCAGTTTCTGCAACCACATTACCCTTTAATGTGGCCACCTAACTCTCCAGACTGCAACCTCCTTGATTATTATGTGTGGGGCTCAGTTGAGTGAGAGGCCAACAAAACTCCTTGTAGTTCCAAAGATGAACTGAAGGCAAGGATTATAGTAGCATTCACCAACTTAAACTAGGAGACCATCCAGAGAAGCTGCAGCAGAATTCTGAAGTTCTCTGGAAGCCATGGTTGAAGCCAATGGCAATTTTTATTGAATGAATTTAATCTTTAGTATTTCAACATATATTTATCAAAATTACAAATAAAATCTGTGAAAATGAGATGTTAGTGTTATTTTAATTTTTGTGTAATTTAGACGACAATTTATCTATTGCACCTTGTATACAGTGATTAAAAAAAAATATTAACACTCCTCTAAGAGTAACTTTTTAGAAAAGCAGAATATGATTTCATTCTCTATCTATTTCATTGCATTTTATCAGCTGATATATTAGGCTTACATTTTATATATCTAGATACCTCCACTCATTTTCAGTAACTAAATTTTTAATTGAATTTTTAAAAATAGTTTCTTGAAGCTTCAATTGAAAGCCAAAAGATTAAATTTACTAATTCCAGTAAGCAAAATACTCCAGTGTATTTCAAACCAAAATTATGTTGATTGAAATGTAAAATTTTTGATTTTTAATAATTTTAATTTTTTAGCCATTTTTCATTGATTGACACATTTTGTAAATAAAAGCCAATTTTAGGTTTTAAAAAATCTTACAAAAATAAAATACACCTTGCTGAAACATTCTATTGAAATTAGCAAATTTAAACTTACCTTAATCGGATATTAAAAGTGTTACTTAATTATGGTAGCATTGTTATCAAGGGTTATCATTCTGTTATCAGTGCCGATAATTGACGTGACAGATGGAAGCCATAAAAAAATGCTAATTATGGAAGATGAATTTGACATAATTTTATGTTAGCTTAACTGTACACTTCGTTTTTTCATTTTTAAGTATATAGTAAAATTAAAAATTTAACTCAATATTTTCAGCAATTATCCAATATTTTATATTTATATATCTAAATTAACATATCACCAGTAACTAAAATAATATTAACGTATGACAAATTTTGATAGAAGTATTTAAAAAAAAATCATGATTAACTGTGCAAAAATGATTTTTTATTTTTATTTTTGGACACATCATTATCAATGTGAACATTGTTTAGAGCTTTCTTAGGGCATTACAGTGTCAAATCAATCTTTTTCTTTTTCAGAGTTATTGGCCTTAGCTGTTTTGCATATAAAAAGACATTTTGTAGGGATTACAAATAAACCCCACCACCACAAAAAAAAAAAAACACACACAAACATAACAAACATTAATAAAATTATGTATCCATTTATTCTTGATTTAAGCTAATTATGAATTTCAAATGTTCGTGCATGTGATTCAGAAAATATCCTAAACAAATTTTTTTTAATTTAATAAAACAAAAATTTTAGAAATGTTTGAAAAAAACCCCCAGAAAATTAAAATACTGATATCAATGATATAACATTTTCAAACTTGACATTTGTAAATAATGACTGTAAAAATCAGGGATCAATTTGATACTGTATCAATATTATAAGCAGGACACTTGCCCCAAATCAATAAATTAAAAAAAAAAAATCAGTATTTTTAGATTATAACAAGTATCACAGCCTAAGAAGGTTTAAAAAGAATGTTAATATACAAAAAATATTTCCCTATTTTTTTACAAGTGGACCAATATTTGCAAGTAGTGCTTAAATATTCAGTAATCTTCCTCAGTATTTTTCATTATTATGAAGTATTTGCAAAATTTTCCAATGGTCTCTTTTGTTGAAAACTAGATACTAAATACACAGAAAATCAGATTGCAACTAAATAACCAGAAGCTTTTGCATGCACATCATATTATATAATTGCTTTGATTGTTGTTGGGGTTGACTGATAACAAGTCTCCTTAAATTTCCAGCACTATCTGCCAGTACTGACAGTTTCAATCTGTTCTTGAATCTTGAATTGTCACTTTTTAGTGACACCACTTGTAGAAATAATGTAGATCTTCAGGTTGTACACCTTTTTCAGTTTCTGAGGAAAGTTGTCATCTCATCTAGTTGTCTGCAGGCACAACCACATTGACAATCTGGCAGGCTTTCTTTCTCTTGTTTACATCAAATAAATCCGGTTTTCTTGTTTGAATAGGGGTGTGGCTTGGATATTACATTTCCAGAGTATTTCATTTTGTTTATTTTGGTGGGGAGGTTTCTGCATGTACCATTTTTTTTAATAATTGGGCCAACCTCTCATTTGCACAATTCACAATATATTGACAATTTATTACTTTTATTATATCTGTAAAAAGAGAATTGCAATTATTGTATTATTGTGAACAGTAAGAATGTTAAGAGTAAACATCTTCAATAAAAAAAGTGAAGTTCAACAAAATAACATCCAGTTTTAACCCATTAATGGCCACTCTCTCAAAAATGGAACAGCAGCCATTAATGAGTTATAGGTACAAATCTTGAATTATTACCAGAATTTTTATGAATCTATAGTTAAAACAAAATTTTTTTTTCTTATAATTAATACTATTTTTTTCCCTCAATTATTTTTCTACAAGTTTTCATGGAAACTGCTCTGAGGAGCTTTTTTCCCCTAACCACATATATTTATGCATGCTATTAGACTGGCTTCAGGTTCTCACCCTTTTACTATTGAAATAGTTAAATGTAACCACCTCTTCTACCCTAACAGGTTTTTCTTGCACCTCCTGTCTGTGGAAAACCTTTCCATTTGCTTGCTTCCCTGATAGCTATAATCTCCAAAAGTTTAAATGCAACATCAATTGCCATCTTTATCTCCATGATTTCCATCCTTTTCTTATCCTTTTTTTGACATCTCCTGTACCTTGTTTTTCTCTCATTGTAACCCCTTGCACACCAGTGGTGGTCCTGCTTTGCTTGAGGTGAAATGTTTATTAAAAAAAATAAAAACAAAAATAACTGGATTTTTTTAATAACTTTATACACTATACTGTGTTGAATCTTAAGGTGAGCATTAATGTGTTATCTTTGTTTCCATTCTAAGAAAGGTAAAAATAAGTCCTGAGCAATAGTTTGCAAGGAGTGGGGATGTTGGATAATTATAAGATTTTATTGACACAACAAATTATGCAACACTTATTTTGATTAACCATGTTACTTAGAACAATTACTTCACTATTTATGTATATGTAAAAACTTAGTTGGCAATGATAATACAAGTGACAGATTACTATAAAAAATTACTGTTGATTATTTACAATTAATTTGTTTAAATAACACACTATTGTTTGGATCACACAGTAATAATTGTAATTAAATTGATACATTAAAATAAGTAACCAAATAATTGTTTTAAATTAATTTATTTATTGAACTTATTTTTTAATAAGTAAAAAGTTTTTTATATTTATTTTTATTTTTTAATATTTTTAAGTCTGTCACTGAATTAAAATATGCATACATGCATAATTTTGGACAAAACTGAAATGGACATATTGTCTGGGAGAACTAATTTCTGAAACTCGTGGGTCCTTTGAAATTATTTTATAACTGTATTTAAACACTGTATGCTTTCTAATGTAACATTTTAAAAGGACAATTTAGATTTGAAATTTGATCATTTTGCTATCAAAAAAGTAATGGATACTAAGCTAGTAATAAAAAAAACAACTTTTTTTCATGCGTGTGCATGCCCTGAATTGTAATGGAAAATTTAAAAAGATATTAGTCACTAAAAAGTAATTTTGCAATAATTAAATCAGTCACTATGTTTTTCATCTATCTTCTCATATATAATTTTTTGTTTGTACTTATTTTAAAAGCATTATTAATTGCATAGTTTACTGTAAGAATTTATGTACAAATACTATAGTATGAAAGAAACTTTTTTGTTTTTATTTATTTTTTTATGATTTCATCCCAAGCAAAGTGGGGCTGCAACTAGTATACAGGGGATTGCAGTGAGTGAAAAGACTGGGTATAGAGGGTATTAAAAAAAAGAAAAGATGAAAATTGATGTTACATTTAAATTTTTGGAAATTGTAGCTATCAGGTAAGCAAGTAAATGGAAGTGAGTTCCATAGACAGGAAGTACGAGAAAAAAACAAACAAACTACTATCGAAGTAGAAGCAGTTGTTACATTTAACTTATTCAATGGTAAAGAGGTGGGACTTAAAGGCCAATCTGGTAACATACTTAAATTCATGTGGTTGGGCACCAAGTAAGAGCTCGTCTTAATCTTAATAACATTTCTCTACTATGTCAGAGAGTTTATTTTTCACTTAATAGTAGATGCAGTTTTAAATTGTTTGAATTTCTTAGATTCTCATCAAATATTTTTTACTAGTTTTTCTTTCATTCTAGAGAAAAAATCAGATTATGAAAAACAGTTACCTCCACTGATTTGCTAAAAAATTCTAACTTAAAAACAATATTTTATTATAAAAATCTTTATTAAGAAGAGGGAAGACGAAAAGTTTTTTTATTATTATTATTAAATTATATTTTTAATCTGTTTTAGAACTTTAAAAATTTTGGTTAATTTTTAGTATAGGAACTTTTAGCATCTTTCTATTTTTTAATTTTTTTTTCCATATTTATAACTTCTGACTTATTTAATTTTATGAAATTTAGAAAAATTAAATTTATTATGCCAACTATTTACACGAGTTTGTTAGGTAGGTTATTCGCTGCTTTCCTCTGTCTCTCTTGGTTTTAATGTTCTGTGAGTGTCAAATCTCCAAGTTTTTTTTTTTTTTTTTCAATTCACCCCAAGCAAGGTGATAATATCACTAAGATGCTAAAGGCTACTGAAAAAGAAAGAGAATAAAAAACTAAAAAGAAGTAGAAACTCGTTGCTAAACAGGAAAAAAGGGATAAACCTCTACAAAAACTGGGGAAGAATGTGAACCGAGTGATAGACAAACCTATCTATTCCTATTGAGGGTGAGGGAAAGAAGAAAATAAAATTTCAGTTTAGATGGAGAATTCAGTCAGTCAGTTAAGTGCTATATGTGATACCTGCTTGGGCGATCATGTCTCAAAAGTTCTAACTGGGCAGAAGATTATTCTGCAGTAGGTTGCCATTACTTTCTGTGGTAGATGGAGAATTATAGAGTTCAAATAGACTTTAAAAGGAACTGGAAACTCAATCCTAAACCTGAAACAAACCTCTGCTCCTTATTATATGCCGTAGGATTTTCAGCCGTCTTTTTTTTCTGATTCAAAGTGTCCTTTTCCTTTCCATTTTTCCCTGTATGTTCATCGTATTTTCAGCATCATTTTGTAGTACCATATTTGTTACCTCATATTTCCTCTTTTTCTGTGAGGATTCAAATCTTATTGGAAGCTAATTTGTGTTTTTGATCCTTTATGTGCTGTGATCTTTCCACTTGCCCCTATCCTTTGTCTTAACACTTTTCTTCTTGGTATCTCTCCCAAACCCTGCTCCATCATCCATCTGCATCAAGTTCATAAAGTGTTTTTCACTGCTTTCCCCCGTCTTTTTCCCTCTATCCATCCTGTGAATATTAGATTCTCCAAACCCTTTTGGTCTATTTTGTTTAATTGATGATCAATATTAAAACAACCTGAGCATTGTCCATAAAAAATGACAAAAAAAAAAAATAACCCAAAAGGGATAAGTTTTGATTTAGAAAAAAATGTTTGGGAGAACCATATTTGCTCATATATACTGTTGGCATTGTGCCTAATAATTTCTAATTATATAATTATATGTTTGAAGTCTTTGTCTAAAAATTATATGCTACAATAATGTTTTTGATTGACATTAGTAAGTAGTTAAATATTATGGGTTGTTATATTCCTGCAGTGCATTCTGGTTTATAATCTTCCAAAATGAAGAGATTACTGAATTGTGCATCCTTGTGGAATATTTTATAATCAGTACATACACGTATCAATTTTATTGGCTGTCATCATCATTTAAGTCAACTAATCAGATGCCTAGTTCTGGTATTAAATCATTCATAGGTTTAATTTTGTTACTTTACAGAAGAGATGATCTGAACGCATGTGAACAGGAAAAGCTTTCTGTTTATTTTCCTGTCTTGAGATTTTTATAATCAATCGTTCAGATTAGCATGATACTGATGATGTTAAGTGATGAATTTTATTAGGCTGTTGGTAACGTTTTTTTCTTAATACTGGAACTCATATTTGAGAATTGCTTTTTTTAAGGAAACCCTCATCAATACTAGAGAGCAATAATAGCTATTAGATTTAAGAAATCTATTTTCCTGAAAAATTGTTTAAAGAGAAAGATTTTATGAATTTCAACCAACAGCACTAGTACTGCCTGTTCAGCTAATAAATGTCAAATTGTAGGGAAACTTAATATTAATACTGTTGATTGAAATTTATAAAATATTTCTCAAAACAATTTTTTAGGAAAATAAGTTTAACTGCTATTACTCTTTCCATTGATAGGAGTTTCCTCCCTGGCTTTTTATTTGAAGCAGTGCCAAATGTCAAGATCCTGATTATGTAATTTTTTTCTTCATGTTACATGTGCTATCCATTTTAGTTGTTGCCATTGTTGAAAGTCCCCAATTGATGTTTTTGTTATTTGCTACAGTTCTTTAGGATTCTGTAATGCAGTCTATATGGTTTGAAGATGTGTGGTCTTCTTCATGACCCATAATCTCAAAGCCATTTTTAACTATTTTAGATATTTCTGAATGGGTTTGGTACCATGCATAGCCTCCATATGAAAGTCTCAATTTAATGAGGCTATTTGAGAACATCATTTGTGCTTACATGTTCTGGTTTTGTCACATTTTGTGGTATTTTAAAATTAATAGTATTGTTTATTGAGTTGTTTTTTTCCCTTAATATCTTGGATAAAAATATATTTGAAAGAATAAGTTCTCTTAAGAGACTCTAGTTTTATTGAGATTAAAATAATGGATTATTATCAGAAAAGATCTTGTCAAAAGGAGTTCTGAATTATGAGTTTAGGTAAAATGGTATTTTTTTTTTATTCACATAAATTGTGAAGTGAAGCATATTGTACTTTCATACATGTGAGTTATCTGAATTATTTTTGCACTGTTTTGATTAGTTGTACTCAAGCTGTCTTTTCAATTCAATTTCTTGCTATTTGGCTACTGTTCTGTAGAAAAGTATACACTTGAATTTCAAACAGGATGCACTACAAGTCTTTCATTATGAATTCTTAATGATATATAATTACATTTCTTTAATGTTTCATATTACATGAGCTGTTTTACTATGGAACATTCAGTTATGAATTCCATCTAAAAATTTATATTTGAAAAAGATCACTTACACACACATGCATAATTTCTCAAACCGATAAATTTTATACATAAATATATGTTGTGTTGCAATGGATATTGGCTTGGAATGAGAAATTGGGGAGCCAAGTTCAAATGCCAGTTGAATATCTTGCAATCACTTACACACAAATACCCATCTCTTCCCTCGAGTTATGGGTTAAATAACAGGACAGCTTGGGTTCTATAGCCTTGGCTGGCAACCAGCCTACTGCAGAAAGTGATGGCAACCTACTGCGGGATAATCTTCTGCCCAGTCAATCATGTCTTTGTCTAGACATGATTGCCTAAGTGTGTATTACATATGGCGTTTAACTGAGATGTATAGTTTTTAGGATAACTATCCTTCTCTTGTATACATGTGTGTGTTTGTGTGAGTGCATCCCTATCTTTCTCTCACAACAAGCATTCTCTTCTATGCATGTCTGTCCCGCTCTAGGCCACATCTCGCGCGGGTGCCCGTCCCGCTCTAGGCCACATCTCGCGCGGGTGCCCGTCCCGCTCTAGGCCACATCTCGCGCGGGTGCCCGTCCCGCTCTAGGCCACATCTCGCGCGGGTGCCCGTCCCGCTCTAGGCCACATCTCGCGCGGGTGCCCGTCCCGCTCTAGGCCACATCTCGCGCGGGTGCCCGTCCCGCTCTAGGCCACATCTCGCGCGGGTGCCCGTCCCGCTCTAGGCCACATCTCGCGCGGGTGCCCGTCCCGCTCTAGGCCACATCTCGCGCGGGTGCCCGTCCCGCTAGGCCACATCTCGCGCGGGTGCCCGTCCCGCTCTAGGCCACATCTCGCGCGGGTGCCCGTCCCGCTCTAGGCCACATCTCGCGCGGGTGCCCGTCCCGCTCTAGGCCACATCTCGCGCGGGTGCCCGTCCCGCTCCTAGGCCACATCTCGCGCGGGTGCCCGTCCCGCTCTAGGCCACATCTCGCGCGGGTGCCCGTCCCGCTCTAGGCCACATCTCGCGCGGGTGCCCGTCCCGCTAGGCCACATCTCGCGCGGGTGCCCGTCCCGCTCTAGGCCACATCTCGCGCGGGTGCCCGTCCCGCTCTAGGCCACATCTCGCGCGGGTGCCCGTCCCGCTCTAGGCCACATCTCGCGCGGGTGCCCGTCCCGCTCTAGGCCACATCTCGCGCGGGTGCCCGTCCCGCTCTAGGCCACATCTCGCGCGGGTGCCCGTCCCGCTCTAGGCCACATCTCGCGCGGGTGCCCGTCCCGCTCTAGGCCACATCTCGCGCGGGTGCCCGTCCCGCTCAGGCCACATCTCGCGCGGGTGCCCGTCCCGCTCTAGGCCACATCTCGCGCGGGTGCCCGTCCCGCTAGGCCACATCTCGCGTGCCCGTCCCGCTCTAGGCCACATCTCGCGCGGGTGCCCGTCCCGCTCTAGGCCACATCTCGCGCGGGTGCCCGTCCCGCTCTAGGCCACATCTCGCGCACCTTCTCTCTCAAAACCTTGTCTTCCTTGCATTTCTGTACCACCTCTCTTCATACCTTTTCTTCTGCATGCCAATATGCCTTCACCCCCCCTCTCTTCATACTTTTTCTTCTGCACATCTCTGTACCTCTTCTCTCTCTTTCTCTCTCTCCAAACATTTTCTGCCACACATCTAATTTTCTCTCTCTCTCCACCATGCCTCCTCTTTCAAGCATCTTCATCTCTCTTTTCATACCTCTTCTCAGTTTCAACTCTGTAAAAATGAAAGGATTTGTATGCTAAAACTAATTTTCAATAGGTATTTATGTAGAAATAAAGATAATGGATTTCTTAGACTATTATCGATATTCCAGACAAGGAATTCTTATAAAAATCTGGAGGTAATCAAAAGATGTTTCATTTCAAGATCTTTACTTCTTTGTAAGTTTTTAATCTTGATGCAGTTGTTAGCTGTTTCTTCAACTAACTTTTATTAAAAAGTGGCTTATGATGATCCTCTATTAATTGAACCCTTGTAGATTAGGTTCCAGGGTACAGTATATAATTAATGCATTATTCTTCTAATAACCTGACCTATTTATAATTCCTTTTTTTACATTAGTGCAGCCTCTATAGAAGACATTCAAAGCTTGTCACCTCACTATATCATTTGTTAAATCAAGGCAGATGATTTAAAAAAAATAAAAAAATCAGTATATTGCTCTGTTCATTTTGAATGATGATAGTTCAGTAGTTACAGCATTGGATTTCAAACCTTGAGGTTAAAAGTTCTTTGTATCGACAAAAATGTTTATTAGTTATGAATTTGTTTTGTATAAAACTCCATATCTAACATTTGTATTCTTATGAAGAATAATATGCAAGGTGTTTGGAAAGTTCTGATGCACTTATGTTTTTATTAACAGACTTATTTCAATAGAGAATACAGGAGGAAAATATGGAAGAAAATTATAAGTAGTTGTTAAAACCATATTGGTGTGACATCTGAAATATAAAAATATTATTAACTTTTTGAACACCCTGTATATTTTATATTCAAAAGAAAAGATGATTACTGTTTTGTTATGAATTAATATTTTGAATTATCTTAACCTTTAGCACTGCATTATTATTATTATTACTTCCATTTCACGTGCATTCTTTTTCAAGGCTTCTCAATTACAGTAATCTTATTGCTAATTTCACTCAGATGTTTTCTGTTGCATATAGCAAGATATGACAACACAGCTATGAAATTCAAATTCAGGGATCAATGACTTTGCGTAGAAAATGGAGTCACATACAACATGATAAAGGTTAGTAATCAGTACAATTTGAACAGAACTGGAAGTGACTCATTGACTTTTTTAAAGTATTGATAATTTACCTTTTCTAAATGTCTGAAATTGGTGGAGAACAGGACTTATTTAAAATAATAATAAAAAGAAATAAAAAAATTATTGAATAAATATGTTGATATTTTATGTGAAAATTAGTGTAAATGGGAGTGGTAAATACAAAGTATCAGAAATTAGAGCTGCTTTCAATTTCTGACATGCTTTCTTCAGATCATACCCATTTTTCATCTTTTTTTCAACAATTTATTCCAGGGTGCTTGGAGCTCATTCATGTTAGAAATGTAGTTACTGTAGCTGCTAATCCTAAGAATGCTCTGTAAGGATGCAATATTAGTATTTTATAGCACTTGTTCTGTTAAGATCTGGCCTTCTACCTTTGTTATCAATAATTTGACCTAAATACTTAATTTTTGGTAGAAAGAACTGACATTTGTCTATATTGAGTTTAAAACATAATCCTTTATCCTTTTAAACACCTTTTTCACGTGCTTTGCATGTTCATTACAGTCTATGCTTTTAATTAACATGTCAAGATATGCCATAGTGTAATCTTAGATTACACTATGGCATATCTTGACCACTTAGCATCATGTTCATTGCTTGTTGAAAAATTGTGGGTGCTACTTTTACTCTAAACAGTAACCTGTTAAACTTAAACAAATCCTTGTGTGTAATTATAGTTAATATTTTTGCACACTCCTTGTCCATTGGAATTTGTAAATATGCTTCTGACAAGTCTAATTTAGAAAATATTTTTCATCTATTCAGCTCTGCAAATATATCTTCTGCTGAAGGGAAATGGTAATTAGCCTGTTTCAGTCATTCATTTAATCCTGTGGAGTAGTTGGTGCAAGCTTTGATTTTATTATTTTTATTTCCTTATGTATACTGTTGGATTTACCCATTGACTGTAATTTGTTTTTTCTATAACACCTAATATTTTCTAGACATTCTAACTCTTTGTCTATGTCTTCTAGTATGGTGAATGGTACCAGTTGCTTAGGTTAAAACACTGAAGTTACCTTTTTTTTCTTTAACCTTAGAACAAAATCCTTAGCCTTCAGAAAAAATATCTGGGAATCTTGCCTTTAAATCTTGTTTCTAATTTTCTGTATAATTAGATAATCCAACAACATTGTTACAAAATGTATTAAGAGTATTGAATAAATCTAACTCCTCCATTCAATCAGTACTGAAAAGATTCTGTGTTTGCTGCATAACATAAGCTATTAATTTTCTCTTTCAAGTATTTTGCCTGATATGCCTTTGGTAATATTTTTTAGATCTGTATAAAGCCAGTCTACCAATTTTATTCCAGGTGTCCACATTGCTAATTTTCAGGTCTGACACTGTGTCAATTTGCATTTTTACTTTCGTATCATTCAATCAGGTGTTTATGAATTCTTTTTTGCCTGCAACTTTTTCACTCATGGTATAACAAACAATATTTTTGGGTTTTCTTTTGACTTTTCTTTTACAAAAAGAACTTTTATGACCCTTATAACCACAATTGAAGCATTTCTTTTTTTATCTTTGAATGGACAATCCTTGTATGAATGTAACTGACCACAATCATAGCATGGATTTATGTTAACTATTTTACTTTGTGGTTTTACTTTTCTGATATATGTCCCTTTGTTCAATATTTGCAGTATCTTTTAAGTTTACAATTCTCTGATATTCTTTTTTGCAGAGTTATTTTCTGGTCTTGTTCCAATTTTCAGAGTTAGCATGTACATCTGTTTCACTTGGTGAGGTTAATCCTTGTACAAGACTTAAACACTTGAACATATCTGTGCTTAATTCATTCAGTTGGAAGTTTTCACGCTCCTTATTTACTATACTTGTGTTCGTTCATTGTCATTTTTTTGCTAAATTTAAGCAATGCCATAGTGTGTTGAATAAAGAACTGTGTTCTCAAAAAAATTTTAGATAATATTTGGATAGTTTTTTCAAACATAATTTCTCCAGGTTGTTTTGGTAGAATATAGTTTCTGTAATTTTTGTGTTCAACATCACTAAACTTAATAGTAAATGAATTTTATCGTCTGTCCAGTTCAAGCAGTCTTTAACAAATATCTCCTCAAACCTGCAATAATAAGCATCAAATGCAACCTCCCCTTCAGGTTCATATGAAAGATTTGTAATTGATTTAAACACAGCATCCTGAGAAAATGTATCTGATTTATCTGGGCTTATTTCTCTTTTTGAGAAAATTTCCATTAGTATAGCAAGTTGTTTTTTTTTCTTTCTTTTTTTGAGCTAATTCCTGTTGTTTAAAAAATTCAAGGAAGCTGGAAGTCCTCCATTTTAAAATTTGCTCCTGTTCATGATTATTTTGAAATTGTCCAACTGTTTGTTTTTGCCAGTAAACCTGTACAAATGTTTTTTGGGCAAAACTGTTGCCTGAGTTTTCGATGCCAAATCTGTTGTATATAGATTTTGTTTGTTGATAATTTCATCATCAGTCTATTGTTTCTGATGTGATTTTTCTTTTTGTTTTTCAACATACTGGTTTTGCCAGTCAGAAAAAGTCAGTCTTTTTCCACCAATATTATAATAAATAGTGAATTTTCTTTGTCACCAATCTGTTGTATCACCAACGTGGTGGCAGGACAATACCCAGAAGGTGTATGCTGAGTAACTACAGTATAATATCTGTGCTAAGGGGTATTAATACAAATAAGACAAATGCCAGAAGAACAGAACAACAAATAGAGGTGAGGAGAGGTTAAGTCGTTAAAGTTGCAAAGAGCACAGTCTGATACTAATCATCAATGACACTTCGAAGGTACCAACCACCTTCCCACATAGGCAGATTCTTGAGGTAGATGTGGTACAAGGCCATTTAAGTGGGAACACCAAGCCTGTAAGCTTGGATAAAAATTCATGCCTGCTTTTACTCAGACAAGTCTCTACTCTTTGGTGAAGCCCCCTCCGGGTTCCTCTCTGCTCAAAGACAGAGAGCCAGATAAAGTGAAAGACCAATGCACGCAGTTGATCCCTCAAAATGTCAACAACACTCCAAATCCCTGACTGCTATTAGTCTTTAGTTTTATAGCTACCTTGGTCCACAGACTTTTCTATTCTTGATAATGCCAGAGGAGTGTTATCTGCTCTACAACATTAATAACAGAAAATATTATGGGATCTAGTTTAAAATAAGTCATTAAAAGAATATATTAGAGTGGATACAGTCCAACACTGATTGGTAACAATCCATTTCATACTTGAATGCAATCTTTGGGCCATCAGTGTCCTCGCTTATATTTAAACAAACTATCTCTATCCCTTTTTTAGTATTAAAAAAATACTTGTAATATCAAATCAGAACATCTTGAAAGAATTGTCCTGAAACATTACCAAAATAATTCAATAAAACTCAAAATATAATTTTTGTTGAAAGTTGGCGCTTGCATAATTTAATAAAAAACATTGTTTTCTTCCAGATTTGACAGGGAGGGGAAAAATCTAGACTGAATATTTATTTTTGAAAAAGTTTTCTCAGTGTGATTTTGAAATTTTGGTTCCTGATCCTTCTTTTTTTTCTTTTTTTTTTTCTATAGGATGTTTGTAGAAAAAAATGTAACCTTTGATACTATTCTCGTATCAAAAATATCTTTAAAGAAATTTTTATTTTATTTATTTTTACAACTGTTAAATTATTTTTGGATGGGATCCCAAATTGGGAATCATTCAACAATTCTGAATTCCCTCCTTACTTGTTATATAATCTTGAAATATTAGCATACGATGCTTGGTGTCTAGAATATTTTGATATTAGTATTTGAAAGAAAGCAAAGTGAATCAATAAGCATTGTCTATTCAGTAAAATTCTATTACTTTCCCCCAGTTTTTTTTCTTTTCTTTTATAGCAGCACTTTCTTTTGTTTAACAGATTTTCTTAAAATAATTAAAAAGACCTGATTTCATGTAGTTAAATATTTAATGACATCAAATACAGAAGAAATACCCAAACAAAGAAATAATAAATGCAAGAGATGAAAAAATATAACTTAATTTTTTTGTTTTTTGTTGTTTTTTTTTTTGTTGTAAATATTTTCATATTCTTATAAAAAATATTCTAATTTTCATAGAAATAATTTTATAGACTATAAATACATTTGTACCTTATTGGTTATAAAAAGTTAAAAACTATTATTAAACAGAAATAAGACCATTTTCTATATTTTGGCAGTTTTGGGCATCTTTGATTTCTTATTAATTTGTAAGGAAATTGTCTAAAACCTCATTGCTCATGTGTCCCCAAAACCAACTATCTCTCTCTCTCTGATTCTAAATGTCATTTTTGTTTTCATTTTTCTTAATATTTCATTCTTAATTGCATGTTCCATCCATGGTGTTTTCAGCATCCTTCTGTAGAACCACATTCCTGTTGCCTAAAGTTTCCTCTTCATCTAAGTATTCATTGCCATTTAAGAGGATTACATAGCAATTCAACAAGCTTTTCTTCCTTTCTATCACAAATTTTCTTTTTCTTAATACTTTGTTTAGCTTATGGAAGGCATTTTTCACTATTTCAATGTACTTTCAGATTTCAGTGTTGCATTTTCCATCTTTTGTTAAAATTCTTTTTAATTATTGATTTAAAGCATATAAAGTTATTATTCACAGGTGTTGATTATAACTGAAAGATAAATGTATTCACACAAATGTTTGTCATTAAAGAGATTTTTTAGAAAATGGTCTATGCTGTTAAAAATTTGTAATCCACCAAATATCAAAATAGAACCAGTTTATATCTTCTAAAAAAAAGAATACATGTATAATGTAGGAGCCAAAACTACAATTAGTAGACCCAAGATATTCAATTAGTATATTAGATTATATGGACAATTATATATGCTGTGGTGATTTAGAAAACAAAATCACTTTACTTTATGATACTGTGAAAAATAAGTAAAGAAAAAAAAAACAGTATTAGTTACCTAAAAGAAAGTACAGCTGTAAATATGTCACTCAGTGAATGCAGGTGGTCCAAAGCGTGCCTTTAGTTTAGCCATAACAGGTAAAATAAAAATTGTTATTCAAATGATATTTTCTGTTTCCTTATAAGGAAAACATTCCATATTCATTGACTGAGTAAGCAGTAAAACTGTTAGTTGAAATTTATGAAATCTTTCTCTTAAAACAAACGAAGAAAATGTTTCTCAAGACAACTGTTATTGCTCTTTCCAATATTGATGGAAAATTTTTTCTAACTTTTTATTTATCATCAAAATCATTGTCATTTTCTCTTTGAGTTATATATGATATCCATTTTAGTTGTTGCTGCTGTTGGTAGTTCTTGAAGTAATGTTGCTTCTGCTATTTAAACGATTCTCTGTTTGTATTTCTGTTGAGCCAATCCACAAGGTTTGAAAAAATGATGCTCCTTACAGATTTTATTTGCTCAAATTCATTTTAACCATTTATGGGAGAAAGCAATTGTACACAACTAACTGAGTTTATATATTTTTGAACATGTTTGGTGCAAAGCATAACATCATATTAACCTCATAATTTGAAAACTGAGCAGTTAAATTCAGTTAAGACTGAAAGTTATATGATTTTCAAAGTGGAATAAATTTTTAATCAATTGAGAAAGTATCCTTTTAAAAATTCAGTATTATAAGTTGATACTTATAACACTTTAATACCCATTGTTCCATTTTTGGGATGTTTGACATTAAATGGTTTAAGCAAACACTCGATGAAAAATAGAGAAAGTAATCCTTGATTGGGAAAAGGATAAAGTATCAATTTTTGGACAAACCATCAACTTATTACATCTGGTCAATTTTTGTGTTTCAGTAAATATCAAATGAAATACTAGCCCATGTCATGTTAACCATAAAAGGAAAAAAAAATCTATAAATGAGCAAAAACAGGTTACTCATCAGCTACATATAAACTTTGCTCATCTGTGTACTCCATGTCTCATCAGTTTGTTGAAGGATGCATATATGTATGATGACTCAAGAATTTGATTAAAGAACTTTCTAAAAGCTATGATATTTACAAGAGAAACAAGAAAATGTCTGTCTGTTGTGAGTTGGCAAGAGTTTGTTGGCGCTGAATGTTGCGGAAGGCAAGAGTTTGCTGCTCGCTGTTGCGAGTTGGCAAGAGTTTGTTGGCGCCCAATGCTGCGAGTTGGCAAGAGCTTGCTGGTCACTGAATGTTGCGAGTTGGCAAGAGTTTGCTGGCGCCGACGTTACAGTTGCAAGAGTTTGCTGGCGCCAATGTTGCGAGTTGGCAAGAGCGAAGGCGCCGCGAATGTTGCGAGTTGGCAAGAGTTTGCTGGCGCCGAATGTTGCGAGTTGGCAAGAGTTTGCTGGCGCCGAATGTTGCGAGCTGGCAAGAGTTTGCTGGCGCCAATAAGCAGTTGGAAAGAGCGATGGCGCCCAATGTTGCGAGTTGGCAAGAGTTTGCTGGCGCGAAATGCTGCGAGTTGGCAAGCAGCTTCTGCTGCTCGAATGTTGCGGTTGCAAGAGCGTTTGCCGAATGTTGCGAGTTGGCAAGAGTTTATTGCGCCGAATGTTGCGAGTTGGCAAGAGTTTGCTGGCGCCGAATGTTGCGATGGCAAGAGCTGCTTGCGCCGAATGCTGCGAGTTGCAGCTTGCTGGCGCGAATGTTGCGAGTTGGCAAGAGTTTGCTGGCGCCAATGCTTGCGAGTTGGCAAGAGTTTGCTGGCGTCGAATGTTGCGAGTTGGCAAGAAGAGTTTAAGCTGGCTACTGGATGCGAGCTGGTGAGTTTGCTGGCGCCGAATGTTGCGAGTTGGCAAAAGAGTTTAAGGCGCCGAATGCTATGCAGGCTGGCAAGAGTTTGCTGGCGCCGAATGCTGCGAGCGTGTATGAGTTTCGGTTGGCGCCGAATGGTTGCGTAGTTGCAAGAGTTTGCTGGCGCGAATGTCATGAAGTAAATATTGCTGGCGCCGAATGTTGCGAGTTGGCAAAGAGTTTGCTACGCCGAATGCTGCGAGCTGGCAAGAGTTGCGTGCGCCGACGTTGCTATTGGCAAGAGCTTGCTGGCGCGAATGCGTTATTGTGAAGCTGCTGGGCGCCGAATGCTGCGAGTTGAAAGAGTTTGCTGGCGCCGAATGCTGCGAGTTGGCAGAGTTGTTGGCGCCGAATGCGAGTTGGTAAGAGTTTGCTTAAGCCCGAATGTTTGCGAGTTGGCAAGAGTTTGCGTTCAATGTTGCGAGTTGGCAAGAGTTGCTGTTTCTTAATGTTGCGAGTTGGCAAGAGTTTGCTGGCGCCAAGGTGCTGGGCAGTTGGCAAGAGTTTGCTGGCGCCGAATGTTGCGAGCTGGCAAGAGTTTGCTGGGTTTTCGATGTTGCGTAGTTGGTAAGAGTTTGCTGGCGTCAATGTTGTTGTGCTGTGAGCTGTTGGCGCCAATGTTGCGAGGCTGGCAAGAGTTTGCTATGCCGAATGCTACAGTTGGCAAGAGTTTGCTGGCGCGAATGTTGCGAGTTGGTAAGAGTTTGCTGGCGCCGCGAATGTTGCGAGTTGGCAAGAGTTTGCTTACGCCGAATGTTGCGAGTTGGCAAGAGTTTGCTGGCGCCGAATGTTACAGTTGCAGAGTTGGTTGGTTTACTGTTGCGAGTTGGTGAAGAGTTTGCTGGCTACGAATGTTGCGAGATGGTAGAATTTGTTTACACAAGATGGTAGGATTTTTGACACAGAATATTGCAAGATGGTAGAAATTGCTGGCGCAGAATATTGTGGTGTCGTATTAAAATGCTGTACATATTGAATAAAATCCTCTGAATTTATGTAATAAGCAAGTTAGATTGTATATTACAAATGAGAAAATAAAAGATCCAAGGTTATTGAACAGAACTGAAAAATACTTTGTCAGACATGGTAGCTTATCTGTGTACTTATCAATTTGATATTTAATCAAAGTGGTAGATGAATTATGCCATTCTGAAAAAAGCTAAAAAACAACAGTATCTCAAATTAAAAAGAAATACTCATCAATGATACATGCTCATCCAGTGAACAAAAAATGTGTCTACTGTAGATTGTGTTAGTAAATCAATAGAAGAAAGGAACTCTAATAAACCAAAAACACACATGTCAGAAATATAACTAACTTTCTTAAAGTTAAAAGTAACAACAGATCTCTTCCACAAATTAGCAATGTTTACATTGAAACAAAAGTTATCAGAAGTGGTAAAGCTACTTATAAAAACTGTGTATGGTTCAACATGTAATAAATCTGAAGCTGCTATAAAAATCATAAAATTTGAAACAATTAGACCTAGAGGAATACAGTAAGTCCTCATTTTTTTTATTAATGTTCACCCAGTACAAAACCCAAGAGCCACTCAAGGTACAGCATTACTGTGTGAAGTTGTATTAGCATAAGAAAGGACAAGTGTTTCAAGTATATAGCTGAAGTAGACTTTAGAAGAAACCCAATCCTAAACAGTAAACATAAGATAAACCTCTACTTTGTTAAAAATACTGGGGGAAGTGTGAGCTGGAGGATAGGTAAAACTATCTACTTCTCTCAACCTATAATAAATCATCATTACAATATATATAGTGGGCACCAGTTAGCTAAGTTCATCAATCTCAATCCTGTTTCTTGGTTGTATGCGATATTGAATGTTTGTGCATGCATTCTCTTTCATTTGGGTTATATTTTGATCAATATGGCTTCCAAGTATTGTGTAACCTCTTCTGATGGTGGTTCTTTGAAGAAAAGAAAAGCTGTCACCACAGAAATTAATGCAGAAAATCCTATGAGACATCACAGACACTGAACTTCTTCGTAAGTAGAGGATCCTCTCTCTCTCTCTCTCATAATCATATCACACATAGCAAGGCATTTTACTGCCACTGTTTTGCAGGGGATTACATAAAAGGAAAGTTATGAAAATGTGACAGGTTATAGGCGGTGTCAAGAAGTGGGTAAGAGAAGGATGAGAATACTGATGAGTGTAGTGGATGGAGAAAGTAGCATGAGAGAGAGAGAGAGGATGCAGGTTAGTGAGATAGGAGATGACTATTGACTTTACATTTAAATTCTTGGAGATTGTAGCTGTCGAGGAAGCAAGTAAATGGAACAGAATTCTACAGGCGGGAAGTGCAAGGAAAGAAGCTGGTGCAGTAGAATTTGCATTTACATTTTATTGGTTTCACAGTAAAAGGGTGGGACCTAGTTGCTAATCTTGTAGCTTGAGTAAATTTATATATAGTGGGCACCAGTTAGCTAAGTTCATCAGAGCAGAAACTGTGAAAGTATTTGTAGAAGAGACACAGAAGGCACACTGCCCCGGTGAGAAAGTGACTGTATATGAGCTGCCAAGTTGGGATCGATAACATTACAGATTCTCCACTGGATTTTGTCAAGTACTCCTAAGTGGATAGCAGGAGCAAGCGACCAGATATAACAGCAGTATTCAATGCATGGGTAGATGGTAGATTTATATTATATTTGTTTCAGGCAGGAAAAACTTCCTGGCCCTACACAGAGAACTGACATTCTTAGCAGTTGATTTAACTATAGATTCGATATAGTCATTCCACTTGAGGTCTGTTGTGAGAGATAACCCAAGGAGGTGCAATGTTTTGCTTTCAGGGAGACTAGCCTGATCCATGCTAATGGAGGCATAAGAGCTATTGTCTTTGATAGTTAATAGATAGCAGTTTTGGAAGCATTCAAATTCATGAGCCATTTCTTATGCCAGTCCACCACAGATTGGAGGTCCTTTTCAAGCTCAGCGGCGAGGTTTGCTTTGTCAGCCATGGCAGATTTTTGATCGAGGAGAGATTAAGCTGTAATGTCATCAGCATATATGCCTACTTGGGATATCATTACATCTGGGAGATCATTAATGTAGATAAGGAAAAGCGTAGGACCTAGAATAGAGCCTTGAGGGACACCCATTTTTAATGATAGTATTGGGAGTCATGTCCATTCAAAACTACCTTCATTGTGTGATTTGAAAGGAATGACTGGATAAGGTCAAACAATTGTCCAGTTATGCCATAACCTGATAGCTTGCATAGAAAGCCAGCATGCCAGACTCTGTCAAACTGCTTTGGAGATATCTAGGGCAACAGTTTTGGCTTTGTCATTCTTGTTGAGAGCCTGGTGTATATACAGTGATGGTCGTGAGCCCATCAGCAATAGACCTGGTGATACAGAAACCATACTGTTTGTCAGAGAATAGGCTGTGAGATGTTGAACCACCTCGGCGTTAATGATGGCTTTGAACACTTTGCCAAAAATCGATAGGAGGCTGATAGGGCGATAATTAGAGGGATCAAAGGGTTCACCAGTGTTTTTATATATTGGAACCACAGAGGAGGACTTCCAGTAGGCAGGAAAGCAAGAAGCAGAGAAGCACTCAGCCTTATCTGCTGTAGAGGTAAGAACCTCAAATTCATTGATTAGAGAGGTGATTGAGGGTTTGCTATTGTTTAGTACACTTTTACAGAGCCTCTAGTAGTCTTTGGAACTGAACTTATGGGATGCTATGCGCTGCATTGTTCTGGCTGCAAACAGCAGCTTAGCTTCTTTAAGTATCTTCTTGCACTCATTGTGAACAGAGTAAAGAGGTGCCTGTTATGGTCCGACTCGTGACGCTGATAAAGTCGGAAGAAGTGATTTTGATGGGCGATGGTGGCTGAGCAAGCGGGGGAGAACCAAGGGCGTGAGTGAGATTTAAGTCTCAACTTCCTGGCTGGGATGAAAGCTTCAATGCCAGCCTTAACCCAAGAAGAGACCTCAGCCGCATGCTCAGTTTACAAGGGGGCAGAGCTGCTTGACCTTGCAAGAGTCAGGGATGGAAGTAAAACAGATCTAGCAGTGAGTCAGGTGCATTAGGATTATTAGAGAAACGCGTGGGGAACTCCACCATTTGTGTAAGGGACTGAGTGATTGAAAAATTTATGGTGTGGACACCAGCAAGATCTGTGACAGCTTTTCAGCCACTTGGCGTGGTGGGTGTTAAAGTTGCCAAATACAAATATATGGGCAAACAAATGAGAGGAAATAGCCTTGTCAATATTATTGGAGGTGCTGTCAAGAATGGAACAGTCAGGAGATTAGGGGTAGCGGTAGAGGAAGAAGAGATAGCTGAACTTAGTAGGAAGAGATGGAAATACATATAAGAATGCGCTAGGGATTCAAGAGAGATCACCCTAGCTAATGTAAGCACCAAGCCTGTGCATGTGGACATTGGAGTCTATCCTGAAGAGAGGAAGGTAACCAGGGACATAGAATTTAGAAGAGAGGATAGAAGGATCAAGGTTAGTTTTGCAGAGGGCTAGGATGTCAGGTGAGTTGACTTGGAGGAAGGATTCAGCACTGTAAAATTGGTGCGTATACCTCATATGTTAGCGAAGGAGATGTTGATGGGTTTGGGTGTTTTTAGGTTAATATTAAAAATGTTTCTGCAAATGGTAAATTGTAGCTGAATGATTTTGACGACTATGGTCAATTTGTACATAATGTGACTTCTTGATAACATTTGCCTGAGGATACTGTCCCAGATCTCAGCATGTAGAACTGTTAGGAAGTGCCTGAAACTATGGTTTGACCCAAGCTTTATGAAAGTGAATAAGTTATTTATATAGTTAAAATTGGTGAACTAGACAATTGGAAATCATTTCAAGTTTATAAAGAATTATCTAATGAAGAATAGAAAATTTTTGAATGCGTCTTTGAATTCCTCCTAAAATCTCATGCTGCATGTAGATAGAATTTGTTACTTACACACTGACTATTATCCTCTTTGTTATTGTTATAATGTTTAAGCCATTGTACTTTCACCATGTGCTTTTTGATCTGGGTAAACTTCAGGGAATTTCAACTGAAACCTTTATTTAATCTACAGGGACAGTTTCTTCTCATTCTGCAGACCATGTCAAGGAATATATTCTTATTTAGTACTGCTCACTTGGACAATAGCCTACTGGATTAAAGCATTGATTCATAAATTATGTCATATAGTAATTGCGAGTTCAATCCCTAGGATGGGCAGGATATACTTGGAGTCAAGGGAAAACAATAACTAAGAGCACATTGGCTGAAACATAACAAAGATGAGGACAATAGTCCAATATAGATAAATCCTCATTCCAGAAATTCAGATTTATTTGCCGCCTCATGAAAGCAGATTTGACACAAGGTTGAGTTTGATGCAGAGCTGTACATGTGTAAGTACATATAATTGTTGTGTTGATTTTGGCTATTGCCACAAAGATGTCAGGATATCTCATGGCCTTATTCCTTAGTGCAAAGGAAGGTGCAGGCTCATAATTGTAATCTCCAGCTACTAAGTATCTCTACTTTATTTTATGTCCTGTTCTGTCTAAAGATAGAGCTATTCTCAACCAATTTGAACAAAACCGTATCTTTTAGCTCAAAAATATAAAATGAGTGATCACCTAATTTTTTTTTT